>CM044434.1:28961682-28976162 GCA_024363595.1 Xenopus borealis | reverse complement strand
CAAAAAGTTTGAACACCCCTGATACATATATACACGCAGAAGGGCTATGAAATCTGGACCTCTTATAGCAACACTATTTATTTTAAAAAGAAGGAAAGACGTTTTGATGTTTGAAAACAGATGATGACGTGCATGTGTGTGGGTAAGGAGTTTGATGGAAGGAATCACAGAACTTTGGGCTCACTTTTGTATATTAGAAACCGTTAATGAAAAACTATACAAATGTGTAAACAAAGCTCTTACAGTAATATGTTATATAAAGCCACACATCGCATTACCTCACATGAGCACATGATGGCAGCACACTGCCTGCACTTGCTGATTCTGGACGGGCTTTGGCCATTGGCAGTGCAAGTTATAATTCTGCACAACATGCTTGTTCCTTCTCTTACCTTCGCTCATATGTGGTTTCATTCTGATCATAGTTCCACAAACTGCTGTTTCATCTGACACCTTTCATTAGTGTTATTGCACACTGCAGTGTATTTTGTTTCTTTGCGTCTGTGTATAACTGAGCAACGGAGGCTTTTTCCAAAGCGGAGGAGGATAATGGCTCCCCAAAGCTTGTTTCTTGCCCTTTAAGTTGGAGTTTGTCTCTTCAGAACAGGCGCTAATGCCATTTACACCAGATTTCTTAACTGAGAGTAACCAATCAGCTGTTTCTGCTTTTAAACAGTTTAGTAGTAAATACTACCTGTTGCTATGGGTAACTAGACCCGGTACAAACTTTTATTCCATGAGATTTTGTGGCTTTTTGGCCGGGTGAATAAACTGATTGGGACATAATATAGACAGACAGTGGATCAGTTAGATGGGCAGAGTAAGAGAGAGAAAGAGAGAGAGATGAAGAAGAAATGTGACATATCAGTAGAATAATGTAATATTCATTCAGTGAGAACGTTAGAGGTCTAATTCTGAAATCTCAGGTCATTATATAAGCACATCTGCCAAAAACCCACGCTCTTGGACAAGGGTTGTCAGTCAGTATTGGTTCCACAGAAATAGGAGGTAAGGGCAGTTAAACCAGTCATTCCACAGGCTGCTGTACAAGGGAACATTCTGTAGGGAGTGGGGACGAGGGGTCGGTGCTTGAGATAATGATGCTGCTTCATGGGACCCCTGTGAGGTGAAAGACAAAGCTCAATTTAAATAAGGTGCAGAAATGCCAGCCACACATATCTCAGATGCATAACCCATTACAGGTTAGCCGTGCACTGTCCTGCTCCTGTCTACACCTTCAATCAGGGTCGGACTGGGCCCTCGCCCTCATGGGCCCCCGCCGGCCCAGACCTGCTCCATTAGCTGCCCTATAAAGAACTCTGCGGCAGCATTCGCATGGCACGTCTTTTGCGTATGTGTGCCGCATGTTCTGGTATGAGCATCCCAGCGCAGGCCCGGACTGGCAATCTGTGGGTTCTGGCAAATACCAGAGGGGCTACTGTAAGATGCCATAGAAAGTGACTATTAAGTGGGCTGGTGGGGGCTGTTTGGGCTTCTCTGTACTAGGAATTCCAGGGCCTTTTTTGACTCCCAGTCCAGTCCTGTGGGAAGGAGCCCCCAGGTCTGCCAGGAGGGCCCTTGTCTTGCAGCACCGGTGGGCCCCCAAGGGTTCAGTCTGACTACAGGATTCTGTGTGGGAGAAACAGGACAAACACTGTGCCACCGAATGAATTCGCACAGGTTTAACATCGAGCATGGCAACACAGATGCCCCAGTGGCAGCACACACTTACAGCATCAAAGATCTTCAGGTCACAGTTTTAAAAGACACAACAGGGAGCGGACTGAGTGGGAATGCAAACTCACATGAAAGTTTAACTCCCTAGAATGTGGCCTGAACAGAGACAGGAGATTTATATCCACATATCACTTTAACTAAGGGATATGACACCTGGAAAACACTGCTAAGGACAATCTACATCTGAAAAGACACTTCCTTTAAGGTCCTGACTGTACTAGTGTTTGTTTCCTTGACTAAAGCGAAAGTTCTCACCCTTGGGGCTTATCAATATCTGGGCTGAAATATTCTTTTCTCTGCAGGTCACTGTACAGTTCATTTGTCTGGTAAGGTAGTGTGAAGTGAATACGTTCTGGTTCCATATGCTATCCAACCCAACCCAGTGGAACCCTTATCTGTATCTTTTTTCACTTTTCCAATTCCTAATCATGCACAGTTGTGTTAACCTCTCGCTGTTCTGTCTTGGTCTAGTTCAAACTATGTGACCTGACTGAATCCAGAACCAAAATTTTCTGCACTTATTTAATGTTATATATGTCAACTATGTTATGGCTAAATGTTCTATGTAGATCAGTATCCTTGCTATTAGCTAAGTGGTCCCTTAACTCAGGGGTCCCAACCACCAGGTTGTGACCCTCTACCGGGCCACAGACACCCTACATTTGACGCGGACGCACTGAATTTGATGTGGACGCACAAAAATTGACGCAGATGCACTGACTTTTGATGGGGATGCACCAATTTTTGATGCATGCATAAAATTTTACTCTGATGTGCCTGAATTTGAGGCAGTGCATGCAGTTGATCTCCCCCCCCTTTTTTTTAAAATATTCAAAAAATGTTGGGGACCTCTGCCATACCGGCACTACAAAAACTTATAGGCAGACAGATAGGCAGACCTAATACTAGATATGAGATTTGCATAAGCCCTAGACATAGAGCTCCCCCCCATGCAGGAGGGCCGACATACTTGTTACTGAGTAGTCCATACATAGACTGGCAGCCCAGCTTGGTGCTGCACACTCACATTAGCAACGTATAAGAAGTGTGACAAGCTCGGCTTTATCACTGTGGCTACAGGCTTCTCTTCTCACAGAGCTGAGCGGCAGTGACTAATAACACCGAAATGATTTCAGCCCCTGCAGAGAAACGACTATTAATGTCTGTGAGTCACAGCTTTGAAGACACAGCAGAGGGAAAAGAGAGAGGGAATGAGAGAGAGAGAGTGAGAGGGAATAACACAGAGAAAGAGAAAATAAGCACTATTGTAGGAATGCCCATACACAATCACGAATAGAGAGATCATGTGAGAAATAGAAAGAAACAGACAAATCATCTCCTAGACTCTGTGCAGTTGGGAGTTGATGGGAGCACTAGTGCAAAATATTTCGAGGTTTGTTTGCTTTAAAACCAAAAACCTGAATGTCTTAGAACGACCTAGTCAAAGCCCAGAACTCCATGTGATTGAGAATCTGTGGCAATAACACAATTAGAAAATGCCAGGAAGGATAGACACGAATTGCATATGTGCAAAACTGCTTTGTACTTACCCTAAAAATTTGCAATATGTTGGTGCTCTATAAATACTTAGAAAATTCTTGTTAATTCCATGTGTTGACACAGGGGGGACTATTTATGCCACCCAGGGCTGCTGTAAGATACCAGTGAACCCAGGGCAGAGACTCAATTAATGGGCTCCATAGTCAAGAAAGATGCGACAGAATTACTCTACATCAGGTAAACTTTGGTATTGTAATGCAGGCTATGAAGAAACAGTCTCATAAAGGAGAAGGAAAGAATAAAACTAAGTACGCCTTATCGGAAAGGTCAAAAGAAACACCACATTTCTTTCCTTCTATTGTGTACACATGTGCTGTATCTGTATCAGACGTCTGCCTTCAGCTTAAACCTCTTTGCCCCAGGCGTGAGCATGCTCAGTTTGCCCCTCCCTTCTCTGCTGTAATCGTAACCCAGAGCTACAAGTGAGCAGGGAGAGACTCAGGCAGGAAGTGATGTCACATCAAGCTAATACTGCAGCTGCTATCCTAAACAAACAGAGAGCTTCTAGAGCTTTTTACTCAGGCATGGTAAAATATTTTACAGAATAAATATAGCATTCTATATTGCACTATTGCAGCTAATCTATTGGCAATAAAATGCCTCCGTAGCTTTTCTTCTCCTTTAATCATCTGTCTCAGCGGGTACTGGGAAGGCTCTAATATAAATGGAATAAAAGGTGCCACTAATAACTGATTTAAGTACACTGGCCAAGTTGAAATGGTGGCACATGTTTACCAGCTCCTCTAGCAGGACCTTCTATCTGCTCAGTCCAATAGTGACCCTGCAGGTGGGACCCTTAGATATCACCACAGCTTTAGTAAATGAATGTTACCATTTTTTGTAGCAGGAGTGCAGCTGGCAGTGATGGAGACTCCCTCAGCAGGGAGTGAGTTGGGTGCTAAGGGGAGGATATAGAAGGCCACACAGCAGAAATGGGATCCAAATGCATGCTCCATAGTGACCCCAAACAGTTTGTGGCCTTGTTACAAATCACAGTGAGCCACCCTCCTCCCCATCGCAATGTAAGAGGCCAGCAAGCTACAAAGAGACAGAGTGTGACATAGAGGCCAGAGACAGCTACACACATAGCACCAAGGTTCATTACATGAGCTGAGGATTGAGTGTGGCAATGTCAACCCTGGCTACACACAAGAAACAGGCAATGATAAAGAGGCAGGAGTTTGTAATTTGAATTTTCCACAGCAATATTGGTTCTTTATAGTGCCATTATTTACATGCCCTGTAGGAGGTTAGTATTTATATATATATATATATATTGTTTAAGGATATAATAGACAGGGTCACTATCTGGGGTTACAGACAGGACTGTTGTCCAGGGCTTGGACAGATTTTAAGTCAAATAGGGTCATGGACAAACACAAACCTACATAACGCGTCTAACTTACATATAAACATCTGTGAATGAAACCCAATGACTTGTGAATAAACACAAGGACTCCTGAAGCAATGAAAAGTCTGAGAAGCATGAGAAGTTGGTGTGTAAGGTTTAAACTTGGAGAAAACTCTGCTGACCCCTCCAATGATTAAAAAACTTAAACTCCACATTTCAGAGAAAGCATTGGTGTGTTTGTATCACAGCAGAATTCATCAAATGAAAATGTTTGTCCTAGCATAATGTACCCTCAAAAACGTCACGTGGTTTGGAAAAGGACACAGGTAGGAGTGTGGCTCCCAGGTTATGTGCAAGTGTGTGCTCAATCCAAACTGAAGATCTATCTATTGTCCATCTGTCATCTATCTATGTCTGTGGAATCCTGTTATAAAAACATTGCTGAGCTATGAATGACTCCCAGTACTGCTGGGTAAGGATACATCTCTAGTACATCACTGCATCATTTGTCCCTAGCTGGCTTGCTTTTGGAGAAGGTGACTTTGGCAGAAAAGGGGGTTTGTTGGGAGGAGAAACAGCCCAGTTTGGTCCTGGGCACATGTAAAATGTCCCTTTTAAAGAAAGAGTTTTGACAAATGTGACTAGGTCTTGATGTCTGCAAATGGTATGAGGGAGTTTTGTTGGGAAAGGATAAATTTGGAGCCAAGTCAGCCAGTCCAGATGATAGAAACTAGGTTTTCTATATCAGCACTATCCCAGGGAGGCTGCCACCTGAATAGAAAGGAACTAAGGTAGCTACACATTTAAACCGTGTCTCTGGAAATTTAGTTTTTTTTTTACTATACCACGGAATCAAAGAGTGATTCCAAATGGATTTTTATTGTGGCTACTGCTTATGGAGCTAAACAATGGGTATGATGTGATCTTATGGGTGGGTGTGGCCTCAGGTGTCACTTATATATGTTTTTAACTGTGATTGGTTCTTCCAGTGGCGTAACTACTCGCTGGTGGGCCCTGGTGCAGGATTGGCACCAGGGCCCCCCTATCGGGCTCTTCCCCTATGAATTGCACATTGAAGTTCTCCTAGCCTCTCTGGCAGGGCCCCCCGAGAAAGAGTGGGCCCTGGTGCAATTGCACCCCCTGCTCCCCTGGTAGTTACGCCACTGGGTTCTTCTGTCTAGTAATTTGATTTGTTAATTTGACAATTGGAAATGTTCATTGGTGCACATTCGTTTCAATATTGTGTGTAGGGCTCTGTATAGATTTACTTGCCCTTTAAATTTTTATTCAGCTGCCTAATTAAACCTACCGAATTGCTATACTTCCCTATGGGAAGCTTCCATAGCATTTTTCTAAGTTTTTTAGATCGAATGGGTAAAATCATCGAATTTCGCTAAAACCCTTCAAATTCGATTTTCGAATTTGAAGGGTGAATATTCGACCGAAATCCGATTGGTCGAATTCGAGGGTTAATTAACCCTTGAATTCAAACTATTTTAAATCTGCCCCTAATCGTTTGCAACACGAAACACAGAAACCTGTATATTTGGACATAAGAAACTTTTTCAACTTGCTTTTACTTGGTAGAAGAATGCCTTTATTGCGAGTGCCAAGAAATGTTTACTAGAACTAATCTAAAGTAGGCAAATTTAAATATAATAAAGAAATGATCTTGCCCCTCTAAAGTAAACATAAGGTCCAGGTGAGCTACTCCTTGAGTCAATAAACCTACATTTATAAATGAAAAAAAATAGATAAATAAATTAGATGGAGATGTTGTTGAGCTCTTCCAGGTGACTAAAATGAGAGGTCTGCCATTTCTCCGGTTGAAATCAAAATGTATGGCAGCCAAAACTCTCACTGTGATCCCCTCCTGTTCTAGTGGGCTCTGGGCAAAAGCCACCAGTTGCCCCTTTATTAAAACAGCCCTGATGCCACCTGTGTCATTTTCAAAGTGTTACTTACGTTGTGTAAACGATATCCAGATTAAATCCATTTTAATTCCAGCTTTTAGCACAACAAAATGTGGACAGTTCCAAAGGTGTGAATATTTATGCAATGCACCGTATCAATTCAGCCAATTCAGATGTATTTCCTAGTTCCAGACTGAACCTGGGGATTCCTAGAGAGTTAGGAACAGGAGAACGCACCCTCCTTATATTCACACTTACGCTACAGTGTTACATACTCAGGAGACTCAGTAGAGCTAAGTATAGATTGCACATGTGTGTGAGTCTCCCCAGCTTGGATACGGTGCCTGCAAGCAATGCTGTAGTGTTTAAGGATTGACTTCATTTTATAGAATGAATGGGAGCAGCCTGATGTCACTTTATTGGGTGGCAGCTCTACACCAACTATAGGATTAGGGTTTTTTTTATTTACTGACTGCTGATTTCTGCATTTGGCTGACCTGCTAACTGTCGACTTGTTGCTAAAGATGATTTACTATGGATTAAATCAGTTTAAGGAATATACATCTAGCGCTCTGATCTAACAGTATGACATCATTAGCATTCATCTGATTTGTGTCAACGTATAAATGATAAAACGTCTATCTTGGGTGCATCATGTAGGAAAACAACGGGTACATGAGTCAGATGATTTGTGTCAGGGCAGCTGGTCGTTAGAGTTCACCCAGTGAGAATCAGGACCCCCAGTGACTCATATTGGTTCATTTATTATAGACTCTAGAGTGGATACATGAGTTATTCTTTGCCATGCATCATGTTCATTAGCACACTGGAAACAATCATCTCTGGAGGTGGTTATTAGAGTGCTCCAGGGTGGCATTGACTGGCCAGTGTACTGCAAAGTCTGCTCCTTCAACTAGCCCTCTCTACTGAAGCCATGGGGGTGCAGGAGAGAACAAAGTATTGCCGCTGGATATGTGAGCCCAACCAAACCTGCTTGGTGTTTGGCTTCATGCAAATTGTTTTCCATTTTATTTTGTTCTCAAAAACCCAAAATATTTGTTTCTTTTTTAGCAAAATCTCCGAGTCGATTTTATTGAATTAAAAAAAAATGACAAATAAGGTGAAATCATGGATGGGAGTTTAGTCAGGCTTTTTGAAATGAAAACAGTTGGATTTTAGTAAGTAACTTCCTCATTGTTGTCTCACAAATCAACATGATCGATAACATTTCACTTCTAATAGTATTTTTTTATTAGGAACTCAGTTTTGTAGATATCTGGGTGACTTCCTCCTTCTTTCAACAGTTTTTCTTCTACTACCCACATTTTCCTTCTACTACCCACATTTTCCTTTCTAGCATCACATTGCCTGACGGTTCTGTACTCATTCTTCATCTTCTTCTCTTCTTCTTCTCCAGCTTTCTTCTCCTGTACTTTTCTCAGCCTTCCCCAGCCCCTCATATTCTTCCTGCTTCCCTGGCTCCACTTGTTATCACCCTCACCTGGGATTTTTATTCCTCATCTTGATTCCTCTATTGTACTCACACTTTTTTTTTTTGCTTCCTCTCTGTATAACAGCTATGGGATTCATTATCCGGTTATTAGTTATATAGGGAGCTATACATTACGGAAAGGCTGTCTCCCATAGACTCCATTTTATCAAAATGTTTAAAAAATGATTTCCTTTTTCTCTGTAATAATAAAACAGTACATTGTACTTGATCCCAACTAAGATATAACTCATTCTTTTTTTTTAAAGCCTTTATTTTTGCATTTTAACAGGAAACAATAATACTAAAATAAAATAAAAAGTAGTATGGGATGTTAATTGGAGGGGGTAAGGGGGCAATTGGAGGTATTGACATAAATCTATGAATGACTTCATTGCCTGGTTCTTGTATAACTGGCCCAAATGTTTGATTTTCTATGTGGCCCATATCTGTGGATCTGGTATTGTTTGTAAATGTGGCAGGGATGGATTTAGCCACAGTTGGGGGATATTTGGGGTGTGCTAGATTTGTTGTAGGCCAAGGCTTTTTCCAGGCAAGTATACATGTTGGAAGGTGGAGAGTGGCCACCCGTTCTGGGTGGTGCCACAAAATTGCAAGTTATCTAGTGATTCAAAGGATCCACAGCAGCAGCAGTTATGCTGGCAGTGTCCTCTATAGAGGTGTTGAGTAAGAATGTGGCAGGGCCAGGCCACCAAGCTCTTTAGGTGCAGTTAGTACTGCTAGTTTAATTCAGGGCTCTTTGTTTGCCCACACAAATGATGACACCATAGCCTGGAAAACAGTGCCGCCAGCATTACAGTAGGTACATTCTGGAACACATACAACAGTTTAGGCAGAACTATCATTCTTATCATATTCACTCTGCCTATTAGATTCAGCGGAAGTGGGGACCACAGTGAAAATTTATGGGAGATATCAGCTATTACTGGGTCTATATATAACTCTTTCTTATTGAAAGATCTGTTATCCGAAAAACTTCCAGGTCCCAAGCATTCTGGATAACAGGTCCCATACCTGTATTCTCATAACCATAGTCATCATAATTTATTTTTAAATAAATGATGACAAGTAACACAGTGTTATAAATTCATTTTATATGCACCCCAATATATCTGCAACAGCATTTGATGGAAGTCCCAAATTGGGAGGAGGCAACAACAGCCAATCTAAAGTCACGCATTGACTTTCATGGGAAAATTTAAAATACTGCCACTATTACAGCTTTGAGGCTACACTCACCAAACTTGAATCACATAGTCATGGGTGCCGGCCTGAATGTAAACATATTTGTTGGGTGCCCAAAAGTGGGTGGAGTTAAAAACAGCCAATCATATTTTACCCATTAACTTTCAATCAAGATTGAACCTGCTGCCATTCTCACAGAATTAACACCATGGTCCCCAAACTCTTCACATTTGGTCACTCCACCAATATTTAAAAAAAAACTGCAGTTCCCTAGTGACCAAATGTGAAGAGTTTGGGGACCATGGTGTTAATTCTGTGAGAATGGCAGCAGGTTCAACAAGCCAATCAATTTTTTCCCAGTGACTTCACAAGTTTTTCAAACCGATAGATGATTGATAGGTTATAGACAGACAGATAGACAGATGATAGATAATAGATAGATGATTGATAAATTATAGATGTACAGTTTGATAGATATAGACAATAGATACATAGATAGATGATAGATATAAAGATAGATAGATGATAGATATAGACAATAGATAAATAGATAGATTGCTAGATGACAGATCGATAGATAGATAGACAGACAGACAGACAGATAAACAGATATATGATTAGATGATAGATAGACAGACAGATAGACAGATAGATGACAGATAGATGGGTAGATAGATAGATGACAGTCAGACAGATAGATGATAGATAGATAGATAGATAGATAGATAGATAGATAGATAGATGGGTAGATTATATAGACAGATGATTGATAGAATGATAGATATAGAGATAGATAGATGGGTAGATAGACAGATGATAGATGGGTCAATAGATAGATGACAGATAGATGATGACAGATAGATGGGTAGATAGATAGATGACAGTCAGATAGATAGATGATAGATAGATAGATAGATAGATAGATAGATAGATAGGTAGATATATAGACAGATGATTGATAGAATGATAGATAAATAGATAGATATATAGGTAGATAGACAGATGATAGATAGATGGTAGATCGATGGGTTGATAGATAGATAGCTAATAGATATACAGATAGGTGATAGATAGAAAGATAGATAAATAGATATAGATAGATTGATGGCAGGGGAATGTATTTTTCACATGTGTGTATTTATATCTGTGTTAATACAGCAGATCTGCTATAAGCAGATGGTTCTGTTCATGGTTTTTCCTATCAGTAAAGCACATTTCCAGAAAAGCTGAAGGCACTTCCGTCTCTCAGAGCAGTTATGCTTTTATTCAGTTAACGGAAGCAGCCTAGAGTCCCACTATCTCTTTAAATGGCGAAGCACTGGGATTGGCCCTGCCATCACATTGAGCTGGTTGAAAGCTGCACCGTAGCAGGTGTGAGTGGGAGGAGTGGGAGGGAAAGAGGGAGAGCAGAGAGAAGCTACACGCAGATGTCTCAGGGTTCTCTACATTATGCTTGCCATTCCCTCAATCTCCCTTGCTCTCTACCCCCTACCTTCCCCTAGTCTCAGCGGGCTCCATGCAGGCTTTCTCTGATTAACCACAGTTGCCAGGCAGATATATGAGAAGTACATTTAGTATATTTTAATGAAACTGGACTGGATTCATGGAATGAGAAAAGTGAGATGTTTTTCATTCAGTGATTATGAAAATCTCTTAACAGGGGAATCCAGGAAAATAAGAAAGTTCCAGAAAAAAAATTCCCTTTATTGGGCCCCAGAGTAGAGGTTACCTTCCCATAAAAGTCCTTTGCTGAGTATTCTGGGTAGTGTAGTAGAAGCACAGGCAGGTAACAACACACCTTGATTGTCCTTGCCTTCTCCCCGGGATGACTCTGGTCACTGCCAGATAGTGACATGCATGTGGATAGACACAGAGAGAGAGGCTTCTACCTGAGAACAGCAATTCTAGGCATAATACTCTGTGTAGCAAGTGGAATTCTACTCCATTAATACTCATTTATGAAGTTCTGAATGAATTTTCTTTTTAGCCGGCGCGAGACAGGGGTAAGCAATTTAGGGAGATTAATTGCCCCAAAGAAGGGGCGATTAGTCTCCAGGCAACAAATCTCCCTGATGTGGACTAGCCAAAAGCTTTCAGCCCCCCCCCCCAACTATTTTGCTCTTGTCTTTGGTTGCAGAAGTGCCTTAGATAGTGCTGGACCCATCAAATGAAATGACTATGACTGAGCCCATGTGTCCTCAGACGTCATATTATTCAAGCCAGCGGGCATGAATTCCTGCATCTATTACTTTCATGATTGCATTGCTGTATATGTATACTGTGTTATAGAAATGTGTGTGTGCCTGTTGGACTTCATTTATGGGTTGGGTAACTGCACAAGTAAAAAGTAGGGTGTTTTATAGTGGGGCTATAATGACTTTTGGATGAGTGAATGGCCCATATGGTGGATGAGGAATTGGACAAAAATGCTTTTGTCTGAAATGATTTTGCGGCTGGGGATGGTGTGTGTGTGTGTGGGGGTGCTGAGGGCCTTGGGCCCCCCAGTCCAATGCTGCACTTGCCTAGGGCACAACAACGTACCTCTGCAGTCTTCTTACCCGGGTCCTAGACACCCCCCCCCACAACTTGCTGGTCATTCAAATTAAGTTTTTATGTGCCTGTGAGAATATGGGACCCTTTAAATTAATAAGCTGTGTTCTGTCCTGTAAACGGAACGCAGAGGAGTGCAGGTTTAAATGATTGCCTGTAGGAGCCCTTGGCCTCCTCCTTCATTCAAGACCTAGGACCCAAGTAAAGCCAATCAATTGTATACTAAATACTGTCCCTACCCTCCCCCCACAAATAATACCAATTCCCTTTGTATTTCTTTTTAGTGGTGTTTTTATCTCTGTTTGGCTTGAGCCTAAATAATTAGCAGTGATTGGTGCAGCACAGACAGAATAAAGAGAACAAGTGCTTAAAGGGATCCTGTCATGGGACACATGTTTTTTCAAAATGCATCAGTTAATAGTGCTGCTCCAGCAGAATTCTGCACTGAAATCCATTTCTGAAAAGAGCAAACATATTTTTATATATTCAATTTTGAAATCTGACAAATTGCAAATTTCTCAGCTGCCCCAAGTCATGTGACTTGTGCTCTGATAAACTTCAATCACTCTTTGCTGGTGTACTACAAGTTGGAGTGATATCACCCCTCCCTTTCCCCCACCCAGCAGCCTAACAACAGAACAATGGGAAGGTAACCAGATAACAGCTCCCTAACATAAGATAACAGCTGACTGGTAGATCTAAGAACAACACTCAATAGTAAAAACCCATGTCCCACTGTATTCCATTCTGTTACATTGAGAAGTTAAAGCAACAGCCTGCCAGAAAGTAGTTCCCTCCTAAAGTGCTGGCACAAGTCACATGACCAGGGGCAGCTGGGAAATTGACATAATGTCTAGCCCCATGTCAGATTTCAAAACTGAATATAAAAAAATCTGTTTGCTCTTTTCAGAAATGGATTTCAGTGTAGAAGTCTGCTGGAGCAGCACTATTAACTGACGTGTTTAGAAAAAAACATGTTTTCCCATGACAGTATCCCTTTAACTGCTTGCTGTCAGTTCCTGCTCTAGAGAAATGCTCATATACAAGAATTTAGTGTTTTCATGTTTTTGTCCCTATACGTAATTTGGGCTGAATAAATATAACCTTGGAATTTATACAAATTTATACAAAATTCTCTTCCATGAGAAGTTGTGTTTTACCTTTGCGCTTCTGCAGCTGTGCCAGCCTGTAAGACATTATAAGCAGCTATGTGAACCTGTTTCAAGGTTTTTTTTCTTTATATATATTTTTTTCGGGTAAGAGAAACAATGGTGTGCAGAAAATTATTGTTCACTAGTTGTACAAACAAAGGGGTTGGCAGGATAAGCAGCACTGACTCATAGCCGTTACACGTTCCTTGCGAGCACGGATAATTTTCAGGTGCAGCAGAAGGACCTCGGTGCTTGTTTTGTGCTGTAATAAAGGCACAGCATGTCTGCAGCTCAGTATGAAGAATTCAGCTCACAGCAGGAGAGCTAAGGGCTCAGTGTATACAGAATATTTTACCTGCAGTAAGCATGTCCCCTGTGCTTATAGGGTGGATATACATATATGGCCAGTGATGTAATTATGAGGGCCCAGTCCACCCTATAAAATGTTTCCTCCATGCCTCCACCATCGGGGCTGAAATTGTGGATTACCTGTGGGACATGTTAAATTGTGGGTAATCCAAAATGCGAATGAAAATCCACCCACAATTTCCCATGTGCTGTAGGTCGCCTGCAGGCCCAGCTACAGAAGAAGCAGACCCAGCCCCTCGCACCCACAAGGTCAGCTTTCTCTGTATTTCAGCTCCTGCATATGGCAGCCAGCGACATTGTCAGATGTTTCACAATTAGCCATGAGGGCTGTGTGATCTGTTATCTAGAATGCTTGGGACCTGGGGCTTTCTTGATAACAGATCTTTCTGACTGGTTTTGCCTCTCAAATCCTAGTTTGTATCAAGTACAAGGTACTGGTTGATTATTACAGAGAAAAGGGAAATAATTTTTTACGAATTGGATTATTCGGATAAAATGGAGCCAATGGGAGATGCCCTTTCTGTAATTCAGAGCTCTCTGGATGACAGGTTTCCAAATGGATCCAAGGATCCCATACCTGTACTTACTGGCCCAAATTTGTTGATCTGGGAGAATGCACAAGTTTTGTTTTGGGCTCATAAGAAAGTTAGGGAACCAAAGCAGTAAAATAACTTTTTTTCTTTTGGCAGGGGAAGGGAGATATACATACACAAGGTAGCATTTGTTTTTCCCACTAAAATTTCCCATATTTTTCTTAATCTTCCAGATTTTCATATTGCCTTCGGGTTACAATGCAGATTTGCGCATCCACAGTTGAAGCTGATTCCTGACTTGGCCCAGCTGCACATGCCTTCACAATTTTTATTGGTAGCCCCAAAGTAGGAACAAGATGCCAAGAAAAAAAATACCAATAGACTCTAATATAGTTTGCTACAAAAACGACGTGCACATAAAATTGTCTTGCGGCAAAATATTGTTTTCATTTCAAGAAACTCCACAGTTTCAAAAAATTTTCAGGTAAAGCAAAATGGGATAAATTGGCTCATCACTACTTAAAGGGGTTGTTCACCTTCAAGCAACTAGTTATTTTCAGATAGATCACCAGAAATAACAACTTCTTCCAATTACTGTCTATATTCTATTTGTAACCGTTT
>CM044434.1:28940402-28952898 GCA_024363595.1 Xenopus borealis | reverse complement strand
CTGCCCAACAATAAGCTCAATGCACTGCAACTGCTACTTGCGTGTGAGGCATGGCAAATATTATAAGCCACAGGTGGCCGTTTATGGTGAAGGTTAGCGAATTTTTTCATGGCACGGATCGGCTACGAATTTTTTCCCAAAACAGTTTGCAAAAATCCGCCACAAAGAATTTTGCAGCAACAAAATTGTCGCAGAGACAAAAGTCTCAATAAGAAAAAGCGACCCAGTTACGTGCATTTGTACAAGAAAGTCACTGAGACAAAAAAGTCACCAAGACAAAAAAGTTGCAGAGAGTTGCAAGAAAAACGCTGATTTACTTTGTTTTCAGGAATTTTTCAGTGAAGCGAAACAGGACAGATTCACTCATCACTAGTGAAGGTGCAAGATGGAAAAGTGTGATAAAGCCACATACAGTACCACTAATCTTTATATAGTGTAGGAGACTCTTCTACTACACTGCTCCTCTGCTGATGAATGTGTCTGCACCCAGATATATTGCTTCAGGTTCAGTGCAGACAGACTTGGAGAATTTCTACATCTCGCACTTCTGTGATGAAATCCGCCACATCTGCCTGCATTTGAGCAGAGGCAATGTTTCCAGTTGTAGGCACGTGATTCAGCAGAGGATTATCATGTAGCACTAGCCTGGGGGGGATCAAGTGCATGTAAATTGTGAAAAAAATGTTAAACTGGTGTCTGGTCCATACTGATTATAGAGACTGCGACGCTAACACAGGAACCTTAATACATATTTAACTAGAAATGAATTATTTGTGCCTCTGTTTTGCACAAAGCCGCTAATTGCTCTCTGGCATTTATAGCCCTATTGGTGACAGACACATAAAACATGAGTAAGATTTGTTCTATTAAACCAACACTCATAAACATAAAGTGAGTCATCGCTGTTTAGGCTGTTAACTGTGGAACTGACTTTTTGCGTTGCTTTCCCCTGACATTTAGCGTCTCCCTACACTGCTAATCACCTTCGAAGGTGACCTAATAGTGGCAATGCGTGGTCAGTGCTTTATGATTCACGCTGCAGTTCCAATAGGAGAGGGTGGCAAGGACTGTTTAACTGAGTCCCTGGTGAGGATGAGTAGGATAAGGAATACATTAGCTGTGATAGAAGTTGGAGAAAATATGGCCTATTTACTAGGGAGAAGTCACTTATACTCATGCAAAAATGACTGGGTTTTAGTGATGGGGGAATTCGCGGCGAATTACCGCAATTCTCTGTAGGCGAATAAATTCATGAAAAGCCCGAAAGACGATCGCTTCCAAAATGAGACGCGGTGGCATTTCGTGAATTTTTCACCATTCCGCCGATTCGCCCATCACTACTGGGTTTTTGTAGGGGCTAGTTAGACTGTATGTGCACATAGGCAGCACTAAGTTGCTTGGTTATGCTGGAGAATGCGCAATGCACCTGCCGTAGCATCACCCTTAGATTTATTTGCACCATTTTGTACATTGTAACTTCCTTCTCCTTCAAGGGGAGACTGTTTACATGGTTTATTAAGATAACCTAATAAAACGTTGTGTAGGAATAGCAAGGTACTTTGGTGTTTTCCGGAAATCTGTTATCCAGAAAATGCCAAACTGCAGAAAGTTGAATCTGATTTAGACTTAATTTAATCAAATAATTCTAAATTTTAAAAATGATTTCCTGTAATAAGGAGATGGTACCTTCTGCTTGATCCCAACTAATATATAATAAATCCTTACTGGAGGCAAAACAATCCTTTGGAGTTTAATTCAAGGGGTTGTTCACTGTTCACCTTTAAGTAACATTTTAGAATGGTGCAGAGAGTGATATTCTTAGGCAATTTGTAATTGGTTTTTGTTGTTTGTTATTTGTGTAATTTGTGTAATGAGTAATTTAGCTCTTAAATCTCTCCAGTTTGCTGTTTCAGCAATGCCGATGTTAGGGTTCAGATAACCCTAGAAACCATGAATTGATTTGATTAGGAGACTGGAATATAAACAGGAGATGTCTAAACAGAACGAGGAGTAATAAAAAGAATTAACAATAAATTTGTATCCTTACAGGGCATTTATTTTCTAGATGGGGTCAGTGATCCCCATGTGAAATAGTCGAATGCTTATCGAATTCCGAAGAGATTCGAGGGATTTTAGGTGAATATTAGTAAATCTGCCCCTTTAAGTTAACTTAAAGGGTGAACCAAACCGTTAATGTTTATTTTTTTAGTAGACATTTTGACCACATTTTTTTGACCACATTTTTTGTGGCCACACCCCCTAATTACCATGCCCATTTTACAAAATTTTCCAGGTTATGAAAGGTTGAACACATTTCTGTAGTTTTTATGTTTTATTACAGTTTTACTAATGAAGGTGAATTACCCTTTAGGCTGTGAGTCTAACTTCTACCATGAGACAAAACTGTTGTTAAGCTCTCTGCCAAGAGCCAATTAAGTCAGAAACATTGTATCTTTTTTGGCTGTTCAGTGCAGAGAAATAGGGACTTTCCATTTCAGTGCAGCGAAATAGAGATTTTTCCAGTATAAACGCGGGACTTGTGAGTTGAGTCAAAAGCGGGACTGTCCCGCTCAAAACGTGACATTGGGAGGCATTGGAAAACCCCATGTTCCAAGTATTCTTGATAACAGGTCGCTTACCAGTACAAGTATTTCATCTGGTCTTGTGAAGTGGCTAACTGTACCTTTTCTGAGATACCATTCATAGTGATGTATTTGTTGCTATTCAGGTTAACACCTTGTCTGGAAAAAAATACTATCTTCCTATTAATTATCTTTAATCCCTATTAATAACAAATGGAATCATGTACGATTGCTGGTAAAATAATTGCCAACTGAAACTAGTTTATAGTTATAACAATTTACTCTATTATACCAGTCCTTCGTGATTCTTTGCCCACTGGGAACCCATTTAATTAGAGTCTCGTGGGGAAATTTCATTGAGGCACAGACACATATTAAGAAATAATTATACGTGCTTTCTCCATTGTAGAGTAACCTATGACCATACATTTTAATCAAGATTGATTGCGCTATAGAGTGGGTTGAATTAAAGGGATACTGTCATGGGAAAACATGTTTTTTTCTAAACACATCAGTTATCACTGCTGCTCCAGTAGACTTCTGCACTGAAATCCATTTCTCAAAAGAGCAAACAGAAATTTTTTTATATTCAATTTTGAAACCTGACACGGGGCTAGACATTTTGTCAATTTCCCAGCTGCCCATGGTCATGTGACTTGTGCCAGCACTTTAGGAGGGAACTGCTTTCTGGCAGGCTGTTGTTTTTCCTTCTCAATGTAACTGAATGGAACGCAGTGGGACATTGGTTTTACTATTGAGTGCTGTTCTTAGATGTACCAGGCAGCTGTTATCTTGTGTTAGGGAGCTATCTGGTTACGTTCCCATTGTTCTGTTGTTAGGCTGCTGGGGGGAGGGAAGGAAGGGGTGATATCACTCCAACTTGCAGTACAGCAGTAAGGAGTGACTGAAGTCTATCAGAAAGTCACATGACTTGGGGCAGCTGGGAAATTGACAATATGTCTAGCCCCATGTTAGATTTCAAAATCTCTTTGCTCTTTTGAGAAATCGATTTCCAGAATTCTTCTGGAACAGCACTATTAACTGATGCATTTTGAAAGAAAAAATAAATTTTCCCATGACAGGATCCCTTTAAAGTCTTTACATTTATCAAGTAAATTTTTATTTGCCTGAATTTTTTTGGTGTTTTCTGCCAAACCATTTTACAGGTATTTGTTATTACTGTTGGGCAAGAAAAGTAACAGCCGCATTAAAAAAAATAAAATTGCATTATTAAGAAATGGTACATTTAAAAAAAAGTTTAAATCTGCTAACCAAAAAAGACAGAAACAAAGAAAACATTCCAGTTAACTGCAGGAAGGGTGAGGGATTTCTGTATGTTTTTAACACTGATTGCTGAACTGAACGCTGATTGCAAAGAGGTAAGAGAAGCTATGATGATTAGCTATCTACTACTTTTAATACGTGTATAAATACAAATGAACATCACTTCCTTGATACTTCATGGTTAAATGTTATTGGAGTTCCAGTTCACTCTTACAATGAGTTATTTCAGGGAACGTTGAAGAGACTTCTCTCCTTTCAAAGGCCACTGAATAAAAATAACTTGTGAGCATTGATTTGTTGGTAGATTATAATCAGGAAGCCTGGTGTGCCCCTCTCAATACTTATTTTTAACTTTCGAGACTTAGAATAATAAAAAAATAAAAGTGCCATTGACTTACTGCAATGGAAATGAAAAAAACTCTTTTAACTATAAATACTCTTAAAGGACAACTGACGCTTAGCAAAGAATTCAGGTGGCCATTCATGGGCATATTCATGGCCGAGTCAGGCCATTTACACCAATGTATCTGACAGTGTATGGGGATCTCCAGTGGGGCCACCCAACCAATATCTGGTCTTCAATTGACCAGATGTCCAGTGGGCAGGTTTGATTAGGAATCCATTTGGGTATTTGATGCAATCCTCGCTCTGGCAGCTTCTATTTCCGATTGTTTGGCCCTAGGACTAAAGCATGATATTGTCCATTTTAGGTGGGCACAATGAAGGAAAGATTTGTGTTGTGTTTGGTTTATTAGCAGGTTCATGCAGCCATTACATAACAGCAGTAAGTCTTAATTTCACTTTCAAGTTGTACAGAAAGTCCTATGTATGCACAGTGACATCTGCAGGTCATTTGTATAAACACCACAATTTGCTGGCCCTCAACCTTGAAATGACCAAATGAGCTAATCTTATATTGTATGACCATCTTTAGGCAAGAAAAGCTACACCTTAGCATTCAACAATTTGAGTACATAAGAATTTATTCAATACATACCAGATAACAAACAAAAGCTTTCCTGGCTTTCCTGCCACTTTTCCAGCTGTAGTTGCTGTATTGTGCCTGAGCCAGTAAGTAATATAATTGCCCCTCTGGCCATTTGATTGAGATTGTTTCTGAGCTCTTTGTACAAACACTTCCCATAACGCTTCACTCCGTTCCATGGAAAACACTGGAACTCTGAGAACTATCTTAACAAAAAGGCATTTTCTGAAAGCCATTCTTTATATGGATTGTTAACTATTGTTTTCTGTCAGGTTGTTGTATAATAGTAGGAAACATATTCAAAACAACTTACTTGATGAACATTAACCACTGGATGTTAGGGATGCACTTCACGAAAGATTCTTCCAAATACCGAACCTAATCCAAATCCTTATTGGAGGTGGAAAGGGAAAACATTTTTTGCTTCCTTGTATTGCGACAAAACGTCACGCGATTTCCCTCCCTACCCCTAATTTGCATACGCAAATTAGGATTTGGATTCGGTTCGGTCGGCAGAATGATTTGGCCATATCCTGCTGAAAAAAGGCAGAATCCTGTACTGATTCCTGGATCCGGTGCATCCCTATTGAATATCTTCAGTGGGCAATGAGTGGGTAAAAGTAAAAGAGTGGGCAATGTTACCTATAACAGAGTCATCCAACGTTTTCCTGCATTGACACCCTGCCTTCCTGTAAAGCTTATTCCATCAGAGGGTTTATGACCCATATGGATCTTAAACAGATAAAGATGCCTCTAAAGTAATATCAGCATTGAAGTGCTGACATGAAAACAACCACAGGTTGTGTATACAGTAATTTAAAATCTTAACAGAGACCAAGTGTCGTTGTCTGCTGTCATCTTTAATGTGTTCTTCCGTGTCAGAACATCCTTTCTCTTGTTTTGTCATTTCTTTTCTCTGACAGACAACATACCTAATGACTTTATGACTCCTGCCCTTGGACTCCCACAAGAATATTCTTCCATTAGGTCAGCCAGGGTATCCCAGAGAATAAAGTAGAATTCTGTAATCACATTTCAATTTGTGGTGGACTCAAAGAAATCGCATTGGATTATGTCTCCCAGCATCCTAAGACTTATCATGCACTATAATCTACCCCTGCTCCCTATTCACAATGCACTAAGCATGAGAAAGTAATTCAGACTGTGATTGTGCTGAAACCTGTGCTGTCCAAGGTGCTGAACAGAAACCAGTTCCACAGCCTTGACTCACGTCTCTCACTGCACAGTACTGGGCAGACCTCCTCTTACCCCCTGCTCAGTGCCGAATTGGGTGAATTAAGAATAATAGTCTGATACTATAGACTCCATGCCACTTTACATAAATGATGGTACTCCTTCCTGAACCATCTGCTTAATGGGATGGGAAATAAGTACAGCCAATCACATGTGGTTCCCTGGGCAGTTCTATTTTTGCTTCTATTCTTTATGACTTGTAGTCAGGACCCTGGTCCCTAAGGGAGAGAATTTTGCTATTTCTACAGTAGCACTTTTGTAAGGTATTTTTACATCCAGGGTCTAGCTCTTTCCCATGAACAGTGTGGACATATGAGGCCCAAACACCGCCAATGATATTACCTTGTCTTCCCTTTATTGAGCTCATTAAACTGCATGTAATGTGAATTGAAATGAATGACTAATATGCCTTGTTCCAGCAATGTTCTATTTTTCTATACAGCAATAGTGCATTGGTCACTAAGATCAGGTAAGTGACGGTAGCTCGGCATGTGCTCTGAATGAGCAGAAAAGAAGGCAGTAGTTACTGGGGGCATTTCTTGAGACATATAGCTTTGTTTTACAGATAAAGGGCTATGGTCATCTTGGTTTGGTGCTTGAGGCCCCTTATTTGATCACTAAAAAGTATCAAAACATACAATAAATGTATAATATCAGATGCATCTAACAGAAGAGGAACAGTCCAAATAGCAATGGCCTTGCTCTTATATATTCTTCTTACTTCAAGTATTGAGTTGCAGCCTGCCTTGCACATGTAATAACTGAGAAAAAGAATTCCCACTGCAGACTATGTATACAAGCCAAACAATCTCAAAAGCTATGTCAAAACATCAGCGCCTTAATGACCATTTGTGTCTTGATCAAGAAAGTGGTTATACTGAACAGTACACAGTAAGAATGGAGGACTATATAGATTTATATATTCTGTTTTTTTTATGCAGGTGATATATTGTAAAGCAGGATTGCCCATACTTTTCTAATGAGGGGTCTACTACTAGTGATGTTGCCCCATTGATAAAAACATTGTTAGCATTCTATTCCATTGAAAACATTACTTAATATTATACTGATTTAGGAGCAAATGTATATTGCTATATTTAACTGACAACTTTTTATTATGTAACTTTAAAGTGGACCCGTCACCCGAAAAAAATATTCAGAATAATATTTTATCACATTAGTCAAGCAAAATGAACATTAATTACACTATATAAATTATTTTAATCTTGTTTTCGTCAGTCTGGGAATTCATAACTATAACAAGCAGGCATGAGCCATTTTGTGGACACTGTTATTAAGGCAAGCCTTGCATCATCTCAGAATCTTGTTTGTGCACCAGAATGGGGGACCCAATGTCTATCCCCATGTCCTGGATACACAATTAAATGGTTAAGAGAACTGGGGGAATGTGTGGGGAGCAGTGACATCTAGGAAGTGCTGAATGGAAAGTGAAAGTAATTATCTGCCCCGCCTCTATGCCTAAGGTATAGAGGAGTGTCAGACAATATTTGATTGACAGCTGAGATTTTTAAATGAGCTTAAAACAGCTATGAATGCTTTAATAAAAATTTGAAATTGGATTTCATGTTTAATTTGAAAAGGACTTTTATTATACAGATTTTTGTGTCTGGGTGATGGGTCCACTTTAAGAAATAATTATCTTAATGAAAAGAATCAAAGAGGAGGATGATTTTGGGTGACAGTGTCTTAAGATCTACTGATCTCCAGCTAAAGTTCTACTGGTAGATCCCAACCCCTGATGTAAAGGTATCACACTAAATAGTGCATACATCTATGCCTTTTATTCCCTATTATCATGGCTGAGGACACAGTTTGATGCATTATTCTTGATGTAGCAGAGCCGTGATAGATTGAAAAGCTTGGGTTAAATGCAAATCTATAAAGTGGCACATACTATAGCTGAAGCTTTGACTTTTAATGGGGGAATTGATTAGTGAAGTAGTATTTCATGTATTTCTGTAGCTCTGGGGTATGTGTTGTGTTTTAAAGGGCTTGACATTAAAGGGTAACACATTGAGAATATAATAGAATACAATGCATTTTTATCATATCATGCTTAAAATATGACAGCCACAATTAAAGAAGGCAACATACATTCTTTCTTTTGAAAATTTAATATATGAAAATACATAGAAATGTTTCAGTGAGTCAATTTGCATTTATTTAAACCACTTGGATCACTTTGGGTTGAACCAGGCTTTCTCTACAGTCCTGGTAAAGCTGATTAATGTGCTTGTTATAGGAAAATAAGATTGCAAGCGCCACAGTGATTATAAATGATATGAATGATTAAAGGAGTCGTACAGGGATCCTCTGGACCTTGCACTCACCCATGTGTAATTTGTGTATCTGAATGGAGTGTATATGAATAATGTGCAAGTTATGGGATGAGCAGGGAAGAGAAGAGATGATGTCTATGTGTCACTCCCCACCTACCCCTCATAAATAGAATGCTGCTGAATGTAAACAGTACTTTATTCATGGGGGAAGTACAGGTCCTTGTGCTCCATTCTGTATCAACCCACAGGTGAGGAGAGTGAGTGTGCTACAAACATGGCAGCTTTTTTTGCACATTGCACAATGCTCTACATCAAATATCAGGTATAATGTTGATCATTTGCTGACCATTGGTTGGTTGAATTAAGCCACACATTTTGAACACCCTAACAGGGCTATAATAGCCATACCTTTCTTCTTTCCTTTCCTATTGTCCCTGTAATGTATAAAATGTCTCTATGATCTGCCACTAGGCACAACACAAACCCTGCAACTGAATGAAAGTTTCCATTCTTTGCTCTGCATTTTATTCTGACATTAGTCATCATCCCCTGTGTCCCCTTTGCCTCGAGGCATTTTATCTGATCCAGCTCTACGAGTCAAGCAATGCCTCCAGCCAACCATAGCCTTACATCTCATGAGATAGACTTTATGCAGGAGATTAAGCAGGCTATGTTGTTTGTTATGTGTAACCATGTATCTTTGGCATTATCAAATCTACTGCAGCACACATTTCCTGTCCAATGAGGGGCAATAAAGAAAAATATAAGTTTAACGCCATTCATTACAGGGCCTAAAAATACTCACTGCAATTGCTTGTATTTGCACCTGGCACTAGTGCCCCCATCCAATTTATTTGGATGAATTGGGTTCAACTGCTCCTACTGACACAGGGGAACCTTGGAGATGCCACCATCTCAAATGAGGCAGTAATTACAGGTTTTCCACTGCAAGCTGCAACAGTAGGAGCAAACTTGTGCCTTAAAGGGCAAGGAAAGTGTAAAATAGAATAAGGCTAGAAATGCTGTATTTTGTATACTAAACATAAACATTAACTTACTGCACCACAAGCCTAATCACACAAATGATTTATGCTTTCATAAGTGGCCACATGAGGGCTGTTATCTTGTAACTTTGTTATACATCTTTGCAAGACTAGACTACATACACATGCTCAGTGTGGTCTGGGCTTCTTAGGGAACTTCATAAATGATCAAAAAAACAAAGCTGATTGAGTTCTGCAGGGCTGGTAAGTAAGGCAGGGGCTCCCCCTGCTGTTCATAAGTATGATTGTTTCCCTGTCCAGCAGTTAGGGACCGTCTGACAATTCCTATCCACAGCACTAAATGAAGGGAGAATTCTACTGCATACAGTCAGGCTTCTTATAAAAAAACGGTACACATTTTTTAATTAAAGTATATTGGAGATAGATTTCTTTTTCATTAAAGAAAGTAAAAATGGGATTTTATTTCTTTGCCTTTCCTTGCCCTTTAAGATGTATGCACAGAGATCATATTTAGGGTGAGCACTGGAAATTATGATGTACCCCTTTTGACATTTCCAGCACAATTGCTTCCAATTCATGAAAACAACATTACACTGAGTGCATATCCAGGCATGGCAATGAATACACTGGAATTTTGGCAGAAAATGCTGCATTGTAGGCAAAATTGTGTCTGAAATTGTATTCTTTGTTCTGCACAGGTGTTTGTTAATGGACCCTAAAGGCTTTCTCCATTTCAGGAATACATACCATCATGGAATTCAATGTATTCATTCTCTCTCTCTCTCTCTCTCTCTCTCTCTCTCTATATATATACAATATTTACACACCTCTTGGGGCTCCTTTGCTGAATGCTGCATATAGTGCAAAGTGCAAATACTAGAGCAACTCAGTCTGTATAACACCCTTATGCCAACCATTACAGCTGCAGTGGCTGCATACAGGTGTCATTCCATTGAGAAACAGACGTATGAATGTAGTGCGAGCTGGAAACAGCAGACAGCAGACGTACAGTTTTTCCATTAGAGACACATATCACTGAAAATGCAATATTCTGTGTTTTGCCCGTAAATACATTCACAAATAGAATGTAGCACCGTGTCCTTAGATTGTAGAAATTCTTGGAAAAGCTGAGTGATTCAAGGCAGAGTCGGCAGCAGTTTTATTATTGTTGGTTCGTGTTAATTTTATGATTCAGGGGACCCAGTTTACTGGGAAAATCAAGTGCAGAAAGGAGCCAAGAAGACTGTGGTGCACAGCGTAAAATAAAAATGAATGGAGAATGATGGAGAGTGATGAAAATGAACAGACATTGGTTAAAAAGATAAGAATGTTCTTGAAAAAGATGGCATTGGGATGATCATGTCTGTATAGAATGACACCAGTATCTTTTAGACTCCAATTATCAGATGTCTGCTGTTATACACAGTACTAACGGGGAAGCTGCTTTGTCTAAACAACATATAGAGTAATATGACTTGTTATTGCATGTCTTTTACCTATTGACCACAAGCCTTGGAAACGTGATACGTCAAGTATAACTGAATCTATATTTCTGTAGAGCCAGTGGGAGGCACCACAAACTCCTTTGCTATGAAATAAATGGTATGTGGCATGATGTGTTCAGTGTGCTCCAGAAGTTCAACACAAGGGGTTCCATCTCTAGGCTGTAGCTAAATTCTTCATATGGATTTGGATGAATACTCTATTCCCTCTGAAAGATTTCACTGACTAACAACTTAACAAAGGCATGATACACCTGGGCTTTGCCTTATTCCAAACAATTAATTCCTTTGTGCATTTAACTAACCCATTTTCCTAAATTGATAACAACAAATGGTAACCATATAATAAACTTTTTGGTGACTTAATGACCAGTAGTAGGTCCTAATTAGATCTACTATGTAACTATGCTTGAGTTTTGTTGGCCCTGTTAGAAATTGGCCATCAAGTGTGTTCATACATGATGAACATAACAGGATTTCCTAGGTAATAAAAATAATTGGCTCTTATTGGAGAATGCCCTTCTCTTTTACTGATACTATCTTGGTACAACACTTGTGCTACATCTTCATAGTCTTCATTTGTTCATTCTTAATATATTACACAAACATATAAGAGTATAATACTATGAGGTCTCTATTTAAGTGACAATGTTTCTTACTTGATCATAAGTATATCTACCTGTGTGTGTTCCCACCTGTCTCTTAGTAGGAGCCTTCAGTCAGCAACAAACTCTTCCTACAGGTAATATTGTTCATTGCACTGAGATCTCACTTGTATATTTTAGTCTCACTGTAAACATAGCCCTATGCATTGTATTAACCATGATCCCTCTGGTAAGGCATGGGACAACTTTGTGCACTTGCTTAAATGCGTGTCCAATCCCAGACTTACCTCTTATCCAATGACATCCTGCCCTTCAACTAAAGCATCTACCATATCCCAGCGCCCAGCCTATTCGCCTCCTTTCTGATGCCATACATGTTAACCCTTTCTCATGTGACAGCCTCTTTCATCTGAGAGCTCCCACCAGCACCAAAAGATACACACTCACGCCTCACCTCTTTAATGCTCCCTCCCTAAACATCAACACTTCCTCCAACTTGTTCCTCTGAGGAGCCTGAACGCATTATTCTGCTCTGTGCCTTCAACAGTAGGTGGGTACCTCTTTGTGCCAGGCAGTCTGTGTTGCATCCGAACGCTTCTTTCTCACATTTCTTCCCATCCCTGTGCCCCCTCATCCCAATCTATTTTTTATTTTCATCCCTTTACCACCCACCCATCTGCATGATCATTCCCATGCCTCCCTTCTCCTTCTCTCTCTTTCTTGCTTCTGTTCCACTGCCACCCTGGAATTTCTTTCCATTTTCTTTTTGGCTTTTCTGTTTGTTTTAGAAGTCCTCTTTTCTAAAGCAGCATTTTTGTGGCAGGAGTGTCTTTGGGTGTCATTGTGCAGATAGAGCATCTCTAAACAAAATGTGTGCCTGTGTGTTATGTACTGCATATCCATTGTGATTCATTTCTCATGTATATCCCCCATATCCTGCTCCCCTTATAGTGACACTGCTGCTCTCCTTCATTTCTCAT
>CM044434.1:28921293-28934759 GCA_024363595.1 Xenopus borealis | reverse complement strand
GCCTGCTTTGTATGCACCCATTATAGACTGGCACCCTGTGTACCCTCTACTCAGGGTGAGAATCTTTCCTCAGGCAGTATGGAGCAACCAGTTACCAGGGACGGCAATAATCCGCCTCTGGTAACTTTAAGGGCTGATTTTCCATTTTTTAAAACGGAAATTCAGCTCTTCTAGTGCAACGAGCACAATAGCACTCACTGCACTAGCGATGTGGCCCCTCCTCGACCTGCTCCCATGATAAAAGTTAGAAGCGCAGAGTAGGGGGGGGGGCGGCATCAGGGCTCCTGTTTCAGGCGGAAGCAATCCCTGGTACACTCCTGCCTCTACTGCTGGGCTCTGCTAACTCTCACATGTACATACAATTATACCTAACGCTCAGACTTATAACCCCAGGCATAAACGCACATATATGTTTACAGCTCATAGGTACAAACACATAAGATGCAATACACACACACACATACAGATGGAGCAATGATCAATCACACAACATTCCACACCACAACATGCTACAGCATACAATCCAACACCAAATGCTCATAATACACTTCGCACAAAGGGGCATAAAATGTCTAAAGTTTTGCTCCATCTGTGCATTGTGCTGCATATACACAACAAGCACTGAATTTAGGCTGGGGCTGAAAGGTTAACCTGGAAACAGAATAACATCAATACAAATACAAACACACAATTATACATTATGTGCACACACCTATTATACATTATGCACAGAAGTTAAATCTGTGCATTAAGGATTATAGACTTGCTCTGCTGCATGCCAAGTATAGAGCTTGAACCAGAAACCCATGGCAAAAGCTGAGGTGGGTAGAGCTGCTCAGGTATTACCCCTGCACCCTACTATAACTAGTCCCTTGCTCCAGAACATCAAGCAGCAGCAGCCTGGATATCAATTCTGCTTAAGAGAATTTGCACATTTATTGCTGCGTTGCAGTTGTTAGTGCCTGTGTGTTACTTGTGTTCAATGCACAACGCTCGCTGTGAAACTGAGAGCAGAATGTTCAGACAGGTAATAATAGCCTGATTACACAGTGGGAACATTTTCATTCACAACCAGCAGAAATAATGGGCAATTTGGTGCATATTTAGCCGTACAATGAATGAGGGGGCGCGAGGGGGGTGAAATAGTTTTGCAGATTTGTAACAATGTTTTTTTCCCACTTTTCAAGGTTAGGTTTGCCACACTTGTTATATAAGATCTGTGTAAGTTAGAATCCATGCTGGAAGCAGAATGTGCTGCAATGCTTTATGCCAAGGGGCTGTAGTGTAGAAGGTTGAGACAAACAGAGCCCAGAATGTGTTTATGTTTCACTGGAAAACTCCCACGCTCTTTCCTAGCACAGGCAGCTATACTGCAGCTTTTCCTCCCACATCTTATAGCATCCCCCCCCCCTCCACCTAACAGCTCTCGTGCACCTTTGTTATCAGGCTGGAGATTCCCTGGCCCCAGTGATGCTCACCTAATGGTCATTGCATCGGCACCTTGGCTCTAGACTGCTTACTGTGAAACTGTGTTATAGGAACAGTAACAGTCTACAGTCATGGCTACTGACGTATGACTGCTACTTCTGTACAGCCACTGGGTGAGCACAAGGAAAAAGGCACCAATGGACTTAACGTTGCCAAGACAAGCAGAATGACATGGGTGGAATGTGATAGGGTGGGAGGGAACTGCGTGTGCAGATCAACAATGTACTATATGATACTCATTCAAAGGCATAATGAAGTGGTCTGCATTTACATAGCATTGCACATCCGGAGCCGCCATAAACCTTTTGCTTTTGCAGGAGATGAAATTGCTGTGCAGTGACATTGAATAGGAGATGTGCAGTACCCACACACACACAGACGCACTTTAATCAAGTACAAATATTCCAATCTGTCTATCAGATGGTTTCCCAATCATAGATGCAGTATTGTGTATCACGACCTTCATACATGCAGTTTTAAGATTCCAGTGCACATCAGCCCTCTAAAATACTGACCATTGTTTCCTAATCCAGTCCACCCCCCCACTCCTTTGTTTGGGCCATCTCCAGCAGTCCATCTTCCACCATCATGTGATGTCATGAGAGAAGCACAGTCATGAGAGAAGCACATGCTCAGTGGATATCTGCTTGGCTACTGACATCTCCATTTCACTGGCACATGCTGCAGGAAAAGGACAAAGGGCAGAGAGGACCAAAAAAGATAAAGAAGGGGATTAAACAAGGAAGGGAGCTATTTTTGACTCAGTGAAGGTCTGTTTTACATGAAAAAGTGTGGAGCAGCCCTATACATTGAAATACTCGAACATACAAAAGTGCCATTATTTTGTCTTTAACATAGTAAAAAGTATTTAGGGAAAATGCATATACTAATCAAGTTTAACACAAATAATGCCTATTAATAGACTATAATGAATACAAATAAAATCCTCATGAGAAACACCCTTTAATTCATCCGTGGGCAACCAATCTCATTTCAGATTTTGAACTATAATTCCCAGCACATATTACACATTAGTGGGATACAATGATTAGTATTGGATGGGAGCCAGCAACTGTTATAAGCTCCCTCAAAGGAGAAAAACGAAACCCTTTCATTATTCTAGTTTGGCAGCCAACCCTAGACACCATGACCACAAACATTGTTATAGTAATAGACTTGTATCTTCTGGTTTGGTTAAAAAGCAGGTCCAGACTGAGAATTAAAATAGGCCCTGGCATTTCAGGTACGCAGAGGCCCAATCAGTCCACACAGAGGCCCAAACAAAGGCCCAAACAGCCCCCACCAGCCCACTAAATACTGACTTTCTGTGGGACCTAATAGCAGCCCCTCTGGCATTTGCCAGAACCCACAGATTGCCAGTCCGGGCTTGTTAAAAAGCACCCTGCTGGTTCTTCTCCTTGCAACATAACCTGCTAGTAATAAGGGAGTGCATTCAACCAAAACAACCCCCTTTTCTTCATTTTCTTCCTCTTTTCTTCAGTCCAATATGATGTTCTAATTAGGAATAGTTTGTTGGAAAGTCTTTTTCATTGTCTCACAATGTATTCATATACAGTCCTATGCACTATAGGCAATTGTTTAATAATGTTTAATAATCATTTTAGTTGCCAGCTTTGGTTCTTCTTTAGCTCCCTAGTCTCCATTTGTAATTTAGAGACCAGAATTAAACTTTGATAGGAAGTAGGCATGCACCGAATCCACTTTTGGATTCGGCCGAACCCCCGAAACGTTTGAGAAAGATTTGGTCGAATACCGAACCGAATCCGAACCCTGGGGTGGGAAGGGAAAAAAATTTTTACTTCCTTGTTTTGTGACAAAAAGACATGTAATTTCCCAACCCCCACTGCCCCTAATTTGCATATGCAAATTATTATTCCGATTCGGTTCAGATGGGCAGAAGGATTCGGCCGAATCGAATCCTGCTGAAAAAAGCCAAATCCAGGCCCGGATTTGTGGAGAGGCCACCCGGGCCTAGGGCGGCAATATTTTAGGGGCGGCATGCTGACCAACCACACCCACATTGGTTCTAAAATGAAAATTTGAGCAAATAAAAGGGAGGAGACAGGGGCGACAAACGACATCGGACTTAGGGGCGCCTGCTATGTAAATCCGGACCTGGCCGAATCCCAAACCAAATCTTGGATTCGGTGCATCCCTAATAGGAAGCCTTCTTCCCTTGACAGTATAAGCTTTTTATATATTGAAAAGTCTATTTTTAATTTTTCTGAATACGATACACCTTTCCTAAAGATGATTTGTTCCTCCCAAAACTATGATGACTGGCTAGGTATGGTATTTTTGTACAAACTACTTTCCTGACTATGATCTTTTAATAAACCCGCATTCTCCACCACTGTCAAAGATATAGTTGTCAGTTGACAGAAACCGTATGCCATTTGTACATGCTGGGAATACATCTATTTATCGCCATCCTAGACGGGAGAGCCTGAGAAGAATACATAAAAACGTGACTGGAATGGGATTAGTATTCTAAGATGTTATGGGAATATTCCCTTTGGCCCAAGAGCTTTATTGACTATTACATTGGTTTTTCGGTTGTAGATTCAGATGAAATGAAATTATTGCTCACATTAATCTTACAGATTGGATTTGTCGTTGGTAAACAAGGCATTTGGATAAACAAATGTGCGTGTATTATTTTGTTAAAGAGGTGGTTCACCTTTAAGATATGTGTCTTTTAGCCTATTCTTAGCAACTTTTCAATTGGCCTTAATTTTCAATTTTTTCTACTTTTATCATTTTTGAAATATTTCCTTTTTTAAACATGTCCTTTCAAATAGAAGTCACTGATCCCAGCAGCCCAAAATTGTATTATTATTGTTACATTTTATGACTAATCTTTCTTTTCAAGTCTCTCCTAATTATATTCCAATCTCTCACTCACACCACTGCTTGTTTGCTAGCAGGTCTGGACTGAGAATTAAAATAGGCCCTGGCATTTCAGGTACACAGAGACCCAATCAGCCCACATAGAGGCCCAAACATGGGACCTTATAGCAGCCCCTCAGGCATTTGCCAGAACCCACAGATTGCCAGTCCGGGCCTGTTTGCTAGGGTAACCAGATAGCAATCACATAGTTGCTGAAATATCAAACCGGAGAGCTGCTAATAACACATACACACATAATGAAAAAAGACCAATTGCAAAGTGTCTCAGAATATCACTCTATATAAATTGATATAAGGAAGATTGCTCATTATTGTATTGGAACCATATTATATTGACAGCTATAGATATGCCAGGCCATTAGAAAGTACAGTCTTATTTCCATATCTTTGTGGCTGCAAGGACTGCCCTGCTAATAATGGAAGAATAAAGTTTTATCTCTTTATAAAAAGGATATATTTAAAAAAAATAAATTATTTAGAGGTCTACCAAGACTGATCAGACTACCGGTTTGTAAACAAACATGGATACACTCCACTGTGCAAATAATGTACGACTTAAAAAGTATTTTTCAAAGTTTTCCAAGACAAGCTAAGCAAAAGTATCTGACAGTGATCGCAGAGCCTGTCCAGTATATCAATCACAAGTATTTTATTTGGTGTTTGTATACAGCTTGCAGTCCTATAGCCCAGTTATACTACTGACATTATGCAGGAATGATGATAACAAAAAAAGACTTCACGTTCAGTTGTTACTTTTTTGAAAATAAGTTTTGCGTTTTTGAAATAATCGCAAGAAATGAAGATGACTTTAGATCTCCTTCCATAAACTCCAGTGAGAGTGACATGCAAGACAAGCTTCCCCTCCCCCCAGTTTTCCTAGACAGACGATGTGACTGTATCTCACTTTTTAAAAGTGTTATAAATGAAGTCTGTTTGGTGTATCTGCAGTGGCGTAACTACTCACTGGTGGGCCCTGGTGCAGGATTAGCACCCAGGCCCCCCAGTTGGGCTCTCCCCCTATGAGTTGGAGTTCTCCTAGCCTCTCCAGTGGGCCCCGAGAGGGAGCGGGCCCTGGTGCAATTGCACCCCCTGCTCCCCTGGTAGTTACGCCACTGTGTATCTGATTTATTTGCTCAGTGTTTTTAATGTGGCAGGACAGCTGTAAGAATGGATTGGAAGACTTACACTGACAAAGACACATGCCTTCATATATTTAATGGCACACTTTCAGTTCATTTTCTTTGTAAATGTCAATCAAGACTTTGCAGAGTTGCATGTTGCAAATGCAAACAAATATATATTTTTAATACCTTTAAAATATGTAGAATTCGACCTTTAGATTGAATTTGATTTGGCATGAGTTTTTTTTTGCCTGAAGCTACCCTCCTCTGCAGTATGATTCATAGTTTGCCGCAACAAGAGATATTTATATCCATGTTTTTTTTTTTTATAGCTATTATATATATATATATATATATATATATATATATATATAAACAGATTTTCTAGAAACCCACTGTTACATGCTTGTTATGTGGTATTCTCAATCCAATTCCAATGCTCAACTCCCACATATAAACTCAAATGCTATTATTTCATCTAGGTTTTTTTTTGCTGTTGTCCAAGCCTGTTTCTTATTCCTTTTCCCTGCAGTTCCTGCAGTTTTTGGACACTGCAGTTGTCATGATGCCACCCTCTCACTGTTTTGTTGCATTCATCACTTTTCATGCTGTCCCAATGTAAAATTGTTTTGGCAAGAAGAACTGTAGTCATCAATTTAAAGGGGACCCGTCACCCCAAAAAATATTCAAAATCATATTTTATCACATCAGTCAAGCCAAATGAACTTTAATTACACTATATAAGTAATAGAGGAAGGGCAGACAGTATTTGATTGACAGCTGAGATTTTTAAATTAGCTTAAACCAGCTATGAATGCTTTAATAATTTTTTTTTATTGGATTTCATGTTTAATTTGAAAAGGACTTTAATTATACAGATTTTTGTGTCTGGGTGACAGGTCCACTTTAAATTATTTTTGCCATTTGGGATTTTTCTCTAGGAGAGTTGATGTGTGTTTCTTACATGACAAACCGAGATGAAGTATGAATATGTCTGGCACAATGTAATACATGAAACATGCTTTAGACTCGGCACAGTGCAGCTGGATTCAAGCAAAGATTAGAGGAAAGGATGTTCCATCTAAGTATTCCAAAAGGGTTTTTCTTTACTGTTAGAGCTGTGAAATTGTGGAATTCTCTCCCTGATACATTAGATAGCTGTTAGAAGGGGTTGGATGGCTTTTTAGCCAGTGAGGGAATACAGGGACTAGTCTGAGTGCCTTCTTGGAGCCAGGAGGGATTTCCCCCCTCTGAGGCAAATTGGAAAGGCTTCAGATGGGGTTTTTGCCTTCCTCTGGATCAACTAGCAGTTAGGCAGGTTTTATATAGACTTAAAGGAGAATCCAACCTGTAAGGAAACCCCCTCCCCTGTGTAGACCACCCTCCCTCCCCCGCCTACCTCCCCTCCGGGCAAATGCCCCAAATTTTTTAACTACCCCTCCCACAGATTCAGGCCACGGGAGTTCACGGGCACCATTGTCTTTCTTCAGTCCATTTTGGAAGTAGACCATTGTTTTCGGTGCATGCGCAGTTGGAGTAGATCAGACCTGAACCACTGTGCGTGCACTGAAAGTCACAAAACATTCAGAAAAAATTTCAGAAATTTTCGCGTCTTTCAACGCATTTACAGTGGTTTTGGTCCCAAAACCTCAGAAAAAGACAGATGAAAGAAGATGGCTGCCATGAACCCCCCGTTAGCCGTAGGGGGGGAGGAGGTAGGCTGGGGGGGGGAGAGGGTCTACATAGGGGAGGGGGTGAGGGTTTTGTTTTCATTACAGGTTGGATTCTCCTTGATGGACATGTGTTTTTTCAACCTAACTTACTATTTTACAAAGTACATCACCACATCTGAACAAGGTCACAGCGATCTCTACCAATTCAATAACCTTTGTCATTCTACACTGTAATGAGATTCACTGTGCTTGGCGCATTTAATCCATAGACTAACAATCAACAAGCATGGAATAAATTTAATGCAACCCTTAACTATGCATGGAATGAAGGCAAATATTACATATAAACAAGACTCCAATTATAGCATAATATGCGTTAGTCATTTCAGCTACATCTGCCATCTTTATAAACCGGAAAAGGAACAGCATATGTTTCAGCTTCCTTAGTTCTGTATTGTTTGAAATTCACAGGTTTGTTCAACTTGCATGTCTCTCTAGGGGTTAAAGGTTACTGCAGATTTTCCCCAAGAAACACCTTGGGAATTAACTGTACACTCCTTACTGTCACAAACTAACAAAAAACAGAAAACACCAGGATCTAAATAAGAAATAGTCTTAAAGAGGCAAAGTGTTTCAAAGTTTAATTTCTTTCTAAGTAGCCCATGATAGTCAGCACCAACTAGAGCAACAAAAGCTCCAATACTGTACACACAGTATATGCATATATTTTACTAGGGACTATGAGTTACGGAACTGGAAATATTCTAGCATATTATATTCACCTATTACTTCATGAAAGAACACAATTGATTTCACCAGCATTTTATTATACCAAGTGTTAGCCCTCAGCCTGTGCAATAAATTCTTCCTGTGCCTTATGGTCTAAATATCTGTTGGACCTATGAACAGGCTGTAGGATATGGAGATTTTTGCATAAAGAGATAGATTTCAGTTGTTGCTGTGAAGAGAATTAGCAATATAAAGAAAGGGAAAAAATGGATGGGGCAGTTTCCTTCAAACAGCCAATATTATGATTAAATGGCATCCAGTTTGCATGTTGTATCCAGACACAAATGGAGCGAAACAAAAAGGACATTCGGATAGGAGGAGAAAACTGGCCAAGCATAAAAGTATTGACAGAAGACAGCTCAGGATACAGTGCCTTTCATTCGGTATGTTACTACCTCTGCATAACAAGTAAGGGAACTTGCAGAATCAGTACTAAATATATCTTATCTTATGCTGCATTCTAACAAACCCAGAGTTGGCACTGAAAGCAGCAAAATGTAAAGGGGGATTTATGTATAAAACACATCAACTTGTTTTATGTTAGTTTGTGCCTCATTTTCCTGACAGGAGATATAATATTAGTTTAAAATGACCCTATACAAGCCCTCCCAACAGCCTTTCTGACCAATTTCTGGCAGAAAATTAATTGGACGGGTTATATAATTCCATTGGATGAGGATTGTATCGGTGTGACGATGGTTTTCTCCCAACAGGTTTCTTAAGGTCCCCATTGTGATCTGAAAGTTAGCCTGGGGGTCAAACAGCCAGATCATTGAGACTTAGTAATGGGGGCGAATTTATTTGCCTGGGGCGAATTCATGGCGAATTCTCACGATTCGCTGCCAGCGAATAAATTCACGAAAATGCCAGGAAAAGTTTGCCTGGTGATGTGTGCCAGCGGCATTTCACAAATTTTTCAATGTTTCAAGAGTTTCTCGAAACATTACTGGTGATGTGTGCCGGCATCCAAAAATGGAGAACCATTTCCAAAATGAGATGCTCGCGGCGTTTCACGATTTTTTCACTGTTTCGAGAATTTCTCAGGTAAAAAATTCGGCGAAGTGCAATGCCCAAGATTCGCCCATCACTATTAAGATTTAGTCATGCATATTGGTGGCTAAATCACTAGGCCGCCCATCAGATGTGTAGATTCAACTTGATCTAACCCTGTAAGGGTTGGCCTGAGGGAGGATACTGCAGTTCCCTGGATTTAGACCGGGATTAGTGGGGCTGCATTATCACTGGGTTGTTTATACTGGACATCCAGAGAAGAGTTTTGTTAATTGATGTTACTTTAGGAATAAAACACTGGCATTGCTTGACTACAACTCAGCACAGTAATATATTGCAACCTGTAGACCAGCAAAACCTTAATTAATGTATAAATGAGCAACAATTTTAATATTCCCTTTAAATGGGTGGTTTGCCTTCAAGTTAACTTTTAGTATGTTATAGAATGGCCAATTCTAAGCAACTTTTGAATTGGTCTTCATTGTTTATTTTTTATAGTTTATTAATAATTTGCCTTTTTCTCCTGACTCTTTCTAGCTTTCAAAAGGGAGTCACTGACCCCCTCTAAAAACAAATCCTCTCTAAAGCTACACATTTATTGTTATCGCTGCTATTTATTGCTCAACTTTCTGTTCCAACTGTCCCCTATTAATATTCCATATTCTCATTAAAATCGATGCATGGTTGCTGGGGTAATTTGGACCCTAGCAACCAGATTGCTGACACTGCAAACTGGAGAGCTGCTGAATGAAAAGGCAAATGACTCAAAAACCACAAATAATAAAAAATGAAAACCAATAGCAAATTGTCTCAGAATATCACTCTCTACATCATACTAAACGTTAACTCAAAGGTGAACAACCCCGTTAAGGCTTTATTAACTGAAATATGCATATCCATTCTGTTTCCCAAATTATCGTTTGCCATTTCTTCAATTCTGTCAATAGATGTAAGCCATGCAAGTTATTGTAACTACGCAGGGAGTCCATATGCTCCTTACAAGTTGTTACAAACGTTACACTAAAGGAGAAGGAGAGCCTGCATGCTAAAATCTTTGCATAGTGTTTGTAATAATTCTGTTTTTTGTTCCTTATGCTCGTATAGTCCTGGTAAAAATGGTATTATTGTACTTATGAGATGTTTCTGGAGCATTGGTGGGATCCGTGCTGCTGGAAATTCAGGTGTGGGTATTCTCCAGTTGCAGGTAAGGTGAGGGGGGTAATATAACAAGGCATGACTCAACTTCATGCAAGCTAGCATACTAGTTAGCAATAGCTCACCTTGCACCCGTGCAACTAAGAAAATAAAATGACAGCTTTGTAGACAGATAATAAATTGTACTGTACAATTGACTTCCTCGTCTGCTTTTGTGCACTACTACTACTATCAACTGTCTCCAGGGCAACCGTGGCTTTAGATTGTTACTGTAGATCTGCATTGGTAACAGTCTACAGCCATGGTCGCTCGGGCAAGATGCAGTCAGCGTAGTTGACATGTTGGCACGTTACTTTATCTCCACTTTCTCCCCCATTGACTACTGCAGGTCTTGGAAGGCAACACATGGTAAATCAAAGGTATGTTGTAAAGTAAGTCAAATCTGTTTATGGGGATACATTAAAAAACGGAAAGTTGTGCAAATAAAGTGAGTTTTTAGAATTAAAATATCTTAATCATAACTATGCTTTGCTGCTCTTTTACAATGATAAAGGTTCTCACATCAGACTGGGAAACATCTTTGTTTCAATTAAAAAGAAAATAAATAAATATATATATGAGTGTGTTAATAATGGTACAATGAAGCCACCAATTATGAATCTGCAGGGGATACTCATTTTAGAATCCATGGTAATCATCTTCACTGCACCCTTTAAAGCCACTATAGATAATGGTCACCAATCTTGATGCGCTGATGTTTTTGGGACCTCCATAACATTAAGGGGCCCATTTATTAAATTCACATGAAGAGATCGAAGTTCGATCGAATTCGAAGGAAAAAGTATGATTTTTTCGAGCAATCGAACGATCGTTATTCGATCATACGATAGCATTCGAATATCGAATGCTTATCGAATATCGAGGAAAATTGTAGGAATTTCGGGGAATAATAGTAAATTTGCCCCTAACTCTCCAGTTGTATCGAGCATGTAAATTATTGATAGAGAGTCTGAAACTGGCAAATGAGGTTCCCATGTGATTCTCAAAGTACACAATTGCCTCCCCAACTGTATTTTACAGGGTGATTCATTAATTGGTCTACAGAGAGGACACAAGGGTATACAGAGTTCCAGATCTCAGCTGCAGAAATAATTTTTATTGTATGAATAACAGAAGAAACTCCCCACAGAGGTTGTACTGAAATAAATGTTAGCTGAATTTTTAGGAATCCAGCAAATAAAAAATGACTGCAGCTTATGAATTGTCAGCGTTAGGAAGCAAGTTTTTACCCCTCTCTGGGTCTAACTGAGGATGCTTTGGGGTGAAGAAATTTTACATATTTGGAAATATGAAAGAAAGAGGAATGAACATGACTGATATTAGTATTTATATTAAGATATTCCTGCAACTAAATTTTTCACTGGGGTAGCATACAACACAGCACTTGAAGAACAAAATCTAATAAAGGTAATGAAGATAAACTGTCGCCATTATATTAATATTGTTATAAAGCCAACTAAAGGACACTGATGTCTGGGTACCTCCTTCCTGAGCCAGTAAGTATATCATCTGTATGACTGAGAAGTCCTGTAACTCTTTTTTTTTTTGTTTGGGCGGGTCCATGTTTGTAAGCATTGTTTGACTGAAACATTCCAAGACTCTGTGTATCTGCTACTGCTTTTTATAAATAAGAAGAGAACACCTCAATTCCCCCCGATTCCACCAAGAACACCATCCCGAGCAATTGTAGCAAGCTACAAATATTTAGTACTGATAGCCAAATGTATGTGTATTCTATGATAAAAAGCCACATGGGAATCTATAAATCCAGTAATTTCCCCTGTCTACCATCAGCCCCTGTTAGATATTAAAACAACACACTAGCTCACACTCAAATTCTCTGCCTGCATACTACGAGTGGGTATCTAACTTCATTTGAGCGAATACTATCCATGCCATCCCTATAAAAAAAATGTAACTTACAATGATGAATTCATCAAACTCCCAGATTTCTAAATCAAACAAAAATTTTCTGGTATTTGAAACTCATCCTTTAGTTAAATAACCAGGGTTGGACTGGCCCGGCCGAACCCGGTAGGCCCTGGCCCTGATGGGCCCCCACTGGGCATTGCAGGCTCCTGTGCGTACCATGCAGCTCCTGTGTGCTCTATGCGGTTCCTGTGCACATGTGCGCCGTGTTACAGATCCGGGTAGGGTTGCCACCTTTTTCAGACAAAAATACCAACCTTCCTATATCTTTTTTTCCCTATAAATAACATTGGGATCAACCATCATTTTTACCGGCCGGTGGCAACCCTAGGGCCAGGAGGTCTGGAGGGGGCCCTGGACAGCAGGCCCCAGGCCCCCCAGTCCGACCCTGTAAATAACGCATCTGATTAAGAAAATAGGAGCCTCAAAATATATAAATCCAGGACTTTTCTAGATTGGATTTTTTAATAACGTTTTGTCTTATTAGATGAATGCTTTCTCAGTGACAGGACAGAACATGAAACACATGCGCGTTTCCCTTACAGTTCCGCTGATGGCTATGGCACGCAAATGCTACCAGTCTATAGCTGTTAACCAGCTAAAGGATTTAAAAGGGTGGTTCACCTTTAAGTAAACTTTTAGTATGTTATAGAATATCAATTTCTAAGTAACTTTTTAATCAGCCTTCATTTTTAAAAAAACAAACAAACATTTTTTTCAGTTGTTTGCTGTTTTCTTATGACTGTACAGCTTTCAAATGGGGGGAGGGGTCACTGGCCCCATCTAAAAACAATGATGCAGCAGTTCTACAAGGGCACAAATATTTAATACTGATAGCTATATGTATGTATATTCTCTTATGAAAAGCCACCTGGGAGTCTATAAATCCCCTTTAGATATTTCCCCTATCAGCCATAAGCACCTATTAGGTATTAACAGGACACACTAGTGCACACTCACATTCTCTACCTGTATACCACTTTTTTTGAGCTAATACTATCCATGGACACTCAACTCTCTCAACAGCATCTGCTTGACTACATCTTGCCAGGCAAAGGCATACTTCACTTTCCGACAAAAGCTTCAGTGCTCAAGCGCAGAGCCGTTTTAAGGGACCTGGGCAAAAAGAGCCTTTGTGGGACCTGGGCAAAAAGTCAACTAGTGGGCCCCCCATACCCCTGGCATATGCAGAAAAGTTTTTAAACCGGTCTCACCTCCCCTCCCTCTGTCTCCCTCCCTTCCTCCCCGTGTGTGTCCCCTCCCTCCCTGTGTGCGTCCCCTCCATCTTCCTCCCAGCATGTCCCCTCCC
>CM044434.1:28873257-28894557 GCA_024363595.1 Xenopus borealis | reverse complement strand
ACTGGAGGCTGCAGGTTAAACATACTATATGTAAACAGTAAAAAGAATCTATCATTAACAGCACAAGGTCTCTGAGCTCTCCCTTTTACAATCATGCAATTGGAGTAGAAGTCAGGGTTCAACACCTATGAAGTGAGTGCGGCACAGCAGAGATATAAAGCTCAAGCCAATATCTGAGTTTCCTCCTTGCAGGGTTTAGGGGGAATACATGTGCACATGATATTTCACCCCAAGGCATAGACACCTCGGAACAGATGGCTCACACACACACACACACACACAATGCACTGCTCTAATCTTTTCCTGTAATCTGTCATTATATCCATGAGCTGCACCTCTTCCCAGGCACCCTCCTTACCTCTTACCCTCTTCGCCGACAAACCTTGTAACGTCCCCTCCCAAAGAAGAAGCTGAACTGACCCAGTCCAATAATATATAAAAAAAAAAGCAAAATCATACGCCCTAACATCCCTTTGTCAACAGCATTGCACAATTCAGCCTGTTGTGAAATAATGATGTTTTTAAAAAAAAAAAAATTCCAGACAAGAGGAGTCAGGAGCATTTGATTTCAAGAATAAAAATGTGTCCAGGAAGTTTCTGGGTTCCATTTGCACTTATAAAAACCATGTGTGCAAAAACTGTGCCAAGGGACAGAGTGATTTCTCTGCCATCTGGCTGAGCCCCTCTCCGCTCCACCTCTCTCTGCCTCTGTCTCTCAGGATTCACTGGATGTGAGAGCCCCATTGATGAGGAGCAGGAAGTTATACAGTTAACCCAGTGAATCCCCAGCGACCGTGTTATGGTTCACAAAAGGGGCTATGTATAATATTTCCTTTTGTAATACATCATTGTCAGGGCCATTCGAGCAGCTGTAAATCCCCTTTCCTTTGGAATCCCTGCAGTAGGAAATTTAAAGGAAAAGTAAGAGTGGACTGCTACTTGCTCTTGAACACTCATGTAGATGGATATGTACAGCTGGAAACACAATAACATTACATTGAGCAATATTTAAATAATTCATAAAGAACAGGGCCACCCTCACCTTTAGGAGAACATTAGTCAGAAGCGTAACAGGATGTACGGTAGACCCAGTGGTTGCTGGTGAAGGATGAACTATAGAGAGGGCCCTGGGGGCTTCTGGATTGATGAGTTATTTTATTATACTTTTGTGATATTTTGAAAAGGTTTTGCTGTGGTCCCAGAGATTTGTAGCTATTCATTCTTCTGGGAACACTGATACTGGATCATTGTTCAAGGAAACTCTTCAAGCCCTTTAAGAATAGTACAGGAAACCACCCCAGCCCCTTTAAAGTAGTTCATGGGAAACACCTTCAGAACCCTAGAGACTTGTACAGAACATTGAGAGTAGGATAGGAAGCTCCTCCTGCTTTATGAGAGTTGTATGCAGGAAACTCCTTCACCCCTTAAGAGTAGCACACAAGAAACTCCTCCAGTCCCTTGAGAGTTCTACATAGGAAACCCCTCCAGTCCCTTGAGAGTTCTATGTAGGAAACCCCTCCAGTCCCTTGAAAGTAGTACACAGGAAACTCCTCCAGCTCCTTTAGGGTTGTACACAGGAAGCCCCTCCAACCCATATAGAGAGTAGTACACAGGAAACTTCTCCAGCTCATTAAGGGTTGTACACAGGACCCCCCCCCAACCCCTTGAGAGTTGTACACAAAAAACTCTTCAAGGACCTTTAGAGTTGTACACAGGAAACCCTTTAAAACCCTTGAGAGTAGTACACAGGAAACTCCTCCAGCCCCTTGAGAGTAATACACAGGACACTCCAACACCATTGAGAGTAATACATAGGAAACCCCAACACCACTGAGAGTTGTACACAAGGAACCCCTTTAAATGACTTGAAAGTAGTACATAGGAAACTCCCCCAACCTTGAGAGTTGTACACAGGAAACCCTTCAAACCACTTCCAGCTCATTAAGGGTTGTACACAGGAACCCCCCAACCCCTTGAGAGTGGTACACAGGAAAATTATCCAGCCCCTTGAGAGTACACAGAAAACTATTCAAGCCCCTTTAGAGTAGCACACGGGGAAACTCCTCCAACCCATTGAGATTAGTACACAGGATACCCCTTTAGCCCCTTAAGATTAGTACACAAGAAACTCCTCCAGCCTCTTGAGAGTTTTACACACAAAACCCTTCTAGCCGCTTGAGAGTAGCACACAGGAAACTCTTCCAGCCTCTTAAGAGTTGTACACAGGAAACCCTCCAGCTCCTCGAGAGTAGTACATAAGAAAATTCTCCAGCCCCTTGAAAGGAGTACATAGGAAACCCCTCCAAATCTTTGAGAGTAGTACACTGGAAACTCTTTCAGCCCTCTGAGAGTTGAACATCTCCATGAACATCTTGCAAATGTTCCATGATGTTAAGAGGTAGAGATGGTGGAAACCCTGGAGGGGGTTGACTTAATTTTATTTGTTCCTGAAGAAACCCTTGAATCTATTTAGCAATGTTAATGAAGGCATTGTGGGAAGAAACAATGGTCTCATAAAAAGGATTTGTATTCCTTGGCATTAATTCTACCGAACAAAATAAGTACTAGGCCAATGGCCTCCCAGGAGATATCTACCCAAACCTCAGCAGATGCGCCACCATAGTTCAGAATGTACAGTTTGGGTTCAAAGCTTGTTGGCTTTCTCTAACATAACCTCTTCCTGATGTGGGAAGATTGTATGATATGTTTGTCCAGTCTGTTTTCCTTCCTTCCTTCTGTATCTCTGAAGTTTAAGCCAACGTTTTCCTTGGTGCTTTTATATAATTTTCATCATAATATGGCACAATGTTCAATACACTTTCCAAGACACATAAGAATTTTTTTTCCCAATACAAAATTAAAAAACAACTAAAGCTTCATCATTACCCCAAATGGTTCTCTTATCAGTATCTGAGTAAGGCATTCACCCCTTTCCTAAAGCTATCTATGGCACTAGTTAAACTTATGCATAGAGAGAATTCACCAGTTCATAATTATTATTATTATAAACCACCCTTTTGTTCACAGAAGGATAAAATAGCTTTAGTTTTATATTATTTGATACCATTATGTCCACTTGAAAGATCTTCTGGTAAAGAAGCAGCAGATTACCTGATCAAACCCAACTATTAAGTGCAGTGGAGAGTACTTCTGCAGTGCCTTCAGTTATGTCAGCTCAAACTTCCTAGACTGTTAGGCCATGCACTTTCCAACATATTGTGGATTATAACACAATGGGAATGATATGGGAGATGGTTTATTAGGTTGTAGCCAACCAGCCTGAGAGAGACAATGGAAGCACCTTCTTCATAAAGTTAGTGTGGGTGGGGTCAACAAGGCCCTTTTCATGTTTCAGTAAACAGATACAGAGGGAAAATTCAAGTTCAAGTGACCTTTAAACCTGATTATATTATATTATATTATGTATTTCTCCACTGGCACCAAGACAGTCTTTACTGATGCAAACACTTTAGCAATTCCCTTTTGTCTTTATAAATGCTGAGTGGATAACAAGCAAATGTCTGTGCATAGTAAAATATTCTGTTATATCCAACTGTCCATTTAGGTGGAGTCATTTGCTTTAGTTTGTCCACCATGCTTTGGAGAAGAAGGAACATCTCCTCCTAGAATGCACATGCATAAATTACTGAATATATTTCTGCTTGGTGCGTAGTCAGTCTGACGCACTCAGGCTGCAGAACCCCCTCTGCTTTATATTCAGCTTGATGAAGAGTCACTGTCTTTCCTGTCTATTACAACATTTTACACTTAATAATAATTTTTTTTTGCTGCTGTCCTGATAACTAACAGAAAAGAGGCAACAATCAATTAAATGCTTGTGAAATATTGCACGAAAGAAGACAAAGTGCAGTTAGTGTACTTGGGGACTCCCAGCAACCTAAGCAAGCAGTGTCGGACTGGCCCACGGAATACCAGGAAAACTACTGGTGGGTCCAGTAGTTTGGCCTATTTCATGGCCATTCCCTATTTCTATGAGAATAAAGAGGCTAAATAGATGACAAAATATATTACATTATATAGAGAAAAGAGACTAAGAGAATAGAGGTTGAGTGAGAAGAGGAAAAATTAATAATACCGAGAGTCCCTGGTCTAAGGTTTTTGGGTCAGAGCCTGGTGTCCCAGTCCAACACTGAAAGCAAGCATGTATATCTGCTAAGTATAAACTTAGAAAATCATATAGCAAATACCCATGAAGTTAAATACTTTACATTCCTTTACTTGAATTCTCATCTGACCAACCCATGCACCTGTATGTCCAATAACAGGCATGAATGGGATCCACTTGTTGCTGTTCACTAAGGGCAGAGGTTGGCATGTTCGGAATTTAGGGTTCATTTGTTGTGTGCAGCAATAAGTAGATCCCATTCATGTTGTTGCTATAAACATGGCATCATCATTCATGTTGTTGCTATAAACATGACATCATCACTATCATTTTTTCAGGAGGGCAAAATCCTACTCTTTGCAAATGGGGCCTCGTATTTGCTAACTCTCAGGCTACTAAACTCCCAAGGCATGGCAATTTACATTCCAGAATACTGCTCATGTATGTGTCCGCTCATGTGTCAGCTCTAAGCAGCTAAAATATCAATTGCTTATTCTGGGGCATACCAATAAAAAAAAAACTGATGTAGAGGCTCTTCAGTGCTCAATAGTAAAGAGTTTAATATTTGTGCGAAAAGCAGTCTCTGCATCTGCCTGAAGGTTTTGGAGATGGGCAGCTCAGTTTGATATCTTCTAAGTCAGTTCACCTTCCCAGAGTCCTCAATCCATAAGCTGGATCCCCCCCTGAGTTCTTTCACTTGAGCATGCACTAAGGGCTCCTACACACGGGCGTTTTGGACCTGCGTTCAGCCGCAGGGGAGCGCAGGTCTAGACGCACCTCATTTTGTTCAATGAGGTCGTACCCATGAGACGCGTGTAAGCGCCGAACGCAGATTCAGACGCAACATGCTGCATTTTTCCTGCGTTTGGCACCTACATGCGTTCGCGTGAGTACAGCCCCATTGAAAATAATTGAGTGCGTCTATACCTGCGCTCCCCTGCGGCTGAACGCAGCAAAACGGAACGCAGGGGAGCGCAGGTAAAAACGCCCGTGTGTACCGGCCCTAATAAAGGTAAGGAGAGGTTGTTTACTCTTGCTGTTGAACAAAGAGACATGCACAGCAGCTCAATAACATTAGGGGATAAAAACAGGTACCATCAAGTATGTCACTATTATTGTCTTTTATATAACACACCGATTAGATTTATCAGCTTAAATCCATGTACACAAGCAGCAATGGGTTATGACGTTATTTGTCACGTCTTTTAGATCATGCACCCTAAGCATGGATGTCGCTGACATTTTAGCAGGCCATCAAAACAAGTTGTTTGGGGATCTATTATTAGCAGGTACTAGTTCAATAAACCTTCAGAGAGAGAGAGGTAGAGAGAGGTAGAGGGACAGAGAGAGGGTTGGGAGGAGGTTAGCTCATCCCATTGAGAGCACACAGAGTGCCTGAGATACTAATGTTTAACTTCCTCAAAGCTGGGAACGTATCCAAACTCCAACGCATGGAATCGCTCCAGACCTATTGGGCTAAACTGGAAGCTGATAGAGAAAGGGAGAGAGAGAAGGATTGAGAGATCTCTGACTTACACCCCTGGGTTTTATTTGACATTCAATGTCATTTATCCCCTCGGTAAGCAATACAACTGCAAGGTCCCCCAGGAACAGCTGAAGAATTACAACTACCTGGGCTTATTTGCTCAGAATACTATTTGACATGTGACTAAGTCACATCAGTAATTTTTGCCATCTGCCAGCATTTGGCTGAGTGATTCAGAACATTTAAAGCCTTTCCCGACGTTGCTCTGTGTGGGTTTCCATGGAAAACTTCCATTAAAAACAAGGCAGAGAGAAGAGTGACTCAGAGGCGACTGGCAGCAAAGGCTAAAATGTTGCACTTTAAAGCAACAATTCTGTTCATAGGAAGAATATTTTCTACTCACCCCCTCGATTCAAAAGCAGCCTGCACATCTATATAATTATAAAGAGTTTCAGTGTATAGTGCTGCAGGTACTCAGCTCCATAGGGGGGACAGACAGTTAACCCAAATAAGCTGCCTTTTGCCAGGTCTTTAGAGCTGACTTTCCCCCCAGTTCTGTGATTAGACACAGGACACAAGACAAATAAGAAGAACAGTTGAGTAGCAACCCAGGGTCCAAATCTCCGGACGGCTAAAATCTGTGACTGGCAAGGAATTCCCTTAATGGCATCAAGACGCAAACAGCCACTTAGAATAATTAGGCCATTTATTTGACTTTTTTTAGCCAAAGACTAAAAATAGAGCTCAACCCGATTCACAAGATGTACATTTTACTTCAAACAGGATTATTAGGAGCATAGTGATCAATTGGCGTTCTTTCACGTTTGCTTTAAAATCCTATATAATTCAATGGTGAGCTATGAAATATCTCTCCATCATGAAAAAAAAATGAAGTCCTTACTTTAGGTGTTTTTTACGCAAGTAAATAACATTTCTATGCTGCTATACCAATAACAAAGCAACAAAAACGTGCCTGTTTATCCAGGCATATTATGGATTAACAGCTGCAGAACCTTCTTGGAAGAAGAAAAGCCCTTCAGAACTGGCCTAAGTCTTTATTATAGAATGGGGATTGAAAAGGCTGCTTCTCACAAACACCTGCAGCAGCTGTGGCCTGTGCTCTCTTGTGCCCCATAATGCTATGCAGCAATAACAACAAACAGCAGCAACAGACACTGGAGCAACATCTTGAACATTTAATGATCATGTGGCAAGAATTCCAGTAGTGTTAACATACAATACTACTGTGGTGGAGGGCTCGATGACAAAGAGACTGATCAGCCTTGGGGGTTATAGTTCGATGAGCATCCTACTTCTATGTATAGGCAATGGCTTTCCCAAAGTATTTAAAGTTGCAAACTTTTTTTTTTTTAATAATCATGGGTATGAACTGCCATTCCACTTTTCTGAGCTAATCACTACAAAATAAAATAAAATTGCAATTATTTGTATATGATAACGCCATTTACTGAATGACCTGACTCTGACAACCATTTCTGTATTTCAAATGAGATAGAGGCAGGAAAGACATATAATTAAAAGAATGCAACTAGATCGCCAAACTGAAACATTCATAGAATATAAATATTTATGTTATATTTGTTAAGATTCATTTTTAAGTGTTTCATTTGGAACTGTGACCACAAGGCAAGATATTTCAGAACCATGATATCATGCAGTCAGATTCTTATAAACATGTTCCATAAGTGCCAATAATAAGGTTTGGATGAGGGCCTGGGATTTTCCCCAGTAATTGCACTGAATACAGAATACACGTAAGCAGTGGGAGGACTTCACTAAAGACTTGTGGAATTTAGTGTTGCTGCTTGGAGAATTAGGCAGAATGTGTAGTGGTTCCTGAGTTTCTGGTTAAGTAAAAGCGCCAGGCCACAACTTGATGCCACCAGTTCTGCAAAGAAAGAATAATCTTTTCTTCTTGCCCTGGAGAAAAATCAAAATGAAGGAGAAACACACAGAAGCAGGGCCACTACAGAAATTTGTGGCCCGGTACACATTATTTATAAGAGCCCCCCATTAACAAATTAGGAAGTAGGTAATGACCAGGGGCGCTTGTACCCAGGCCCAGACCCCCTTAGGGCCTGATGGAGACATGGAAAAGGTAAATTGCATGTTGGAGGGCCACTGTTTTTCTCCAGGCGCTTGTGAGTAGTGCAAGGGGCACAAGTTCGGGAGAGGGGCCCTGGTGCACATCCTATACTTGCCCAAGTTTCGTTAACTACACTATTGTTGCTGGGACAAAAGGTTGAACTTGTTGGATGCATTTTTTTCTTTTTCAAGTTTTTTTTTTTTAATTTAAAAGCAGGCAGGGGTGTACTATGAGGAAACAGACTGTGCAACTGCTGGGGGCCCAGGAAATATAGAGGGCCTATGCTGCTTGAGTAGTTAGTTATTGTATTATGCATAAAGGATAAATGCTTGTTTTTTATACATACAAATTACTTTGTTGCCATCTAGTGACCAAGTTCATATTGCAAGATGTTTATTTCCTTGTCTTTAAAACCTCTTATCCCATTTTCTTAAGCGTCGTCAGTTCCTCCCATCATCCTTTTCCTGTTCCTGCATCTGGATTCCAAGTGTTTGGAGAGTTCCACTATATGGCAAAGATTGCTTGTAGTGGTTGGTACAGCCCTTAAGTTGGCTCAATCAGGCCGGACAGAGAGGTCTCGGGGGGGAATTCAGCCATTGTCTCAGCAACAAGAGTCAGATATGGGCAAGTAGATGCAATATATGTTGGGGGTAAATGTATTGCTGTGGGTTTAACCCAGGGGTGTCCAAAATGCACAAAGAAGAACTACAATACCAGTTGGATAAACAGATGGAGCTATACACTGGAATATAGGACACCTGGATATTAAATAGACTTATTCTTATATTAGTATTACTAATAACTGGGCAATGAGCAGAGTCCCCCCTCCTGCCTACTCCTATATCCTTTGCAATATGACATTTCCTTGGGAACTAAGTTTTTCAAGCTGGGCCACATTCATAGGCATCCTGGGCTGCATGCGGACTCGGGCTGCAGGTTGGACACCCCTAGTTTAACCCTATCCATCTGCCTGCCTAGGGCTTTCATCGTTCCCCGGGGTAATTCTGGGCAGGGCTGTGATATAATGGGAGTGGTCTGATGATGGGGCAGGTCAGTAATGTATTGGTGAGATGTTGATGATGTCAGGGGCCAGGCTATGACTTGGCGATCAGCAATTGGCCAGTCTTGTAGAATCCTGGCTGTTTTTCCTAACTTGGAAAACCAGGCGCGTTGATGATGTCAGGGGCCATGCTATGACATGGTGATCAGCGGGCCGATTGCTGCATCAATATTGGGGAATCCTGGGCGGTTTTCCTAATTTGGACAGATCTAAAGGACTGATATTGGCAGCTTTAGTCTGCCCATGTATGGCCACCTTAAGCGCCAAGTCAATTAGATCACTTGTTGTGGTTCAGTCCTTTTTCACAATCACTGATGACCCCCATAAACATTTATATCGGCTTATCAGAATCAAACGACTACAGACAATTCATGTCCACACAATCCTTTGGTTAAAAAAACCAAAAACTGTTCAATCAGGTTGTTGGTAATTCTGAGAGGTGGTAAACAGGCTTCACAGCATATCATCATTAGATCTTAATGAACTGAGGTAACAGGAGAGGCATTGGGCCAAATTCAATTCAGCAAGAAAAGACATCTCACAGTTTATCAAGTGAAAACTGATGGATGAGATTCCGAGGAGAAAAAACATTTCTCCTAATTTAGTTCCAGTATTTTCTCACAAACTTCAATAGAGTTTTCTTGTGATAAACTGTGAGATATTTTTCTGAATTGAATCGCATCTCAAATTGAATTTCATCCATGATTTTTCATGTGATAAACCTTTTACTCACTGAATTTTATCTGGCCCTTTGCTGTATTGCTGCTTGAAGGTACTACCTTGGTACTTCACAAATCAGCCCCTAAAAATGTCATCCTTTACTGAAGAAGGGCATTGCGCAAAATTCACTGTAATAAAATATACTGCTAAAAAATCATTTCAACTTTAAATAATCCCAATAGAATTGTTTTACCATGCAGCTTTGTTACCTTTAAATACAAGGTGCTATTTTATCATTGAAAAAAAAAAAAAAAGAACGTATTAAAAAAAATTAAAATGATTCCAATAAAATGGAGTCCATGGCGAGATGGTCTTCCTGTATTACAGAGCTTATTGGATAATGGGTTTTCCGATTAAGGAATCCCATAACCAAAATGGCTTGATGTGTCAGGCCAGTTACAGTTTCCAGTGTTGGGGTAATTTCAGATGCATAAAAATCTGCTACTTGAGCAATAACATTAAAATATCTGCTCCAAGACATAAGCTGGCCAAAGATTGCCAAACGATCAGATCTTTCCCCGATATGCCACTAACTGGCAGTTCTATATGGGGGTAATCCGGACAATTCAGTCCTAAGGCCGAACGATCGAATTACGAGGAGCGCAATGGACTTCCGACGGGTCGGTCGGAAGAAAATCCAACCTTCCCGATCGATATCGTGTCCAGATATCGGTCGGGAAGACCCGTCGATAGCCTCATACACGGGCAGATAACATGTCAAATCCGTCTGAACAAATCATGGACGAAAATACATTTGAGGAGAAAAAAACTTTTCTCCAAATTCATTTCCATTTTTTCCCCATAGACGTCAATAGAGTTTTCACATGATAAACAGTGAAATAGGTTTCTCTAAATTTAATTGCATCTCCTTTTGGTCCATGAGTTTTTGCGTGACCTTATTCTTCACTATATTGAATGTGGCTCTACTATTTCTTTCCTCTAGTTTTAGCCCTAGACTCCCTTTCATTCTGTCTGTAATAGAATAAAGAGCATTTGAGGATGCAGAGAAAATATGCACAGGCAATTGCCAGATAACTTACATTTGTTCTTTTATGGCAGAAGCTGTACCACACCTGTATTGACACCAAAATAGTGTATGCACCCTAATTCCCAGATATGGAGAATATGTCTATTGTTGTCCACGGCGCTGGGTGCACAACCTAGAGGTAGGACATAAAGCTTTTTGGGGAACAAATCACATAGTTAACAACATGGCATTTTCATTAATTTAGAAGAGTGATCCCCAGCCAGTAGCTCGTGAGCAGCATGTTGCTCTTCAACCCCTTGGATGTTGCTCCCAGTGGCCTCAAAGCAGGAGCTTATTTTTGAATTCTAGGCTTGGAGCCAAGTTTTAGTTGTATAAAAACCAGGTGTCCTGCCAAACAGAGCCTCAGTGTAGGTTGACAATCTCGATAGGGGCTACCAAATGGCCAGTCACAGCACTTACTTCTGAATGTTGTTTACAGGTTCAAAAGGTTGGGGATCCCTGCTTTAGAACAATGGCCTATAACTAAGTTAAGTGGTTTTGCTGTGGGTTTTGTAACCTTGTAGTTGTCAATGAAGAGTTCATGTCTTGCTCAAATTATGCTATCAGTGTATTCTTTCTTCAGCTTCTTGCCCTGGTCACCGGGGGCTCCACTCTGGAGATTTCTCAGTAAGGAATCCTCTCTCAATCTTTTCAACACAAAACTAAAACTGTAAAGTTATACATACATATAGATCTCTGTGAAGTGAGAAACTGGCTTATGGCCAACATGGACAGGACTAGAGAACAAGAGATGGACATGGGTGGGTCATACCAGTACTTGATTTTCTGGCCATGTTTGATAAACATGACAAGGAGATTTGCCCCAAAGTTTTCTGCCAGATACGAACCAAATCTTCTCTTTCCATCCATAGATTTCTGAACTGTTCAATGCAGTCCTGGCTAGGGCAGAAATTCACACCTAACTGCTGATCTTATTTTATTATTGTAGGCGGGGGTGGGATTGATCCTATTATTAGTAATAGATTGCAGGTATGGAGAGGATGTCAGTTGCATTACCTGTAGCTCAAGTCTAGAAGACAAATCTGTTCCTAATGTCTCTTGATAAAGAGGCCGTAAAGTGTCCATTAGTTTGTACTGGTTGTGATGAGCAACTATGACCATGTTTCTATTGTTTATATCAAAGGGTAATGAATATACTGTATTCATCATCACCAAGACCATGCAGCTCATACAAAATTGCTTTTCTTTATGTCTTTAACAAGTAAACTGTGAGAAGAAGCAGTACTCTGCATTTATGAGTACTCCTATGGCATTATGAGCAGAACTTCAGTGTCAGTAGCGTGAACAGCAATAGATGCCAATAAGAACCAGTCTGTAATCTCACATACTGAGGACTGCTTCATCTTCAACATCTGACGTTCATGTAACATTAACTTTTTCTGATGTGTCACTTGAAAAAGATGCACATAGATCCAGGAGGAAGTCATTATATGGAGAGCAATGTTTCCATTTTATATAGTTACATTGGGTTGAAAAAATACAAAGTCCATCAGGTTCAACCCCTCCAAATGAAAACCCAGCATCCATACACACACCTCTATACTTTCACATAAATTAGACATATATACCCATATCTATACTAACTAACAAAATGTTACTACCGCTGTAGAAAGAATCCATCTTCCTGAATACTTCCAAGGCTTTCCTGATATGAACTTATACAGAGCAAGAACATATCCAACAAGCTAATGGGCAGCCAGGCTGTCCTATTAAAAAGAGTCAGGAACTTCTAGAACCCACAACAACATCATATTTATAAGAACTATAGTTGAAGGCCTGGGAATTACAACTACCACCAAACATGAAGAAAAGATTACAGAGTCTTCTATGGGGCTTTTATCTATTAATGTTCCCAAACCAACTGCTGCCATTATAAAAGAAACACAAGAATGCATGTGCAAGCATGAGCCAAACAACCTCAGCACAGAAGGGTTCTGGAGTTGAAAAAATAAGGATCTCATACTGTATGTGTTTATTTCTACCCCATGAACAGATGAGCCAGCATGTACAGCAGCATGTCTCACATTCCTATTGGTGTTGTTGACTTTGTCTATTTTGTACATACAAATCCACAAGAAGCTCAACAAGAACCAATGTCTATATTGGCCTCCAGAAGGAATTGCCGCTGAGACAGAGACTTGTGAGCAGAGAACCAGAGCAATAGGGAAATTGGCAATAAGGTTGAATGTTCAGTAGATAACACCATTAGCCTAATTCCAGACGTGATTTAAGTTAAGTTTAAGTTAGACACTATATTAGTTAGATAGATAATGTACATGTTGAATGTGTGAGGCAAAGGTTTGGGATATTCCCAGCTCGCGTAGGAGAGAATTGTGTATATATTACTGCTGTGTAACAAAGCTAGTTCTTCCCATTTAACCTGGCTGAACAAGTGTTTTCTTTGATTCCATCTTTCTTTAATTCCACAGTACAGGTATGGGACCTGTTGTCCAGAATGCTTGAGATCTGAGGTTTTCTGGATAACAAACTTTCCTTAATATGGATAGTCATACCTTAAGACTAGTAGAAAATCATGTAAACATTAAATAAACCCAGTAGGCTGGATTTGCTTCCACTAAGGGTTAATTATATCTTCATTTGGGTCAGGTACAAGGTACTCAAAAAGAAAGAGACATCTGGGTGTTCAAATTCAATGGCCAAACTAGCTTTAGGCTACCCTTACAGTGCTAAACAATTATTTCAGAAAGATCTAGTCAATATTCAGCTTCATGCATTAGGGCTTTTTTGTCATTTACAGTCCATTTGCCTACACAACTCCTTATAGCTTTTCAGAGTGCCAAGTGCCAAAAGCTATTACCCTAGAAAAAAAACCCCATAACAAAGAGGGACATCTGCTTGCATATTTTTGGCATAGAAAATCACACAGAATCAAACAAACAGTCTTAACCATCTGGCATTTTATATTGCCCCATCTTACAAGTATCTAAAGAAAACAGTATCTGAAATTACAAGTATAGATTTTATCACAGCTTTCTAGTTTTACGTTTTTCCATCTCCTTATCTGTAAAGTGATTTTACATAAAGTGTTATAATTGGGTCACTCCTGCCTGTATTAAATATGGCTGCCAAGAACTGTAATCCATGACAGCAGGAAAGCCACAGGTTGGCTCTCCTTGTTTAGCTTGAGGCAAACATTCCTACTAAGCATTTCTACTAATGAGTTATGCTTTATCTGTATGTAGAAATCAGGATACAAATATCCAAGTTATTGTACATTATTAAGTTGGGTAACAAAGACCAAAGTCAATCAAGTTCAATCCCACCAAATGAAACCCACGCCACTGACAACAATGGTCCAATTAGAAAATGTTCAATTTACCACCATTCTTTGTAATCTATATTTAAGCCAGTTCCGTACACAGGTACAAATACTATGTTCCAGACCAACATTCCTTAATTGAACCAGTAACTTTCTGTGTGGTAATTAAATACTTCAGCAAAGTCCAAGTAGATCACATCCCCCGCCATCCCAGAGTCAAGGTTCCTGCTCATCTCCGAAGGAAACAAGATTCAAATAATATATAGTGTAATTAAAGTTCAGTTTGCTTGTCTAGTGTGATAAAATAGGATTTAGAATAATCTTTAATGAAAAAGAAAGATATTTCTTTCCACTGTGTATGCGCCTGCCCCAGGAAATTTAAAGATCGAAGTAGCAAATAAGACAATTGCTCTGTGGTGCTCGCTGAGAGAACCCTGTGTCAGTGCAGTTATCTGCTAATATGGGAACCGACCCGGGGTGTTAGGTAATTAAATACAATCATAAAACAATCTTAATTCCGAGTGGTGGCAACCACAACATATTTTGGGTACAATACCCTTGTACCTGAAACATGTCATTTTTGCAACCACTCGGAATTAAAGTTTATTTGCAGTAATTCTGCCGGAGCTCCTTTTCCTTCTTCAATTTTGGATATAAATTACTTTCCTTCTCATTTAATGGACCCTCCAACCACACTCCTATATTCACCCTCAATGAACAGTATATTTCTATACCTTGGGGTGCCACTGACTGCATGCTAGTCAATGGAAAAAGAGTCCTACTTTGGCCCTTTCAAACTGTGTTATGCGGTGGGCTGGAGACAGGTTCCTGTTGTTTTAAAGGAGAACTAAACCCTAAAAATGTATATGGCTAGAAATGCCATATTTTAGATACTGAACATACTGAATCAACCAAAAGGTTCAGTATCTTTATTGTAGTAATGATCCAGGACTTCAAAATTGTTACAGAATGTCCCCTACATGGATGTTGTTAGGAGTGTCAGTGAAACTACACATTCTCAGTGGGGTTTGAGCAGCTGTTGAGAAGCTAAGCTTAGGGTTTGTTGCAAATCATCAAGCAGAATATCAGGTTTGCTAAGCTGATGCTGTTTACTAAATTATGATGCTAATTCTAATAGTTTCTAAGCTGCCATGTACCAGTAATCTGAATTATTTACCAACTAGACATTAAGCCCGTTAAATTAACGGGCTCTAGAAACATATGTAGTCAAACATTTATAAAAAACAGAATTGTTCTAGGCGAATTTTCGCCTGCGCTGCGCAAATTCACTAATGTGCGAATTTACGCTCTGGTCGGCGAACGGTAACGTATTTACGTTTTTCAGACTATCACCCACAATGGTAAAACACACTACAGCATAAGGGTGCGAAGTTGTGCGTCTATCTACTTTGCTAGCGTAAATTCGCCAGAGACGGTCTGTGCGGCACATGCGCAGTAGCGCAATTCCATGCACACAGGGACTGGACGCAGAGACACTTGAACTTTATTATATAGGATCAGCCTTATACTGTGACATTTATGTTATTCAGTATATTGGGCATCAGTCATTAAGCTCAGACAGCAGCATAGAAAAGAAGATGGGGAGCTACTGGGGCATCTTTGGAGACACGGATTTTTACTGGTAAAGGGCTGTGGTTGCCTTGGGCTGGTACAGAAGCACAAAACATAATGTACAACATTTCTGCCCTACTTAGTTAAGATTTAGTTCTCCTTTAAAGGCCATTTTTACTTTCTTTAATGCAAACGAAATCTATCTCCAATATACTTTTATTAAAAAATGTGTACTGTTAAATTTATAAAATTTATTGTAAAATATGTGTACTGTTAAATTTATTAAAAAATGTGTACTTACTGTGTAAGAAACCTGACTGTGTGCAGTGAAATTCTCCCTTCATTTAGTGTTGTGGATAGGAATTGTCACACGGTCTCTAACTCCTGGCAGGGAAACAAACATACTTATACCAGCCATGCAGAACTCAAGCAGCTTTATTTTTTTGATCGTTTATGACGATCCCTAAGAAGCCAAGACCACACTGAGCATGTGTATGTAGTCTAGTCTTGCAAAGATGTATAACAAAGTTACAAGATGACAGCCCCCTGTGGCCAACTTTGAAAGCATAAATCATTTGTTTGATTAGGCTTGTGGTGCAGTAAGTTCATGTTTATGTTTAGTATACAAAATACAGCATTTCTAGCCTTATTCTATTTTACACTTTCCTTGTCCTTTAAGTATCTTCAATTTACAACATCTTTGGTGGCCCTACAAATGAGAAGGTGTATTTTTTGTTTTAGTTGCTAACATTCATCTAAAAAAAAAAATGTATCGCTTTTTATGATCCTAGCTTGGTGCTAGACAGCTGTTAACTAATCACTGAATAGTTTTTGGCACCTGAGGCTTTCAATGTTAATGTGACTTGCCTGAAGTCAAGGAAAGTGCTGGCAGTTAGGTGCAAGCCATATATAATAAATGAATCTTGCAACTCTAGGTGATCTCTAAGTCCGGTCCATGGTCAGCAGTGTTGCAGCAGGTCTCTGCACTTATACCACCGCCCATGCAGTGCAACATCTTCATTTACTGCAGCAGAGTGAGCTGATCCCCCCTCTCACAAAGCAAGAGTTTTTGCCTTAAATTAATTATACTGAGGCTATATCTATATATATATATATATATTTATATATAAATATATATATATATATAAATATATTCGCGAAACAAACCGCACTTCCAGGACTCATTATCAGTGAAAAAATTTTGATGTTTATTCTCAACGTATATATATATTTATATATACCCACTCCTGCTTCATACTGGTCTTTTGCCTAAATCCATATCCTCAGTGACAGTGACCTTTAATTGAAGTAGGTAGGATATACTGGCATGTGCCGTGCAGACTGTACCCAATAACGTCTGGGATACGTTAATGCATTTTTACACAGTTACATCCTTTCCTGTTTACAAGGCAGAGCAATGGAAGAGGACATTCCCAGGAACAGAATCAGCAGTGACTGAACCCTCCCCTTATGAGCCCAGTGTTTCCAAAGTTCATTTAAAGGAAACAGAACCGTATCTTGCAGAGATCATTAATAAATGCAAAAATGTTTCTTGCCCTTGCTGAACTTCATTTTCTTGAATTGTGATTTGTGTTGTTCAAAGATTTTCTATACGGGGAGCCTCTGCAGCACCTTGTTCTGTTGAAAAGAAACATAAGATTGCAAAATGGATGTTTCTTTCATTGTACCCCAGTTTTCTCATCTCTTGATGTATAAACACACATATATATTTATGTTACAATTAGGGATGCAACGAATCCACTATTTTGGATTCGGTCCATCCCCACAATCCTTTGCAAAAGATTCAGTTGAATACCGAAACAAATCTGATTTGCATATGCAAATTAGGGGTGGGAAGGAGGAAACATTTTTTACTTCCTTGATTGTGACAAAAAGTCACGCAATTTCCATCTCTGCCCCTAATTTGCATATGTAAATTAAATTTTGGATTTGGTTTGGCCGGGCAGAAGGATTTGGCCTAATATGAATCCTGCGGAAAAAGGTTGAATTCTGGATTTGGTGCATCCCTAGATACACCACATTGGTGGGTTTTCACCTTCAAATGAATTTGCAATTGGTTTTCATTTGTTATTATTCTTTGAATAGTTTAGCTTTTTATTTAGCAGCTCTCCGGTTTGCGATTTCTGCAATATTGTTGCTAGAGTCCAAATTACTCTAGCTACCATGCATTGATCTGAATGAGAGACTGGGATATGAATAGGAGGGGGCCTGAAAAGAAAGTAGAGTAATAAAAAGCAGCATTAACAAATAACACATCTGTGAGATTTATAGCCTCACAAAGCATTTGTTTGTAGATGAATGGTGGAAGGCATCAGAAGAAGAAGGCAAATAATTCAAAACCTATAAAAAAGAAAAAACGAAGACCAAATGAAAAGTTGCTTACTATTTACCATTCTATTACATACTAAATGTGTGATAATGTCTATTGGTCTATCTACCAATATCTCTACTGATCAAGGAGAGAAAACTGACTTATGTCAATGAACAATTAATTGGAAATTTTTTTGTGAAGGAGAAGAAATAATTTTATTACAAAAAGTTAAAATTATTTAAAGTGCTAGTGCTTGTGAAATAAATAAATTAAGTGAATAAATTGTAATGGCTAATGATAAAATGTCTTAATAGATTTCATAAGTTGGAGTGGCAGACTTCTCCAACTTTGTGGGGTCCCGAAGGCAGCCAATTATTAGATAGTTCTTCACGGGACTTCTCCACCTCTCTTTTTTATTTCCTTTTCCTACTAACTTATGGTTATACAAACAATACTGAAACGTTATTCGGAGGGATTAATTGTGGAGTTTGTATATATAATTTACTAAGTTTGTATTCACTGAACTGTATGTAAAGGGACTAATCAATTAAGCTCAGTATTTAATGAATTGCACTATTAATGGATTATCATTGAACCGGTAATTATTAATTAATTTACGAAATCTATTAAGACATTTTATCATTAGCCATTACAATTTATTCACTTAATTAATTTATTTCACAAGCACTAGCACTTTAAATAATTTTAACTTTTTGTAATAAAAGTATTCTGATCAAGAGGAGATTTCTTTTCTTCTCCTTCACAAAAAATTACATACTAAATGTTAACTTAAAGGTGAAAAACCCTTTAAACATCAGTCTCAACATCTCAAAATTACAAGCAGGGACAAATTAAATCCTGCCCTGACCCACCGGCCACACCTGGACACACACCTGGACACACACCTGTATCCACTCACCTCTGCAAGCCCCACTTCTTTAGACATCCACTATTTGCTGCTGTCCTGCTTATATAAAGATAATTACGGGTATACCAGGTCATGTGACACATTTCTAAAATCCAGCAAGAATAACAGTGTTTTTTTAATTATAAAACAATCAATATGTCGGCAGTGCAGCCCAGCAGCTCACATTTATCAGCAGTAACCTTGATTTTTTTTTTTAAACGATCCAATAATCTTGCTTTAGTTTCCCTTTAAAGGAGTTGTTCACCTTCAAACAACTAGTTGTTTTCAGATAGATCACTAACTTTTTCCAGTTATTTTCTATTTACTATTTGTGATCTTTTTTCTTATATTGAAGTGTAAAGTGCCATTTTTCACCTTCTAAAGCAGCTCTGGGAGGGGGGGTCGCCGACCCTGTAAACTGTTCTAAATTGATACATTTCTTATCTTTGTCCCTGCTGAGCAGAATCTCTGGGTTTCATTACAGGCAGCTGTTAGAATTGATGCAATAGTTGTTAATACTCCAGAGATGCTGCTAAGAAATGTATCAACTGAATGTTGCAAAATTGTAACAGTTTAGAGTCTGCACTAGTGATGGGTGAATAAATTTGCAAAACGCCAACTAAATTGGCGTCTCTTTTTGGACGCGGGTGTCAGTTTTTGGACCCCAGCGCCCATTGCCGGCGTCCAAAAACAGATGCCCGTGTCCAAAACGAGACGCGGCAGCATTTTGCGAATTTCTCTAGAAACGCCACCAATTCACCCATCACTAGTCTGCACCTGATTTACTGAGCTGCCAGACTCAAACACCAGAGGAAAATCAGTAAAAAATAAAGAATGGAGAGTGATTGAAAAAAAGTGTTTACTTCTGGGGAACAATCTAAACTGAAAAAAAAGTGTCTGGAAGGTGAACAGTCCCATTAAGAGAATTTTTAATTGGTGAATCAGTCTTTATGTCTGTAACTGGAGTTATCTCTAATCCAGAACAGCTGGAAAGCTGCATATTTGACAGCCTGGTGTTAGGCAATCAAAAAATTCCCAAACTTTTCTTTTCCCAAATACATCAGTTCTATGGTAAACAACAATTGGCCCAGTCATCCTGAATGACTCTGCCAGGAAGCCTAATAAACTAAAAAAACTCAAGTCACATGATTCTGAAAGGAACCATTAACTTCCAGTTCAGATATTTTGGATGAGTTGTCGATATTCTTCTCCCAAAGTATTATATATAGAGCTAGAGCATGGCTCCCTTTCTTTGTTGCTTATACTATTATATATTATTATTTATAGTATATATTATATATATATATACTGTATATATACTAAAAGCCTAAAAGCAAATCCTTTTTAGTATAAACTTGGATCTTATAAATCTAACACAATAAAAGTTTGCCTGTCTGCAAGTCCAAACACTTGCTGTTTGCCTAGTAGCATTTTGAAGGGGATCTTTGGAGCAAAACAAAGCACTTTACAGTATTGAACAATCGTTATACTTATGCTCCCTTCACCTAATCACTTTCTGTTGGCTGCCACTTTAGGTAGACGATAAGGTTGCTCCCAGCAGAACAAGAACACCTTTTGATTTAAATGACTTGGAAAGTGACATATACATTATATAGAGTCCCTGTTAGGCATCCGTCCCACTAAAGCACACACCACCCACTCCCCCAAATACAGCCCCCCTCCCCTGTACCTGATCATAAAAGGATTGTGCAGCGGGGTTGCCAGCTGCCATGTCTGTCTGATTGCACTTTTTTTGGTGCTAGGGTTAGAAGGTTTGAGATACTGCTGCAAAAAGTGCCTTTTTGGCAGCAGTATTTTTGTGCTTTTTGTTATCTTTGCCTAATCTTACTCTTTTTATTAAATATTGTGGATCAGGCCGGGCCTGGTAATCTGTCGGTTTGGGCAAATGCCCGAGGGGGAGGGGCGCTCTACTGTGTATTCAAGTGGGTCACCCAGGGCCGGAACTAGGAGTAGGCAGGGAAGGCACGTGCCTAGGACGCAAAGTTTGGGGGGTGTCCAGCACGTATCTTTAACTGCTGCCTACCCCAGTATTGTCTGAAATGCCCTGCTTTTTGCGCAAGTGCACATTGAAGTGGGCAATATGGGGCTGATCCGATCGTGGGCCCTAATGCCCAACGATTGAATCATAATGCATCTGAAACAGGCAGTCGGATCTCAGAACCTCATACACGAATATATACGGCTGCGATCCGATCGGTCTTTCTGCAGCTTTTATCGCCCCATGTATGGGGGCCTTTAGAATCAGAAGCTTTCAAAATGGAAAGCTGCTGCAGTGTGACAATCCACACGTACAAATGTAGTGAACTCAAAATAGTTCCATATTCTCCATATTCCTAATAAAATCTCTTGCATTTCTACATTTCCAGTGGTTCTTATGCATTTCATAAGATTTCTTCCCAAAAATCTCCAGACTCATATGGAAAGGGAAAGTGACATCAGTGAAACTTAACTAAAAATCAGTCCTTTTTTTACTCACGCGCCAGAAAAAAAAATTCCCCTCTCAACCTGATAGATTGAACCACGCGTGTTCTGGTGCCTCCTAAGCTAGCAGGTGTGTCATGGCAGCATATGGATAATGGGACAGAGATGCATCTGCCAACAAACTGTGGCATACACATGCATGTAATGTAGCTATACACAC
>CM044434.1:28835760-28850435 GCA_024363595.1 Xenopus borealis | reverse complement strand
TCTTTGTAAGCAACTGCGGATATCTTGAAAACTAAAAGAAAATAATTCATGCATATTGCAAAAATGTTTAGAAGAGCACTCAGCACACCGATCCGGGTGAGATGAAGTGTAGATGTCACCTCTTAGTCACTCTCTAGTGGCACAATTCATATTTTCAATTAATTCCCACAATGAAAGCAGCACAAATGATTCTTTACATGGTTCTATTAATCGTACCTTTGATTACAAAATAATTATTACAAAATATAAGGGTTCCTCTTATTTTTATTAGCAAGAGAATGGGCCAGGCACAGGAGGCACTCTATCACACGCTAACTAAGGAACTTATCCAAAAACTCCCAATACACTTTTTTTTGAGGAGCACAAGCGGGAACATAATGTCCTCCAGGATGTATCACTATAACAGGATTCTCAAAATGGGAAACCAGTTCCCGGCTCATGTCAGCAGATATGACACGGTCTGTCTCGCCAATGACATGCAATGAGGGAACTGTGATTGGCTGCTTATAGTGCTTTGTGTGGTCAGATGATTGACTTTTAAAGCCTGCAACCAAAATAGCAAAGTTAAAATGGAATCTGGGATCTCCTTGTTGTTTTAAAGAGCAAATGATGGCCACCAGGGCGGCTCCTTGGCTGAATCCCAAAATACCATCGAAGGGCCCAAGTTCGGAAAATGCCTTAGCCACTGTATCCAGAGATGCCTCTAGCCCGGAGCAAGTGTTGCTTTCTTCCATGGCATCAAAGCTATTTTGTTGTGGGTTTGAGAACCACCAGCCTCTGGATTCATCCTGTGAAGAATTTGGGTCCCCATCGCTGGGCTCAGCATCTAAGGAGGAAAGACAGTTATTTGACTTAAGTGTTTCTCAGCAAACAGCTTGGTAAATGATTTCTACTGCTGCTGCAGGGTGTGACTCACAGCCCACATATACAAGAAAGCTGCCTATTTGCTGTAACTGCGGAGCAATACATTTTCTCTCTCTGTGTGTCAGGCTCTAAGTCTCCAGAGTACGGATACTACTACACTGTGCTATTCCTTGGCCTGTGCTTACACACAGGAGTAATCCACGGACTCCTTGTGTCTGTACCCAGAAACACAGTGTCAGCCTAGGTGCACACACATGGGGTTATAGTTATCAAAAAGCAGTGCACCATAGAAATGAATGGAGAGTGGCGGAGAGCCTTTTGACTACTGCTGGTCTAGTGAAGAACACAGGCAGTCAAAAGTGATGCACGGATCAGGAATTTCCTAACCCATGCCCACCCTAACCTATAGCATCTCAGCTTCAGACAGAGGGAGGCAGGAGAGAGCTCCAGACAGAGGGAGGCAAGATAGAAGGAGGCAGAAGAGAGAGCTAGAGGGGAGGGAGGCCCGGAGAGAGCACCAGAGGGAAACGGACAGAGACAGGAGAGGACTAGGGGTGGGCAGAAGACCGATACCTGCCCATAGCCCCCCTTTCATTGCACTCTAGGCAGGTGCCTCTTTTGCCTACCCCTAGTTCTGGCCTTGCTCTCCATGATGCCACCAATACACATCATGAGGACACAGAGACCAGTTGCAGCGTTCAGTTAAATGCTATGGAACAAAGGAAACGTACTTAGTCTCCCCCAGCCCAGGTGACAAAAAACGTCAAAAGTTTCCTTTTCAAGTTGCCAATGGGAAGACCTATGCATTGGGCTACTATGGGAAGCACACTGCACAGGTGATGCATTTGTTTTCCCACTGACAGTGAGAAGGGAACTTTATTTAGTCGTCCATGCTGGAGGAGAGTCAGTGCGGGTGACAAACATGCTGTTTACTGTGTGTTGTGGCTCCTCCATACAAACCTGCGCCCAATTGTGATTCATAGGCTTCAGCCCAAACTAGGGTTGCCACCTTTTCTTGGAAAAAATACCGGCCTTCCCATATATTTATTTATTTTTCCTATTAATAACATTAGGATCAACCAAAAATACCTGCCAGGCCGGTAAAATACCGGCCAGGTGGCAACCCAATCAAAGCAGCCCAAGAGCCACTGGTGCTCCAGACTCCTGTGTGTGTGTCTGTCACAGCCTCTAATAATACTCAGTGCAGTGACAAACTGAAGTTGGTAGCACAAAGCTAGTTTGCTTATTTCAAATTCAGTAGCATTAGGAGCAGAGACTAGCGCACATTGGAGGTTTGTTAGGCCCCATTTTTCAGTGCCAGTAATTGGGCGAAGGACACTTCACAATTACTGAAGCTCACAAAGCTTTTTTTGAGGGAAGTTTAGGACAGAAGACTGCAGCCGATACATTGTACAGTAAAATAAAGTGATTTTTAACAAATTAAATACTTAATATTAATGTCACATATGAAACGTGAGGAAACAGTGACTGTCACGTGACATTTATAGGAATAATAAGTCACTTTGGGCTCTTCCATGTATTGAATGGGGGGGGGGTTGGGCACGCACAGACACAGGCTGGAGCCGTACCAGAATCCTGTACAACTAATGGGGCGCTGAAAGTTATCAGTTCTGCGCAGCCCCGAAGTATTTTTCGTAGCGCTCCAGTTCTTTCCCAAAAACTTCGTTCGTTTTGCCGGTACCCATGCAGAGCTAACACCCGTAAGACTCGTTTCTGGGCTGCCCCCGACGTCTCTTTCGCCGCCATATTCGTACACCCGGAAACCAGGAACTGGAAGTTGATGCCGATTGGTCGACCAAGCTCCAGCACATAAATAGAACAGCAGCAGCAGTAGGTTATAGTTTGCTGTGAAATGAATTGGCAGTATGTTAGATTGGGTTGAGGAAAACCTTTATATCAAGCAAAAACAGTTGCTTGGCTTCCATACAATTGCTTGTGTAATCAGGGAACTGCCATGCTACCAAAATGATTATACAGCAAAGACTTTGAGCAGACTGGGAACCATATTAAATCTTTTTTTTTTTTGGGGGGGGGGCACCTCACCTCCAGCCAATGAGCTTTCAGCAGTGCATTATGGGACATGGAAACCCATTATACAGAAGGTTCTGGAAGACAGCAGTCACATACCTCCCAACATTTTGGAAATAAAAAGAGTGACAAAAAGAGTTTCTGTGCGTGGCACTGAAAATGTTTTGACCACGCCCATTTGAGTGACCACACCCCCTAATTACCACGTTTATTTTACAAAATCTGGCAGGTTATGAAAGTTTGAACACATTTCTGTTTTTTCCAATTACAATTTTGCTAATGAAGTTAATTACCCTTTAAGCTGTCTAAAGGTGGTCATACACAGGCAGGGTCGGACCGGGGGGCCTGGGGCCCACCAGGACTCTTGTCCAGGGCCCCCCTCCGGACCCACTCCTGTGACACGTGCATGCACAATAGGAAACACCCCTTGCGCATGTGCAATAGGAGGTGATCATTCATGAACGGCGCTGTCTGTTGCTGCCACTTTTTTTTCTGTAGGGTAGGGAGAGGGGATCTGAACCGGTGAGGGCCAGTCCGACCCTGTACACAGGCAAAAAATCTGGCGACAGACAAGTCGGCAGTCCTGTGGCCCATGTGTGGGGCCCTCCAATGGGCTTCCCTGATCAATATCTGGCTAAAGGTTGGCCAGATGTCAATCGGGCAGGGTAAAAATTCCGTTGGACCACATCTGTTTGTTGATGCGGTCCCATGATCCGACCACCTGTTTTCTTTACATAATGATCCTCAAGCAGGCCAGGACTGGCAATCTGTGGGTTCTGGCAAATGCCAGAAGGGCTGTTATAATGTGCCATACAAATTCAGTATTTAGTGGGCTGGTGGGGGCTGTTTGGGCCTCTGTGTGGGCTAATTGGGCCTCTATGTACCTGAAATGCCAGGGCCTGTTTTGACTCTCAGTCCAGGCCTGTCCTCAAGGAGGCATATCGAGCAGAGATCCGCTCATTTGCTGACATTGTCAAACGAGCAGATCTATCTGTGTGTGGCCACCTTAGGTTCTCCCAAGAGACCTGCTTATCTTAAAGGGATACTGTCATACTAAAACATGTTTTTTTCAAAACGCATCATTTAATAGTGCTACTCCAGCAGAATTCTGCACTGAATCCAATTCTCAAAACAGCAAACACATTTTTTTACATTCAACTTTGAAGTCTGACACGGGGCTAGACATATTCGTAGATTCGTAGAATTAATCTTCATGTGAAATAATGGCTTGAGCTACTCAATTTATTAGAAAATGTCATGTAGGAGGTCACTGGAACGTATGCTGGTGGTAGTATTTGGCTGTGCTAGTTCTCTTAAAGGACCATTAACAGCAAAATGTTTTTTTTTTTTAATTGTTAGTATACCATAAAAAAAACCAGCAACACATATTAAACTTTGAAATCGCAAAGTCTTTATTAAGAAATAACTTACCGAAACTCTTGTGCTCCTTTTCATAAAAAGCAACAGGGCAACGATCCATCATGTGGCGCTCAATTTATCCTCCCTGGCTATCGCTTATAAGGAAGGCAGGGAGGAGAAATCGAGCTCCGCCAGATGCATCTTTGCCCTGTTGCCCCACCCCTTGTGACATCATTGGCGGGTCTATATAAGGAACCCGGAAGCGCAGGTGTGGACAGGCGTGGGCTGATGGAGGGCAGGTTAGGGTCGGGACAATCCCGACCCGCACATCACATCACATTTCGGGGAAAACTGGAATCGTTTTTTTTTTGGAGTTCTTAAAACTCAAATCTAATTCAGTTCCAATTCCATTCGAGTTTTTAGGTCAATCCTGATTGGTAAAATTTCGAGTTTATGGGAGTTTAAAAAAAAAAGTCACATGAATTCGAAATTCAACCCTTGATAAAGCTGCCCCTTAGTCAAGTGGAACTGCAGGAGTGCAGTTTAGCACCAAGGTTAGGAAATCTGCTGCCATCCCTTTAAAGGTTGTTTAATGTCCCAGTAAGTCATTCTAACTGTAAAAAGATCTCTGAGATTCAATTATTTATCTTCTAAGCCAAATGGATGGAGAAAATAATCAGGACACAAAATCGCCTCTGAATTAGAATAAAAGTCAGGGAAGAAGTAGCAAAAATATTATTATCAGTTAAACACATGGTATTTATGCCCACTGAAAGCAACGGGGAAAGCAATGGAGGGAAAATGACAAGGTTTTATAAATACAAAATTGAAGTGGTTGGTGAGGAAATATATTTGCCGTCATTTAATGTTATTTCTAGAAAGTCTAATACATGAAATACTGCAGAATTACTTACTGAAACCCCAGTCTGAGTTGGAATAGTTTCTTCACACATCCCGATTTTGTGACAAGCTACTGTATATGATAAAATGAAAAGATTTTAACTAAATACGTCCTTATGGAGATAATTCAGGCCTTTTTCATCTGCACCCTTTGGAAATAAAAAGAGGGATGAAATGTTTTGACCACGCCCTGTTTTGTGGCCACACCTCCTAATTACCATGTTAGTGTTACAAAATTTAGCAGGTTATGAACGTTTGAACATATTTCTGTGGTTTATTTTCAGTTATTACAGTTTTTCTAATGAAGGGGAATTGCCCTTTAAGCTGTGAGTCTAACTTCTGCCAAGGGACCTGTAATCTAAATTACTTATCTCAAAATTGTTATAAAAGTATCTTATCTGCACCTCAATGCTGTTCTGGTGCAATTAAGTTAGAAACATTGCTTCTTTTTTTAGCTGTTCAGTGCAGAGAAAATCGGGACTTTCAAGTACAAAAGGGACTGCTGTCAAAAGCAGGACTGTCCTGCTGAAAACAGAACAGTCGGGAAGTATGAAGCACGAGTGCATTAATTAACAGAAAAGTGTGGGTTTATTGGTCAATCTTCAGTAGTCCCACCAATTGGCCAGTAGGTCAGTCTGTCCATTCAAATGCATTTTAGTCATCCATTTGCAACTTCAAATGACACGAATATTAGGCTGACTCAATGGTGTAGCTAGATGTTACTGGGCCCCATAGCAAAATTATTTTAGGGCCCCCAACATAACCAAAGGTTATCCTGTTTTTATCAATATATGTTGAAATAGTTCATTATTTAGGGTGTCTTGGACCCCTATTCTGTACTTCCTGGGCCCCCCCTCAGCCTCAGCTTCCTCTGTAGTTACGCCCCCTGGGCTGAATGATCCACCTGACCATATCTTATATAGAAACTTGGCCGGCAACCAGACGATACGTGTAATTGGGCTGACTTTGTGTTTTTATTGGTACCAAATGGCTTGTGAATGATTCTTTACGTTTTTCTTATGCCAAAACAATCTTTTACAAAGAAATGGTGCACCGATTCTTTAGCACCAGTTTTTAGTCCTGGATAGGCCAAGATTCTCCTTTCTCTTTGTTTGCTCCTTTTAGCTGTATTACTTCCTTAGTTAAGTTACTGTGAATCGTCTCTATCTCATCCAGTTCCTTGTCTGACCCTGTTCTCAGAGACTGGCCCCCTGGGTTACCCGGAAAACTCCTGGTGGGCCCAAGTGTCAGTAGGCCCTAGTGCTTCTAACCATTCAGCCTGTTTTATTGTCATTATCTACAGTACTTCTGCATGGGAACAAAGAGGCGAAATAGATTATAGCATTAAAGATAGAATTATAGATAGAATATTGAATAAAAAGAAGAGAAAGAAATGTAGGCTTGGATCAACCGCTGTTGTGTTTAAAAACATTCCATCTTTAATTCCATTCTTATTGGACTTTTACAAAAAGGGAGGTCACGAAACGCGTCAGCACTGTGGTGTTCCAAACTCTGCACCAATGCCATTTTTGTAAAAGTCCAATAAGAATGGAATTAAAGATGGAATGTTTCGAAACACAACAGCGTTGATCCAAGCCTACATTTCTTTCTATATATCTGAGAACATGGCTGACGAGTGGGAGGGACCTGGAACCCGCTGGCCGAATGGGGAAGGAGTGTGCTTCGACTTATGGAGTAGGAGTGCATATGGGAGTAGTTTGTTAATAAAAAGAAGAGATTTGGAGAATAGAGGATGAGTGAGAAGAGGTAGAGTGGGCCCATAGTCTCTGGTTTTCTGGTGGGCTCCTGGCATCCCAGTCCGACACTGCCTGTTCTACATGAATCCTATGACATTTACTTGCCATCCTCTCACACCCTTGTGAAAGCGCTGGGAAGCAGTAAGATCTACTGTGTAGGTAAGAGATGACAGAAGAGCAATCTGGGCCCAGGTTGTGTTGCATCAAGTTAGGGCTAACTCTGCAGTAGTATAACTTCTCCATGCCAAATTCCTGATTTTATAAGAGAGGGCCCATTTAATTGGATCACAGTATACGGAGGCAAATACCAGAAATGAAAATATATTGGTGTAAGTGATCATACCCTATTTGCAACCCCAACGTTATTCCACCTTGAAGTAAGGACTTTTTCTCTAATATATGACAAACATCTCTTTTAAAACACAAGTAAAGTTTCTTGAAAGGCTAAGACATTTCTCCCCACCAAGAACTGATTATTGAATTCTGCCACATAGTCAGACCCGGATTTGTGGAAAGGCCACCTAGGCCCGGGCCTAGGGTGGCAGGATTTTAGGGGGTGGCACGCAGCCCAACCACACCCACATTGGTTCAGAAAAACTGGGGATACACAGGAGATACAATAGTATTTTGCTACAAAGTAATTATGCATGGACGTATTGTGTGACCTGCAGGTCACATAGATCAAGAACTACACTTTTTTTTGTTGTTGGAACAAATAGGCTTTAAGCAGCACTAATGGGCATGCTCAGACCCACAGGTCTCATGGGAGGGGTTGCTCAATCTAGGAGGAACGTACCATCCAAAAACTTCACCGTTTCTATAATGAAAACAATAAAATAGCAGCAAACAGTACAACTCTAAGGGGCCAATTTACTAAATTCCCATGAAGGATTAGAACTTCGAATGAATTTGATAGAATTTCGAACGTAGGATTTATTCGTTTGGTCGAATATGTGAATTCTGGCATATTCGATCATTGAATAGGGAATGGTCGAACGATCGAATACATTCAAATAGAGTTGAATGGACGAATATTTGATCATTCGACCAGCGAAGGATTTTAATTTTAAGCCTATGGGAGCACTCCCATAGGCTTCTGAGACTAAGTCCTGGTCGAATAGGATTCGTACGATCGAAGTCTTCAATCTTTCGAATCATTCGAATGATTTATTCATTCAGTCGAATGATTTATTCGACTGATCAAATAAATTTGTATTCAATCGTCGAATGATCGAATATCGAATAAAAGGTAGCCTGGAACTATTCGATTAGCATTCGAAAATCGAATGCTAATTGAATATCGGATAGAAACGAATTTTTTTGGGGGAATAATAGTAATTTTGCTCCTAGATATTTAGTTCTAAAGATAAAGGACAATGGGGTCCGTTTACAGAAACGCGGTAAATTTGACTACAAGTTTCCGCATGTTATCGCTGAGAATAATTTTCCGCCAGAATATTTGCAGGGACTAAGTTTACTAAACAACGATGCGCTCAGAAGTCATTGCGATGGCTTGCAGTAACTACGTTAGCGAAACAGCTTAAGTTAGCAGTAATTTTAGCGAGTTGCTAAATATTTGCTATAAAATAGTCTTGTTTTATGGCATTAATTATGGCAGTTTTTACTGTGACATTTATGGCTAGAAATGCATCTTCAAAACTCATAAACTTTATTGACTGATGATTATATCATCCAACAACATTACCAGAGTAACACCAAACATGTCTGCATCATATAAACCCATACTTCATCCATCCACTCACACACCCTTCTGCCAATAGAATCATATGAACAAGAAATCATACCCGTTATCTCTTTGTATCATTTAAATGCACAGTTTAATGAGAATTAAACTCCCATTGGCCAAAAAATAAGTTAACGCCACTATATAGATGGCGGTAAAATGTTGGGAATATTCTGGCATTAATTTTGTCTTACACACATTTCGCTGTTTAGTAAACCAGGCGTTAATGTGTACGTAGCGTTATTTTCAGTGAATGTGATAACTGGCGAACACATATTCTTGCACAAGAAATTTATATTTACCGCAGGTTAATAAACTCACGAAAACATATTCTGCGTTAAATTTGTCTATATTTTGTGCGCAAATTTTTACCGCACTTTAGTAAACGGACCCCAATATACTGAGCTGTTGTTAGAGATAGACAAATATTATTTCCTTTGTTACGTTAAGGGGAATATTAAGACCAAGGCTTGCCCACAGCATCAATACCAATACCAGTCAAGAGCATGCAATGCATGGGCTCACTTTGGGTGCTTTAAAGGAACAGTAACTCAAAAAAAAATCTTAAATACAACTTATTTCCCTACACTGGTAAAACTGGTGTTTGCTTCAGAAACACAATTATAGTTTATATAATACACAAAAGCAGGATTGGACTGAGAATTAAAATAGGCCCTGACATTTCAGGTACACAAGAGGCCCATCAGCCCACATAGAGGCCCAAACAGCCCCCACCAGCCCACTAAACACTGACTTTCTATGGGACCTTATAGCAGCCCCTCTGGCATTTGCCCTAACCCACAAATGGCCAGTCCGGGCCTGCACAAAAGCCGTAAATATCTTGTAAATTATATTCTTATAAACGGTGAGTTCTGATGTCATCAGTTATAAACGGTGAGTTCTGATGTCATTTCTGTCACATGACTCCCTGAAACTTGTGTATTATAATAAATAAAGTACCCCCAGTTGAAAAATATGAGGATATTAGAAGTTACCTCGAAGTTCCATGACCTGTATAAAAACACTCGGCCTTCGGCCTCGTGTTTTTATATGGTCATGAAACTCCTCGGTAACTTATAATATCCTTATATTTTACAAGAGGGGGTACTTTATTCACTATATAAACAAGCTGCTGGGGGCAGCCGTTCAAAGCTGAAAAAGAAGAAGAAAAGGCACAACGGATAAGCTCTGTAGTATACAATGGGATTCCTTAGATCTACTGTGTATCCTGTGCTTGAATGGCTGCCCATGTTTGTGTTCTTTTTGACACAAATGCTTGTGTTAGGTGTTGAACATTAATAAACTGCACTGGGTGCTTTTTTAGCACGTTTTGAGCAAATAAAAACTAGGTATTTAGAGCATTTGAAGTAGTTTAAGGGTAGAGACACACAGTGCCTCACAAGGAAACTTTGGGCGACTTCGGAAAAAGAAGCTCTCTGAGTTGCACTCCTGCCAGTGATTTCGATTCTAGCCGGCGGGGAGGCAGTTCGGGAAGATTAGTCACCGAAGGAAGAGGCCAAATAGCACCATCTCTACCCTAAAGTGCTTAAGGTGGAAGCATGAAATGTCATTTTTTTTTTTTTTAAAGAAAACAACTACTCTGATGAGCCCCAGCGACTGCCCAATTTGCCAATAAAATGCTAAATAAATTCAGGAATTTTAAACACAAAAACAGGGATCCAGCAATCACATCTATGATCTAGCATCAGTCATTAACAATATTGTAGAACTAGACTATATTGCTGAATATAGAGTAACAATGTTAATATAAACTACACTGCTGTAACAATGGTAGCTCAGTTGCTTATATTTTTGCCCGAAACTAAAGAGAGAACAGACTGCACTTGAAGCCAAGAATGTTGCACTAGTAAATAAATCAGATGTGCTATGGAATATAAATCATACAGCCAAATGTCCTTCTTTGTCCTGAACAGCTGGGACATGCAGAGCTCTAACACAGGAACAGAATAATGAAAGGACTCCTTAAACAAGTCCATAGTTAGCACTGCAGTGGTTATTAGTCCCTTCCCACCCAGGGCACAACTGGGTCATGAAAACCCTCAGAATAACAATACAGGAGGCATCAGTACAAGCGTCAGTTATATTGCCATAAGAATAATAGAAAAATAATTATTTAAGATAGCAAACAAGTTGCTAAGCTTAGTACATTATTATATTCAAAACTGACTTTAAAAACCCACAATTGTTAGTATCAGTGGAGTCCCTTAGGGCATAAAGTAGACAAAAATAAAATGACATATTTTCTATGAGGTTTTATGACTACGAATCCAATATAGAGGTCCAGCCTTTCTACGTTTGCATCTTCTATCCCTTTTAAATCATGAAACAAGTAAATTACTGTAATTGCCCCCCCCCACCCATTCACATGTACAAGTAGGTATTATACTAAAGGTATATTAAGTCGTTTTTCTGCTGTTTTATTTCCCTGGTTGGACTTCAAAAGCCATGTGCTTGAGTTTGGGTTTCAAAAGGCCTTTCTGCACCATGTCTCGGATATATTGCGGTTTCACACTAATCTGTCCATGTTGGGCAATTCTGAAGTCTAACTACAAGAGCTTTTAGTTACCAAGTTACTTTACAACCTACATTCCCAGTTCAATCAGACCAACTGCTGCACTCAAAGGAAATTAGTTAAATTAAATGTTTAAAAAGGTTTCAGTGTATTTTATACCTTTGTACAAGCAGCTCTACTTTCAGACTACTGGTCCCATGACTTATGTCTGTGCCACAATAACAATGACTTATTGAAACAATGTATTCCAAGGCCTTAAACTCTGGCTATATTCCCTTGGATTTAAGCTTGCCAGTGAAGATACTGATTTGCACCTGGAGATACATCGCATACCATTGATAACCCTGCCTTTAAGGATTTATGGAAGGATATTGGCTGCCATTTTGGTTCTTCTTGAGCACATCAGTCTTTGTATGGGACCAATCACTTATCAGCTTAAACAGTAAATACCTTTTCTCCTGATTGGACACACCTGGTGAAGGCTTACTTAGCTAACCCAACCAATCTGGTGTTGGCAGTAATCAGTATTGAGTTACATGCATTCAAATTAGCAAAATGACAAGGGTACCCAAATTTTTGCACAACCAGTTTTTTACATTTGAATATTGAATTTGAAAAAAAATAACAATATTGAATATTGAAATAATAGCTGGGAATTCTGAGCCACTACTTTGCACTTGACTATGAGCCGTGTGCAGGCGGAGAGTGGTTCCCAAACTTTTTCATATGACTGTATATATACAGTGTCCATGCGGATTAGTATACTGTGGGAAGACAGTGAGGCTAAAAGAGAGAATAGGGGTGCATAGATCTAGCATTCGGCCGAATATAAACATGATGCATCAGCGTTCAGGTGTATGCCTATTGATATGGTGAGACCCCGACCAAGAGGGGGTGATATAGAGAATGATTTGCTGCAGAGGGAGGCCTTTTGGATCCACGAATTGGATCGCGTGGCTCCCAAGGGCCTAAATGGGGAGACTGCGTATAATTGCTTCTTGATTTGAAACAACTTAAAACAGAGTGGTTATTTTTCAGGGAGAACTTCCTGTTGAGATAATAGATTAAATCAGTTACATATGTAGTAAAAGGAGATAAAGCTCTGAGAAATAGAAACATATGTTATAGTTTACAAGAGTTTTGAAGTAACTTAGTATTTTGTTATACTTTCTATTTTCACAGGAAGAAACATGCATCGATAGTTTTCTATTGATCTAATGGAAACACCTAATGGTTGCACGGTATATTGCACTTTATATAAAAAGAGTATAATTTGCACATATTTTATATATATAAAAAAAGTTTTTATGCACACAAAAAAATAGTTTTTTAAATGTTTTAAAGTAATATTTCTTCAAAATGTTAACGCATTGTAAGAGTATATTTATAAAAAAAGATGACACACCATTGGATAATTTGTATAAGTATTATGAGGTCACTTTGCCGCCATTTTTTGTTTTTGTGAGCACTGTATAAAGTTTTATTGCACATTGTATACCATCCTTGAAAAAGGTCCCAAGGGGGGACCGAAACGTTGGAGCACTGTGACGTGTGGAAAATAAAATCGCTTGATTCACTAAGGGAAGTGCTGGCCTGGGAATGTTTTATTTCCAAATTGCAAGTATATGACTGATATTTGGCCGTGCACCCCGGAGATTGCCTTGGTGGAGTGCGGATACCGAAGACATTATATATATATATATATATATACATATATATAAAAGGGGAGTTATGTATTCTTCAAACATTCCACTGGCACTGCTCACAAGGATAGGATAGGAGGCAGGCAAAAGCTTCTTCTCCAGTAAATAGTGAAACCATGCCACCTTTGACCCTGTAGGTAACGTCAGGGCTTAAAAGGCTGAAGAAAAGTGTGGGGAAGTGGTCACTTAATGCATATGTTTCTGTGAGATGGATTTAGCCGATGGATGCATTATTATCTGTCCTTGCATTGCAATTCAAATGCTGGGAATCATATTTCAGCAACTGAAGGAGCACAGCTTGGGCTGCTCTCATATAAAGTGTTGCATCTTGTCCCACTGTCTTCATCTTGCGGTACTATAACTATTATCCCCTGCTCTGTTAGACTGTGCAATGCCCAGGGCCCCAATGTACCTTAATTCATTTCTGTATATGAATGTGTAAATCCACACAATATTGGATTAGTACAAATCATTCACTGCAGAACACCAAACAGCACTTTCCTAGAATTTAGAAATATCACACATTGACTGTCCATGGTAACAAATTTGTTTTGGAAACTGTATCCCAGTCTCTTCAATGGAAATGCCTTCTCCGTCTGTGCGCTTATTTGGCAGGACTCAAGTCTCAGGACGCACTAGAGGGAAAACAAATTCTAATGCAAAATAATGATACGAATCCTCCATAAACGTGATAAAAGTTTGGACATGTTGAGTTATGAGTCTCTAACATCAAATCCAGCCTCTCTTGTGCGCCGTTATTAAATTATAGATTGTACTGCAAACACAGTTCTAAAAAATCTTTCTTAGAGGAAGACTGTGATATATTCTCATAAGAGGTGAGAAAATGAGCCGGGGATTCATAACTTGGCAATTTCAAACTACTGGAGACCCAGCATCATATTTTTATTTCGATATTTACTTGATGTCTGTGTCATTCATTTGCATTTATGTGAAGAAACAACAAAAGCAGTCGAGGGAGAAAAATATATGTTTCTCAAGAGTCTCCCCTGCAGATTATAGATCATATCTCAGTAGATTCATCTCTAACATAAGACAGGAGCGCTGGTGGGTTTTTCATACTCCTTGATTATCAACGACTGCATGTTGGCATATAATACAGTCAGTGGGCCATGGACCTAACGGTTCCAATAATTTAGTAATCTGGACAATGCACACTTCAATGCTGCAATCGAACTGCTTAATTGGTGAACATTTTTAAAGAGTAAAACACAACAATTAGAAGTAATTAAGAAAAAATCCCCTAATGGTGGCCACCAGAGAATAGTATGTAATGATCAGACTAATTCACATTGGAGGGAGAGAAGGTTGGTGGAGCCCAAGGGCATCACGAAATGTCTTGAGTTTATATTTCTCAGGCAGTCAGCAGGGAATTCAAAGCTCGTGTTAAACAGCTTACAATGGTACTGACAAACCTTGAAGTTTGTTTTCATGATGGTAAGGCATTGACATACCCCTTAATGACAAAGTAGATGCCTTTGGGGGAAGTGCTCAAAGTAAACCTTCCTGTGATCCAGGACTTCACGGCACCACTACATGTTTAAAATTGTATATAGCAGGTCCTAGAATGACCTAGGCCTCCCATTAAACACGTCACTTCAGTTGATGGTTTGGTTGTGCCGTACACAACTGTTTACCTTGAAAAGCAACTGCATCTACCTGACATCATTAAAATCAATGCGAGGACTAACCATTTATTTCAAGGACCTGCAGCCAAAAACTTAAAGGAGAAGGAAAGCTACAGAGGC
>CM044434.1:28803708-28832897 GCA_024363595.1 Xenopus borealis | reverse complement strand
GTTCATGTTTATGTTTAGTATACAAAATACAGCATTTCTATACTTATTCTATGTTAGACTTTCCTTGCCCTTTAAAATCCTTCGATCATCGAATGGTCAAATATTCGATCTATTCGATAATTCAAATTTTCGGTATTCGAGGATCGAAGTGGCCACATTTGCATATTCGATCCTCCGAAAAAATCGTGCGATTGGTATTCGATCGAACTTCGTTCTCTTCACGTGAATTTTGTAAATCTGCCCCTATGTATTCAGTTATCTGGAAACCCGTCATCCAGAAAGTTCCAAATTACGGAATGAACATCTCCCATAGACTCGTTATAAAGAAATAATCCAAATTTAAAAAAAAAAAAGATTTCCTTTTTCTCTGTAATAATAAAACAGAAACTTGTACTTGATCCCAACTAAGATATAATTAATCCTTATTGGAAGCAAAACCAGCCTATTGGGTTTATTTAATGTTTACATGATTTTCTGGTAGAATTAGGGTGTGAAGATAGAACTTACAGAAAGATCCCTTATCTGGGAAACCCCAGGTCCCGAGCATTCTGGAAAACAGGTCCCATATCTGTATAATATATATCTGCTATGAATGTGCAGACATCTGTATCCAGCCAGCGATTATTTTTTTCCCTGCCTACAATCCAATTTAGACTCCAGAAGGCAGCTTCCCCTCACTGCTAGAAAAACAAAACCCAGCAGCTTTATTGTGCAGACAAGTTTTACAGACAGTGGCCAACTCCATAAACTTTCCCTGACATAATGATTTAATTGCCTGGGGGATTCTGTACTGAAATCCTTCTCTGCCTTCACAGTGATGGGATATATATATATATATATTTCAAAGCTGCTTCTCTCCGTAGCAGAACTGTCAACAGATTCTGATGTGCTCAAGTCTGTTGAAATAAAAATTGAGTTTTGCATGTGCCGTGTGATAGGAAAGTAGTAACTTGAATGGAAATGATTTAGTTTGTGACCCATGCGGAGCATTTACATGAATCTGCTGTTTGTTGTTTATTCTTTGTCTCTGCTTCAATCACCGCAACACCCCTGAAGTTCCCGCTGGATGGGAGCTGTAGGCGCAGCGATTGCTGGGCCGTTTCCAAGGAACATTAAAGCCTGTGATCCCATCAGAGAGATATTACGGAGCTGCTTGCTGTGGGTCTCCATGCAGGAGGTGATTGGTTCTCATAGGAGGGGATGCTGTACTCGGTGCCAACAACTCTTGGGCTCAATCCCTCATCGCCCAGGCAACGGAAAGAAGGAGAGCGTAGCAAACAAGCAAGCCATCATTAAAACTTGCTTTTAATTAGCTGGCACGGCATGAGTCAGGAAGACCCAAGATGAGAGCAGAGATAAGTTGGGTGTGTTCTATACACCCCTGAAGGCACAGATGTACAGCTTGCTAAATGGGTTGATGAATACAGCAATGTTCTGAGAGCCTATAAGAGTGAAGAAGAACCATGAGGTTCCCATTGGAGGGATACGGGTTCAGTCTAATGAGAAGATGACCAGTCTGTTTAATTTCTGCTTGATAGAGGTGATAAATGACCTCCACTGTTCTGTTGCCACCCACTCAAACCATACAAAGATCTGAGCACAAATTTGTGTAACGTTGATCTTGTGCCATGGTCACTCAGTCTTGGTCTCTCCTTTATCCTGACAAAGGCATTCCTTAACCTTTGCACTTACATCTGCACACCGAAGCTTCTTCTGCTCAGGTTTCTAAAAAATAAAACCAAAGAAACAAAAAGTCAGTGCTCCTTCCTTGTGATTTCCTTGAAATCTGACATGGGGCTAGACATATGGTCAGTTTCCCAGCTTCCCAAGTGACTTGTGCACTGATAAATATCGGTCACTCTTTACTGCAGGTTGGTGATATCACCCCCTCCCTCCCACCCCCAGCAGCCTAACAACAGAACAATGGGAAGGTAACCAGATAACAGCTCCCTAACACAAGATAACAGCTGTCTGGTAGATCTAAGAACAGCACTCAATAGTAAAACCCATGTCCCACTGCAACACATTCAGTTACATTGAGAAGGAGAAACAACACCCTGCCAGAAAGCAGTTCCATCCTAAAGTGCTGGCTCTTTCTGAAAGCACATGACCAGACAAAATGATCTGAGATGGAGCCTACACACCAATATTACAACTAAAAAAAAACACTTTTGGAATGAAATTTTATATTGTAGAGTGAATTATTTGCAGTGTAAACAGAGTAATTTTGAAATTAAGAATACATCATAAAAATCATGACAGAATCCCTTTAAGAATGAGCAGAGATATTTCAGGGCACCAAAAACAATCGCAGTGTGAAAGGACTTTGCAGTATATGGACAAGAATATTTTTAAAGGACAGATAAAATGTTTGTAGGATAGAGATATTACTCTGTTAAAGGTTAGGGCACCCTGGGCGTTTTGGGGAGATTGAATCGCCTGGCGACTAATCGCCTCGACTCTGTGGCGACCAATCTCCCCAAACGCCTTCCCTCACTCTGCGCCTGGCTTAGATGGAAAATCATCGGCGCTAATCACACGAGGCTATTTGTTTTCCGAAGTCACCAAAGTTTCCTTGCGAGGTATCTTCAGGCGACTTCAGAAAACGAATCACCGCGTGATTTTCCATCTAAGCCAGGCGCAGAGTGAGCAAAGGCGTTCAGGGAGATTGGTCTCCCCCAGGCGACTCAATCTCCCCAAAACGCCCAGTGTGCCCTAACCCTAAAGGTCATGTACTTGGCTGTTTTACATCTCATCCCATGAATGTTAGGCTACATTTGCAAGTGTCCAGTGATACGAAAGTGACCCGTTACAAAACTCAGCATATGGAAGTACAGAGAGGAATTTTGGGAAATAATAGAGCACTACAGGGCTGTTGTAACGCAGTCTGTATCAACCCAATAGAATTAGATAAACTAATATGGTTGATGTTTGTAGTTTTCGCTGCCCTTAAAACTTTTTTATTTTAAACGCACTAGTCTTGCACTGAAGCTATTAAAAGTACAAACTGAACCCTATTGCTGTGGCAATGAAAGAGTAAAAGCAAGTGGGCTTCTGAAGAAGAAGAGGCAAATCTGCTGCCATGACCTTTGAACAAATTCACTCTCCAGGAAGTGAAAGCTGGCTTTTTTGCAGAATGGATGAGTACTGGACTCAAGGCAAACTCGGAACTGAAATGCAAACTCGGAAATGAAAGGGAGAAAAGTGCTACATGTCTGATCTCAGGGGGAACGTTTGCTGTGAGATAGGGATGCAGCGAATCCACTATTTTGGATTCGGCTGAACCCCCAAATCCATTGCGAAAGATTCGTCCGAATACTGAACCGAATCCGAACCCTCATTTGCATATGCAAATTAGCAAGGGGAAGGGTAGAAGAGTAAAACATTTTTTACTTTCTTGTTTTGTGACGAAAAGTCACATGATTTGAAGGATTTGGATTCGGTTTTGCCAGGCACAAGGATTCGGCCAAATCCTGCTGAAAATGGCCAAATCCTGGGCAAATACCGAACCGAATCCTGGATTCGGCGCATCCCTACTGTGAGAATTGCCAGAAATGACATCACTAATTTCTGATTAGAAGCACTGTTTATATCCTTATAAATGGTGCTTAGAGAGGTCATCGGTTATAATCGGAACTTAGTGATGTCATTTCTGTCACATGACTCACTGAAACTTGTATTATAATAAAGTACCCACTGTTGCAAAATATGAGGATATTATACTGTAAGTTACCTCAGAGTTCCAGCCTCTTGTTTTTATATGGTCATGGAACTCTGAGGTAACTTGTAATATCCTTCTATTTTACAAGAGGGGGTACTTTATTCACTATATATATATATATATATATATATATATATATATATATATATATGTACATGATGGATGGATCAAGAGCGAACACCCCGAGCATCTCTCTGTCTCTGTCTCTCTGTCTCTCTATATATTTTCATCAATGCACAGGCCGACTGGATTTTTTAACCTGCCCGATCGAGATCTGGCTGACTTTTTGGTCAGATATCAATCGGGGAAGCCCATCAGATGTCAATAAGCTGCTGACTCGGTCTTTAGACAGCTTTTATCGGCCCGTATATGGGGGGGGGGGGACTTTATTGTGACTCTTACCTACATGGGTAATGGCATATGGAGTCATAATATCCCCCTTTGAAGTGCAGGAATCACCTGAAACACTTTGTAGGCGAAAACAGCTGGGAATTCCAAGCCAGTACTATGCACTTGAATATGGGTGAACCCGGAGGCTTTAGCTCTGCTTAAAAACAGTGCTAAAAATGGCCAAAACATTTCATTAGGTTAAAGGCACACAAAGCACATTTCCACTGGTCTATTCTATCATGTTGAAAAGCTCTTCTTATTTCCTTACTTCCTTTTGACTTCAATGGACGGAAACAAATATGTGAGCATAACATTGAAGCATTTTTAGCTGAACAAGGTGCTCCTGCCATTGCTTTCACACATTTCTGTTAATGCCAATGATAGCCCAGGAGGTGATCACACCACTTACTTGGTTGAACCATGCCATCTCAAAAGCACTGCCTGTGCTATAGGCCATGGACACACATGAGACTCAGCATTGTTGGAATCAAAACACAGCCCCTCAGTTCCATAGCCCTCCTGTTATTTTCTGGGGTGCAGCACATGCACAGTGCACCTCCCTCAAGTTTGGGATACCTAGGTACTAGTAATAGGACATTCCTTACCTGCATGTTTACACATGGACCTAATGGAAAATTAAATGGGTATAATTAAGTCTTCTTCTCCAGTAAAGAGATCTGCTCATTTCTCAAGGTCGCAAAAACAAACATTTTTCCCCTATATGCCCACCTGTGATTGGATCACAACTCTGAAAATGCAGATGGTCGAATCGAGGACCACATCGGTGCACCTAGAGGATTTTTAAACCTGCCTGATCGACATCTGGCTGATTTTTGTTCAGATATAGATCGGGCAAACCCACTGGAATGCCCCACTCACTGACCAAAAGATTTGGTCTCTCAGCAGCTTATATAACCTTTACATGACTATTTCATTTGTATGGTAACAGCAGCCTGAGCATATTGCAGGCATGTTTGGGAGGTATCTGCAAAACAGATAAGCAGCTTCATAATTCAGACTTCAGGGCACATCCATAAAATATTTCCATCATGTCAGCCTGAACAGAATGCTTACGGCCTGACCATTTACTGGCAAATATCTCTTTTCCTACCCAAAACAGGCAGTGTTTTATTTGCTTCACTATTCCATAAGTTAATGCCTTCTCTTCCCTTTTATTGCATCCACTGTGGCCATTGCACATGATAACGATTGCTTCAGGCTTTTCTGTTATTTAGGAGAGGAATTCTGGATAGCAACATTTTTAGCAAACAGGTTAACGGGAGAATATTTTTCATGGCCACTAAGTGGCACAGTTGGTGCACAAAATTCACAAGGTTGTGAGGGACTTGAAAAGCAAAACTCACATCTTTCTTGGGAGCAGAACAGACACAGTAAAAAAAATTAAAAAAAGGCAAAAAGTAGATAAGAGGATATAGAGCTAGCAAAGAAAAAAAATATATAATAAATATATAATATAAAATATATAAAGATGTCTATTAGACGGATGACAGTAGACGTGAGGCCAGTAGAAGGAAGGAAAGACTTGAACACAGGGGAAATAATGTAGAAATTGATGCACAAGCAGAGAACCTACACACACAGGGAAATGGTGTGAAATAGTCTATTGGGACCCCATCAAGAACAAAAGTCACCTGTGTGCACCGAACTGTCGCACGTGTTGGGCGGTGGGATTCATGGTTCACTGTCCATGGACCAAGGGAGTGATTGGCGTAGAAATCCATTGGATAAGTATGCTGCCATTCTGCTTCTTTCAGAGCCACAGAGGCCTGCAAAACAAGAGAGGATATCAGATCACCCCAAAGCAATGCTACACATAGGTTAGTTTGTAGTACAGTGGTACATAGTAAACAAAGTACAGGCAATGCTACTCAGAAACAACCACCTTATTAATGGATTCATGTTCCTCTTTTATAGAAGCGGATACTGAGAAAACCTTATGTCCTCATGTCACTGCCTGTAATGGTCACCTGCTTGGAACTCCATACTTAGACTGTTGTGCTACTCAGAACCAACCACCTTATTAATGGATTCTTGTTCCTCTATTATACAAGCGGATACTGAGAAAACCTTATGACCTCATGCCACCGCCTGCTTGGAACTCCATACTTAGACTGTTGTGTTTTGGAGAACTACGGAAGGATCCACATACACAGGATGAGCAAAGCCACACAGTTAGCACATTGTGCTTAGAATAATGCACAGTCTGATCTGACATGCTGGTAAACAGGGGCGCTCCGCCAATGAGGTGAGCTGGGGTGGCAAAAATGGCACTCCTGGTAATGAAGAGCCGAATTTCCGGTTTTCAACCTGCAAATTCGGCTCTGCTAGTGCAGAGCGCGCATTAGCGCCGTGGACCCCCTAAACCCCTGTCCGGCGCTGAAAAAGTGAGAGCTGTGGGGAAGGGGGGCGGCAAATCGAAGGCTGGAATGGGCTGGATCGCCCCTGCTGGTAAATCACTATCATTAGCACACTGAGCCAAAGATTAATGGCCCACCAACCTGGTCTACACATTTGGGCAACTGCTTCATGATTAGATCAGAGCCTGTACTGGCAAAATGTCTACTAAGGTTTGATTTATCCATTTGGCCATCAAGTTCGACACAACTGTACAGAATCATAATCAATTAGTCTCTCTTTGGCTTAAGCTGGTTTGGGGAAGGTGGGACCCTCTATCCAAGGCTGCCAGCGGGCTTAAGGTTACATGGCTTGATAGATAAATATGCTTCATAACCAACAGATGTTAATTAAGAATTCTTGCACAAAGAGAGAGAGAGAGAGAGAGAGAGAAAGAAAAAGAAAGAAAGAAAGAAAGAAAGAGAGAGAGAGAGAAAATGAGTTCAAATGTCATAAATATACAGGGGGGGTGCATTAGCTAATGCAGCAATGAGCAGATATCCATGACATAACCCATTGGCACACCTCATATGGAGTGAGAAGAGGTCTGGAGAATGCTGTGCCCCAATCAATGGATAGTCTTGGACAGGCAACCTGCACCCACCTGCAAAACGAAACAAATTATAGCAAATATCACAATGCTATGGAGCAGCCACACTAAATGGTATCAAAACATCGGCACAATCTTCCTTTTATTTATGAAAAGTATAATACACCAACTTAGAAAACAGCACCGCAGCATTGCAATAAGTGAGAGCGATCATGTTGCATGCCTCAGCTGAGATGTTTATGGAAAGCCAAATACATTGTGTTATCAGCTGGACAAACACAGAGAACACTGGCTGCTGGCTCTGTATTAGTGATTCTTAGCTGGAGAAGCAGACAGGGAAAAAGAGCTTTTTAAAGGCTCGTTTCACAAAAACAGATTCATTAAAAATATTACATTTTGTGCTCAGGGGAGCATTTTATTTTTCCAGTCTTTAGTACCCCTTTAACAGTAACCATAAAAACCCTTACAGCAAGCAGGAACCTGCGTCTCTTGTAGTGAAGCGAGGCAGAGACTACAGTACAAGGGCTGATTGGAATGGCGTACTTATATCACAAATAGCTTGTGAAATCAACTGTATCAACCTCAAGTTAGGAGTGAATTGTTTAAAGCATGCAGCCATAGATACTAACATCAACAAATTTGCTGGTGGACCCAAAAGGCTCCCTGGGGCCAATGATTGAATCACATGGGGGTGTACACAGATTTGTGAGCTCATGGGGCCCTTGCCTGAACAATTTTAGGAAGCTTGACAAGATATGGGTTGTGGAAGTCACTGTTTTGGCCAATGAGCTACCAAGTGGATCAAGAATTGACAATATGGCTACCCTGGTTAGCACATAGAAATGACCCACAACTATTTTTAGCACTACACACCTGAAACTAGATGGATGGAGAACTTTAACCTATGTGCCAACCTCCAGGTGAAGGGGGACAAAACCCCTAAACCACCCTTCTAATAAATAAACAAAGGACATTTCCCAGTCACCCAGGGACACACTTGTCGGACAACTGCATTTACAGTTAAAACACTTGTGTTTTTCCTTTATTTTTACTTTGACAAATCTTTATTTCACCCCTCACCCCCCCCCTTTTTTTTATTCTTCTTAAAATGAATTGTAAAATTCGGCTGAGAAAACTAAGCCACTTTTGTGGTTTGTATCCCCTTTTCACATAGGGCACTTTGTGCTAACAAGCGTTTGGCAGGTAATCACCTCTTTTCGTCAGGGCTCAAATAATAGGCATCTCATTAATGCTCTTAACATTACTGTTGCACTCATAAACGTAAACAGTTAAGGGATAATTCCCTCCGCTTTTCTTTCCCTCTCTCCCCTTTGCACCAATAGTTTAACTGCCGGCTCCTAAAAGCTTTTGCAAGAGATAATGCATTAAGTCCATTAAAATAGAAGGTGTAATAGGAACAGAAGGTAGCTTCAAATCAATTCTCTCTTTGGACACTGGGATATTGGAGTTATCCAGCAATAAAATACTGCACAAAATAAATAATCATGGCAAACATAATTAAGGAAAAACGAAAGCTAATTTCGTGGATTTATTTTGAAAGACAGTCATACAATTTCTGTCTCTTTAGCCAATGAAGTAGATCTCCTAGGGCCAAAAGTGTTGGTAAAAAGATGGAGAATCGGGGAATGTGTTGGCATACGCCTTATGTTAATCGTGAGACCCCTGGCAGTGTTACAAAATGGATTAGCAGAATTCACAGTGATCCAAAATCTGTTCTGGCCCCCACTCGGCATCTCGCTGGTCCAATAAGCTATGGCAACTTAAAGCAACTGTTTGAAATCTGCTAGACTGGACCTGCTTACATTACAATCCATATGCACCAGGCTTCCCACTAAACTCTCAACTCTGTTAGCTTCGTTTATGGAGGAATTCTTGGACCAGCGTCCCAGTGATCCTACTTCTAAAATAAACTTCTTCAGCTTTTCCCAAATCCATAAAGCAAAAGGACACATATGACAAAAAAAAAGAATAAACCTCTTCAGTGCCATAGTTCAGTTTGGATATTTCCCCCCTTTGAAAACCCAAATTAAGGGGTAAAAATGAATATATATATCAACTTTCCATCTCAACAGCTTTTCTATGACCAACATTTACCATTTACATTGCTGTAAGCAGCTGGCACAGTATGAACCTGGGCAGAACACAAACTCACGGACAGTGAAGCATTAATCCAGGGGCAACACCCAGTACCAGCTGTGAATTGGCAGTGCCAAGCTACCTGCCAGTCCCCTCCCAATCTGTCCCCACCATGCCTAGGCTACACACAGAGTGACTTGTGGTTACAGCTTAGCTCTCTGTACTTACACTTCCACCTCTGGGAACAGCTTGAGTTTATCAGGGAAGATTTCCGACAGCAGCAGCAGCCTCACGTAACGACAGCCGAGTGCCTGCAGACGTGACTCCAGGTGCTGAGCAGAAAAGAGACAGTGTATTAGACAAAGCAAGGATGGCAATTGGGGTAGGCAGTCATCCAAACCTTATCCCACAGTGAATAACTGTGTGAGTCCATTAAACTGGCTACTAACAAAGTGATGGAAATAATCAGAGAAACTTTGCTTAAAAGCTTTTGGAACAGTGCAAGGATATCTATACCTTTCACTTTCATATGTTAAACACAAAAGTCACAAACATGTGATGCCATCAGTTATAAAAATTATTTACTGATCTCACAGGCATTAGACAATCAATCAAAGGGTCTTGTAATTAAGTTTTTAAAGATTATTTTTATATTTAATATATTTAAATATTTTATATTTATTTTATTTTTATTCTTCAGTGGCCAACAAAGAATCTGCAAGCAAAGCTAAGTTAGATCCCCTTTTAAAAGACAAATGTAATGTGCTGTATATATATATATATATATTTTTTTTTTTGCAAGAATATGTATAACTGTGTTATAACCACTAGAGGGCATTGTTATGCGAGTATTTAGGAAAGCTGTTAAAGGAACAGTTATGCCAGAAAATGTATTAAAGAATGACTGCAATGTATTATCGTGCTGCATTGGTAAAACTGTGTTTTTGCTTCACAAACTCTACAATAGTTTATATAAAAAGCTGCTGTGTAGACATGGGGGCAGCCATTCAAAGCTGAAAAAGAAGAAAAGGCACAGGATACACAGCAGATAACAGATAAGCTCTGCAGTATACAATGGGATTCTTCAGAACCTGTTATCTACTGTGTATCCTGTGCTTGAATGGCTGCCCTATGGTTACACAGCAGCTTGTTTATATAAACTATAGTTGCGTTTCTGAACCAAACACATTTCTGAACCAAACACCAGTTTTACCAGTGTAGGGCAACAGTACATTATATTGTCATTCCTTTAAGACACCTTTAATGAGTTAATGGATAATTCAGCTAGATAAAGGACCAGCAAGGTCTGAAATGTTGCTATGCCATATGTGAAATAAAGATGGTTTTATTATTACCAATTTGGGAATGCTGCAATATCTATGGATTCAGGAATTAGAACCATTGCCGGGCAAGAACGTACCCAAAGCAAGATACTCCCTGCCTCCAGGTGTGTGCTTATGTGTGGTAATGAGTGGGTCATTCAAGTGGTAGGCCTTGCTTTGTTGAGATGTATCTTCTTTAAATGAATGATTTTTAACTACCCCACTTTGATTATATTGGTCCAGTTTTGCGCCAGCCTACTAACTATGAAGTTTAGGTTTCTACAACCTTCTTCAAGATGGAGGTCTGTGGCATGTGCTGCTAGACCCCTCACATAATTTGGTGAGCCTACACCAACGGTACCATTGGACTTATATTTGTAGGATATGAACTATATGAAGCCATAATTCATAGGTCTACTATGAGCCAATAAAATCACTTTTTTTGCACTACAACGGATCCGTGTGCTTCAGCAATTTTGGATTATGAACTGGGGGGTAAGCAGAGATATGTGCCTAGTACCCTACCTCCACCTTTGCTCCCTTCTGCCTTCCCTTAATACCAGCCATACCTACGACCTTTGTGTAGAACTCTATAAACTCTTTAGTAGCTTCTCCTAGCCAAATATTTTACCACAGAGAGTACATTACCCCCTGTATCTATCCAGAACATTCATATAACATACACACCAGACAAATATTCTCACCGTATTTTCTTCAAAGAAGAAGACCATGAACAGAGCAGCTTACAACCTGACATCAGGCTACCCTATTGTTCTCTATGTGGGTTACAGCTTAGACCCTTAAGAAGATGATACAGAGCAGTTTAACCATGTATTCCTACTAGATCCCCATAGCTATCGTACTCGAGCACTATATAATGCCACAGGGTCTAAATCATGCCATTTCTGCCACGAGGAAAGGTAAGAACCTTTCCTTTGGTACACTTTATCAGGAAAGAGATGGCAACTTTACAAAGGTGATTTCTGCAAGGTGTAGGCCATGATCAAGAAATGCCTCGACAATAACAATATTAACAATGCCCAGTTACACCCCCCCCCCAAACTCACCCTAAACTCTACTGCCATCCCGGGTTTCAATTTGGGTCTGTTGACTAGGGTACTAGGTATAGTAATAATATATTTGTAACAATCTGTTACCTTGAATCCTATGGATAGCTTGGATCCAAGCAAGGAAGACTGGTGGACACGGATACTCCTTTACGGCTCCGGTCTTCACCGACGCCCTTTTGGGGCCCCGGGCTTTCTGCGGCGGAGAAGGCAAAGGAGCAGGGAATAGCCGAGATCGAGGTACCGTCAAGGATTGAAACAGAAGCAAGGTCAAAACAGGCAAAAGAGTCGGTGCAGGCGGCATGGGGGTCAGAGGTCAATAAACAGGCCAGGAGTCGAAAACCAGGAATCAGATGTCAGGCAAGGCTTGAGCAGGAACTGTGGAAACAGAAGCCAGCTTGGGCAATATGAGGAGGAAGAGGAAGGTATTTAAGGGACCAGGAACCAATCAGGAGGCTGAGGATGGACAGACACATCAGGAACCAATAGGAAGCTAGGCGCCCAAATTAGATGTCATAACACCTAAGTTTACTGGTATAAAAAACCTACAACACCTGGTATTCCCAGGTGGTCTTCCATCCAGGTACTAACCAGGCCTGGCCCTGCTTAGCTTCCAAAATCAGACATTTTCAAGGTGATGGGGCCTTAGGCCGTCCATTACAGCATGGGCGTGACGTGCGCCAGTATTTATGCGCCAACGTTCGACGGCAGGCATTACAATACAGTATTTCAATCTACACTAGTGTTCCCGATGCTCCACACCAATTCTGAGAGGGATGGGGTGAAGGTGTCATCAGATCTGTGAAGGCAGCGGGGCCGCTATGACTAAGTACTTACTTTATGTGTAAGTTAAGATACACAAATGCACTTTTTACAATAAAAGAATGTTCAGGAAATAATTAAAGCACCGTAAGAGGGTCTCTGTGTCTGGGAATTACAATAAGATAAGCATGCAACTGCAGGCTGGAAAGAAAACCGTTTATCTGGAGATTATTGGAGAAATGTTGTGGTTTAGTTTTTCTATGATAAATAAAAAAGACAATAATGATACAAATGTCAGAAATCCAGCTTGCCTGTGAATTAGATCTATGTCATAAAGTTATTCTGTGTCTTACTCATCCACCTCCTCCACCCCCAGCGCTCTATTTAGCTGAAGAGTGAGGTTTTTAGAAGGATCTTGGGAGGAACAAAAACAATGGCCGTCTCAGAGCACATTCACCGAACCTCAGGTGTAGTAGCTGTAAGGAGCTGACTAACATCTTCTGTTCATTGTCATAAAATACTTTATGCTTCGCTCAACAAAAGACCATGAACCAGTATTGGAAATGACAGAATTAGTTTCAGCCTGAATCCTCAAATACCCCTTAAAATTCAAAGCCGTCCATCCGGCTAATGGCCCGTGGGAGAAATCAGGATCTAAGAGCAGACCTTTGGCTGCCAAGCCTTTTATGGATTTTGGCTAATCAGAAGTATAATTGTAAATTTGCTGAAACATCCCTCCGTACCGCAGGCGCCAGCCAAAACTAGTTTTTTGGCTATTTCTACTTAATAAAATGGAATTATTTCGAAACAGGGATGTTTGCAGACAGGGATTCCCATGACACTGATTGGGTTAGAGAGAGCCTGGCATTGAAGACAGTATGAACTCTGGCCAATTAAACTTCAACAGAAGGGTATAAAGTTCTGAATAGGCTTGGGGGGGGGGGGGTTACATTACTCACAGGGTATATAGGTCAGTTTTAATGGAATAATTTGTATATTTGTTAAAAGACTTCCTTTATCCCTCTAATAATAAAACAGGGATTCTTTCATGATTTTATTTCTAAATTACTCTGCAAATAATTCACTCTACCACGTAAAATGCCATTCCTAACCCAAGTGTATTTTTTTTTGTTGTAATATTGGTGTGTAGGTACCATCTCAGGTCATTTTGTCTGGTCATGTGCTTTCAGAAAGAGCCAGCACTTTAGGATGGAACTGCTTTCTAGCAGTCTTGAGTTTCTCCTACTCAGTATAACTGAATGTGTTGCAGTGGGACCTGGACTTTTACTATTGAGTGCTGTTCTTATATGTGTCATGTGACGTAGGCACCTGGGAAACTGACAAAATGTCTAGCTCAAAATTAAATATTAAAAAATGTATTTGCTCTTTTGAAAAACGGATTTCAGTGCAGGTCTATTGGAGCAGCACTATTAATGGATGCTTTTTGAAAAAAAAAAAGAAACATGTTTTCCCTTGACAGAATCACTTTAAAAATGGATACTGTCATGGGAAAAAAAATAGTGCTGTTCCAGAAGACTTCTGCATTGAAATCCATTATCAAAAGAGCAAAACAGATTTTTATATTTCATTTTGAAATCTGACATGGGGCTAGATATTTTGTCAATTTCCCAGCTGCCTCAAGTCATGTGACTTGTGCTCTGATAAACTTCAATCAATTTACTGCAAGTTGGAGTGATATCATCCCCTCCCTTTCCCTCACCCAGCAGCCTAACAACAGAACAATGGGAAGGTAACCAGATAACAGCTGCCTGGTAGATTTAAGAACAGCACTCAATAGTAAAACCCATGTCCCACTGCGTACTATTCAGTTTCATTGAGAAGGAAAAACAACAGCCTGCCAGAAAGCAGTTCCCTCCTAAAGTGCTGGCACAAGTCACATGACCAGGGGCAGCTGGGAACTTGACATAATGTCTAGCCCCATGTCAGATTTCAAAATTGAATATAAAAAAAATCTGTTTGCTCTTTTGAGAAATGGATTTCAGTGCAGAAATCTACTGGAGCAGCACTATTAACTGATGTGTTTTGAAAAAAACATGTTTGTGAATCCCTTTAAGAATTTTGATTCCTTACTGGTGGTAAAACAATCCTATTGGTTTATTTAATGTTTAATTAATTTAAAGTAAAATCACGGTGTAGAGATCGAAATCACGAAAGCATTCTACCTGTTCAGATATGGGTACTGTTATCTGAAAACCCGTTATCAAGAAAGCCATGGACAGGCCATGTCCTATAGATTCCATTCTAATTCAATAATTCACGTATGATTTTCTTTTTCTCTGAAATAATAAAACAGTGCCTTGTACTTGATGCAAACTATGATATACTTAATCGTTATTGGAGGGAAACCCAGCCTATTGGGTTTACTTAAGATTTACAGTATAGGATTGTTTAGTAGGCAAAGTATGGGGATCCAAATTATGGAGAGATCCCTTATCCAGAAAACTCCATCTCCCGAGCATTCTGTATAAAAGGTCCCATAGCTGTATTTAGCTGTTACCCAGGTTTTGAGGGCACAAAAACTATTTGCACTAGAACCCCAACATGGCTCAGAAAAAATGTGCCCCATACAGTTAATGATATGCCAATGACAGCATAAACAAACTAATCTCTTATTTGGGGGACTACACATAAACCAATGATTATATAAATTCGTAAGAAAAGACTGGCCCTTGTGTGAGTCTGTGTTTAACTGTAAGCAGAGCAAACAAAACCACTCCATTTTTTAAGGGCAAGGAAAGTCTAAAATAGAATAAGGGTAGAAATGCTGTATTTTGTATACTAAACATAAACATGAACTTACTGCACCACAAGCCTAATCAAACAAATGATTTATGCTTTCAAAGTTGGCCACAGGGGGCTGCCATCTTGTAACTTTGTTATACATCTTTGCAAGACAAGACTACATACACATGCTCAGTGTGGTCTGTGCTGCTTAGGGATCGTCATAAATGATCAAAAAACAAAGCTACTTGAGTTCTGCATGGCTGGTAAGTAAGGCAGGGGCTCCCCCTGCTGTTCATAAGTATGATTGTTTCCCTGCCAGAAGTTAGGGACTGTCTGACAATTCCTATCCACAGCACTAAATGAAGGGAGGGTTTCACTGCATATAGTCAGGTTTCTTATCAAAACGGTACACATTTTTTAATTAAAGTATATTGGAGATTTCTTTTTCATTAAAAAAAAAGTAAAAATGGGATTTTATATCTTTGCTTTTCCTGGCCCTTTAATATGAATAAAATTATGAAAAGAATATCTGTAATCCGGAAGAAAATCGTACAACTCAAAAACAAATAAATGGTATTATAAATAATGCAGTAATACTGTATGTTGGACTTGTCATTTTACAGTGGGCTGAACAGGCCTTCCAAGAGGCAATGATGATAAATAAATAAATGTGTGGAGCAGAAGGAGGCAATACCCCGGTGCCCCACTCAGACAGCCCCCCGTTCCTCCTCAGTCTGTGCCTGCATTCCCAGGCTGAAAGTTAATTAGGCGGCTCTGTTTCCCACATGGAATGGGAGAGGAGAGATAAATAACCAACAATAACCATTCCAAGTTCATTTAATGAGAAGTGCAAATAATAATTGCGGTTCTGTAATTGCAGCCAATAGATTAATGAGGCCTGTCCTCGTTACACAGGATAGACAGAGGGTTACTCATTAGCAGACGCACAGCAGGGCGCTGGCGGGAGTAAAATAAAAGACCCCCCCAAAACACAGGGACATAATCAGGTTTCTGTTACACATTGCAGAGTAATCCTCACCCAGCCGGCAAAACATGCATGGCAAGCTCCGCACACGGACACACTGCTACTGAGTAGCACACAGTAATCAGTCTCTCTCTAGACACACAGACAGACAGACATACACAAAATCCCAATCAGGACCAATGTAACCCAAGCCCACAGACACAGCCCCTGGCACCAATCCAGGTATGGGATCCCTTATACAAAAACATGTTATCCAGAAAGCTCAGAATTACAGGAATGCCATCTCTCACAGACTCCAGTTTATCCAAATACAGGTAGAAAATTAATTATCCGGAAAGCTCCAAATTACAGGAGGGCCGACTAGTGTGTCTGCGTGCACTGTGCGTCTTTGTGCACCGTGAATCCTATGATCCCAGGGGGCGGCCCTTTTATTTTAAAATGGCAGTTTTCTATTTATGATTACCCAGTGCCACATGCTACTTAAAAAGAATATTATTATGAAAATGGTTTATTTACTTGAAGCAGTATTTTACATATGATGCTTTTTAAGTTTTTAGATAGACGTACATTGTTTGAGGGGTATAGTTTTCCTTTAAAGGAGAATTCAACCCCTTTTATTACATACCCCTACCCTAAATAGACCCCCAGCCTACCGAGTACCCCTTTAACTTTTTACTTTCTCCTCTGTGCAGATTCTGACCACGGGAGTTCATGGGGGGGGGGGGGGGGGGGGGGGGGTTAATTCTCCTTTAAAGAAATAAAATCCCATTTTTACATTCTTTAATGAAAAAGAAATCTATCTTCAATATACTTTCATTAAAAAATGTGTACTGTTTTTATAAGAAACCTGACCGTATGCAGTGAAATTCTCCCTTCATTACTGCTGTGGATAGGAATTTTCATACAGTCCCTAACTTCTGGCAGGGAAACAATCATACTTATGAACAGCAGGGGGAGCCCCTGCCTTACCTACCAGCCATGCAGAACTCAAGCAGCTTTGTTTTTTTATCTTTTATGACGACCCCTAAGAAGCCCAGATCACACTGAGCATGTGCGAGTCTTGATATTGCAGAGATGTGTAACAAAGTTACAAGATGACAGCCCCCTGTGGCCAACTTTGAAAGCATAAATCATTTGTTTGATTAGGCTTGTGGTGCAGTAAGTTCATGTTTAGTATACAAAATACAGCATTTCTATCCTTATTCTATTTTATGTGGGTTGATTGGGCCTTTGAGTACCTGAAATGCAGGAGTCCTCCGTCAATGAGGCCAGTAGAGAAACACGCCTCAGGCGGCATCGCCCCACTAGGTACCAGGGGCGGCAAAAATGCAGCAACCGTATTTACGGGTTTTTAAAAGCTGGAGTCCTGGCCCTCTCTGCCGCCCTCAGGCGCCGGAGCCTATTTTGATTCTCAGTCCAAACCTGGACTGTATAACACGTGACTGATGTACACCTTCTTATTTACACAGATATACAATCCCTGAATCCATTGCCAGTCCAAACTTAGGTAGAAATCTGCTTTGCGCCAGACCCATTTTTTTAAGAGCTCAGCTGCATACCAATACAACTTGTGCGACAAGCAATGACATGCAAATTCACTTAAAGGAACACAACACAGATTAAATATTGATGACAGAGCCGGTTGTACCCTTCTCAAAAAAAAAGATGTAAAACCTTCCTGAAACATGACTATAAGGATATTGACTGGTGGAGGAAACTTTTTTTCTTGTTTCACATTTCTGGATGATGCTAAAAAATCAAGATGGTGAGATGATCCTTGCAAGCTCTTACACCTTCTCCATAATTACATGATCTGGTATAGTTGCCCATTGTATACCTTTATACAAGCCGTTATTTATATATAGCCAGAACCATCACTTTTACCAGGCAGTCTATTCAGCAGCTGGCACATCAGGATTCTTGGTAATTGCTGGATATCCGGAGACGTTAGTATGGACGACTAATGTGGACCAAGATCCTCATACTGAAACCAATGGAGCTCGGCAAATCAGTCTGGAATCCCTTCGTATCAAGAGAAGCAGATTGAAACATATTTGATTGGTCTTTATAAATAGGATGCCAGTATGAGTTAAAAGTTGGGCACAATAATAGAATTGCGTGTTAAAGGAACAGTAACATCAAAAAATGTTTTATAGGAATATTTCCATGTACAAATAAAAACTAGGGATGCACCGAATTCACTATTTTGGTTTTGGCCGAACCCCGAATCCTTCCCGATTCCCTACTGTAAACACACCAGTTTTACCAGTGCAGGGCAACACAACGTTATATTTTCATTACTTTAACACACCTAAACCATTTTTTGCTGTTACTGTTCCTTTAATACAGTGGCTAAAAAGGATTATTTTATACATGTTTGCTACAGGTGCATTTACACCTCAGCTATGTTTTTTTCTCCTGTTCCAATACAATTATATAATATTGATCAAGACAGAACATTGCACCTGCAGCATAAATCATTTTTATTCTAAACTCTTCTCCCATCAGGTGGCCAGAGATGGGGATTCTCTTGGACCTGAAGAGCTTTCATGCAAGGGCTAGAGGTGTTAAATCCTCTGAATAATGAAGCCAGGACTGGACTGAGAATCAAAATAGGCCCTGGCATTTCAGGTACACAGAGGCCCAATCAGCCCACATAGAGGCCCAAACAGTCCCCACCAGCCCACTAAATACTGACTTTATATGGCAGCTTATAGCAGCCCATCTGGCATTTGCCCTAACCCACAGATTGCCAGTCCGGGCCTGAATAAAGCCATATTTGCACCATCTGTGCTGCCTGTGCTCTCTTTCATATAAATAAGATTTTAATCCTACAATGACAGAATGCTATAATCCCACTGCTGCCCCCACAAGGCTCTACTCTAAAATCCTAACCCTTGATTTCACAATGATTTCTTTACAGAAAAAAAGTTGAATGCCATTTTCGTTAAAGCTTAATAATTAGACGTCTGATGGGGATAGGTGCATATTGTCCCTTTAAAACAGATATCAAGTGAGCTATGGATGCACTTAATCCAGGATTCAGATTCCTTGTGCCTGGCCGAATCTTAATCTGCATATGCAATTTAGGGGCAGGAAGGGAAATCATGTAATTTTTTGTCACAAAACAAGGAAATAAAAAAAAAACTTTTTACCTTCCTGTCACTAATTTGCTTGTGCAGATTCAGATTCGGTCGAATCTTTAAAGAAAGATTCGGGGATTCAGGCGAATCCCAAATAGTGAATTCGGTTCATCCCTAAAGTGAACCCATCTCTCAAACAGGCCACAAATTAAAATTCACACCATAAATGTTGTACATTTTCTCTGCATGAAGGCATTTCAGCTTCAGCACCCAAGCACCTCTAACAGTGCCAGGGGAACAACAACATATTGTATATACTCTCCACTAGGGTGGAAAATGTAGCTTTTTGTTGGGATAGCATTTTTTGGTTCTTTGCGAGCCTTCTGTATACAACGCCACCCAACACTTGCTATTCAGACCATCACGGATGAATGAGCTTTTCTTTCTCCGTTTTGCTAATTATATTTTTTAACCCTGCACGCCATCGACTGTTTCTCTCAAATTGATGGATGGAACGTAATACTTAATTATATGGAAAATATAATAACCACCAGCCACAGCTTAGGCAGCGACACTAACAGGAAACTTTTCCTTCACAATGAAAGTAAAGGGAAAGAAAGCTAGTTTTAACTTCCAAATTTCCATGGACTTGTTTACCTGTAGGCTTTTGTATCGGGGTTGGAAATCATAACAGACTCCAGGTGAAAGCGCCCGTCTCCCAGATACCTGCAGAAAATAAAAGGTTAAAAGAACAAATTAGTAGTTAAAATACATTTAAAGTAAAGTCAGGAGGGTTCATGAAGCTGTGAACAGTGGCTACCTAGTGATTATCAGATGAAAGCACCAACACCCTCTTCTGTCCATTGGGCGCTGTAGTCCATTAAACACCTGGGAGTCACGGTCTGGTGATGATGTAAGTATCTGAGAGGTACGATTAAATAACAACCCCATAGACTGCAGTGGTTTATTCACTAATCTATCATCCATTTCCCTTGTCCCCATACCTGCTGCTGGGCAAGGGACATTGATGTGCTGGTTATTCATTGTACATTCAGAGACATGGCGCCCCAGGTTAGAACATTAAAATGAACAAGTGGTATTTGGTAGCAATAACACCCAGCAGCACCTCATGAATTTTCTTTAAAGGGTGATTTCTGAGAAGAGACCTGCTACTGTTAACCTCCCTGTCTTTTTTTTTCTAGCATGTGTGCAGCGAAGATCGCAGTGCCATAATAAATGCTAAATTCACGGAATTGAGGATCAGATGCTGATCTTTCTTCCCTTAAGGGTCCGTGGATAGACAATGTCAAAAATAATGAGCTATCCCAGGATCCTCCTCTCTAAAATTCTTCCAGCCATCAAACAATTAGCTTTGTTATAGCAGTGTGAGTGTATGGCCTGTGTAGTGGCAGTCAGCTGTCCCTGCTCATCACAGCACATAAATTACACCTAAACGTTCCCATTTGGCTTCACATGGCACTTAAAATCTGTTAAGCGTCTTGCAACCTACTCATATGGCAACTCCCACTGGTTATTTAGGTTTCATTATATGGGATATGCCATGTTTCTCAAAATGTGCCGTAGTTAACCAGTATTTATATACCTAGATGGTGTCTCAGCTCTCCAATTGCAAGACTATAACACAACGTTGCAGAATTGTTTTCTACCATCATACGTGGCCAGTCAAATACAGTTCTGGATAAACTTTGGCACCTGTTGTTGGAAATCAGGGTTAGAGAATGAAGTTCAGACACAGAATTGATAGCCTTTTGCCTTTATTGTGGCATCACTTTAGCTGCCACTTGGCATATGAAGTTTGTGGTAGTCAAAGCCTTTGGCTTGGCCTGCCTCTCTCTCGCTCTAGTTATACTTGGTATGGAACAGACTCTGTCTTTTCCTCAATAGTTTGACTTCTTGTAATAGTCGTTCATAAACTGTAAACTTATACAGAGAGCGCCATAATCTTTTTATGTGACGCAAGCTAGGGGGCATTTATGCATGAGGATATCGGGGTTCCCCACATCTGTCACTGCTTATAAACATGTCCCAATGTGAATAGGGTGCTGTACTGGTAGGTGACACCAAGCTGTTCCATGGTATAGGGGACTGAGAATCAAAATAGACCCTGGCACTTTAGGTACACAGAGGCCCAAACACCCAGCCCAATAAATAGTGACTGGCTATGGCATCTTACAGCATGGCATATGGCATTTTCCAGAACCCCTGAATTGCCAGTGTCCACTTGAATGGAGCCCTTTAATTCCTAATGTTCCAGGCCAAATGGCAGATACAAAAACCAAGTATTGGCCATGGCACTGTAGTGACCAGGGTCCTTTACAGATATTAAAGAACAAAAATAAAAATGTTGCTAAATTTTGTTTTGACAACCATTTTTTGCACCATTAAAAAGGTCAGTGTGACTTGAGTTGCTTTATAGGGACAGTAGTAAACCTTCATTTTTGATTACACTTTGTATTTATCTAATGCAACTATTGAGAGGTGGGTATTTAATTATTTTCCTATTGCTTTCATTTTCCTAGCCTTGATGGTGTCATCGATTGTGCTGGCAGTTACAGCCTTGTGTAAGTAACCCTTGTTTCATCCTACAGTTCATCACACCTAGACAAAAATCCAGTAAAAGGGCAAGACTATACAAAAATGTATGTTGCCAACTGTCACTGGCTCTGTGCAGCAAGCAACAAGTTGCTATGGGTAACTAGACCTGGGAGGTGAAATTTATTGCATTTATTGTATTACTGTATTATAGCTGGACGCGCTCTGAGCTAGCGGCTGATGATAAATAGAAGCAAATATGACCCACTTACTTTTCAATGAAAGGCTATCAATTTTTAGGCAATTAAAGTTTTGCAGGAGACGTGCGTCACAGGCATCATATATGTTGGTTTTAATCCCACAAGCTATTGCAGTAAAGCACAGCCTGCAGAACACACTGTTTCTTTATTATTTATTCCTGTTCCCACCAGACTTTATAAGGTCCGATGAAGCTGTGATGACAAAGATGCTTTGTTGATCCAAGAGGATGATATTGGAGAGCTTGGCTCCCTTATTATCTGACAGCAATGGCTCATCCCACTGTAAAAAGCAAATTGGGTGAAATCCCAAGTGCCATCAGTATCCCAGGCAGGAGCAATTGATTATCTTCTGTGTGTGTTCAGCCTGCTATCCAAGCAGAGAGACAGACAGTCAAGAATGTAATTCTACATCATACCAAAGGTTTGCAGGGATTAGTACACACACACAGACGCATATTGACCTTTGTATTATTTTCATTCTGTTTACATCCACCATAAATGAATGTGAGCTGTCACACTACCTTTTTCTGTTGATGCAATTAAATCTTCTTAGGTTAGAAGGTTGCTCTGTTGAAAGCCAAGGGATACTTACCCAGGGAGTTTTAGTTTAACAAGCACCTAGAGGACTGTTGGACTGCAGATTGTCAAAGGCTTCAACACAAACTTCAACATGAGCTCAACTTGCACATTTCAAACCAAAGACTTCAGGAATGAGGTCCTTTAAAAATGTTGCTGTGGACCCTTATGACACTGCCTAAGCTGGACACTATAATCATCTTAAAAAACTGTTTTCAGATACTGGAGCCAGCCTCGTTTTTAGAAGCTCAACTGAGCAAGGCCGTCTTTACCACCTGCTTCAATGGGCAGGTGTATACAAAATCTGCTGAGCATATAATGAGTCCTCTGTTTGCATGATGGGACCAGCAGGTTTGGGGTATAGTTAAAATGAATACGTTGAGTTTGGGTTTTTCAAAGTCAGGGTTACGGTTTGGGTTTTTCACAACATTCTGTTGTACAGTGCTGTGGAACAAATTGTCATATACATAGGAAATACACTGTCATCATTACACACCCAGTGAATGTAAATTGTTTGTATGTGTCAGCATCTTTGGGTCTTCAGGATTCTCATTCTCTCTCCTTTGACCCCTGTCTCATTTCCCTGTCCGTCACCCTGTGCCTCCTTCTCAGTGCTGTGCCGTAACTGTCTTGGCCCGCAGTTTGCCACCGGTAATTGAGTCATATATCAGGACAGATAATAGATGGGAGGCCAGAATGTAATAGAAGAAAAATGTCCAAAGCCTGCCTCACAGGAGCATTCATTTTATTTAAGGACCGCAAATTAGAACACGCTCCTCTCCCATCACCTAATTATTTTAGGTAATGAAAATGCTTAATGTGGTGTGAATTCTCTGAATTACAATCAAAATAAATAAATATCTGTAGAAGAAGAGTGAACGGGAGAGACAGAGAGAGAAAGAAATCAGACAAAGCTCTAATAAATAATGTCAGGAATCCAGGAAACAAAGTGTTTTGGCAGAAAGCCAACCAGGAATCTTACATCAGATATACGATGTATAATTATCCAACTTGCACCTATTCAGCTACAACACCCAGACTCAGCCATAGACTATACAGAGAGCTGGCATCTGTAGTTGAACAAAAGCTGAAGGGCCAAAGGTTGTATGGTAGGAATGAGCATCACCCAACCCTTCACAGCAAAGCAAGGCCAAAAATGAGCAGGTTTTTGCTTAGCAACCTTTTCCCATTCTTAGGCTTTTTTTCCATAGCCGAGAGCTACTTAACGGTGCTATTTTTAAATGTCAGTAATACGCTGCAGCAGCAGTGCACTTACAGTCAGACAAGCGCTGCACTCGCTCAAGTAGTTTGTGCATAAATTATGCATATTCTTCTTAGTTTCACAATGCCAATCATATTTTGCTCACCATTATTCTGCATTTGGCTGCCAACGATTTTTTTTTTTTACCACTTCGATCATTCTAATTAGACGTCAGCCTAAACGTGATGCCAAATGAAAGCAAGGAGAAGTTTGTTAAATGGGTTTCTGATAATGGGAGCTTGTTGTTGAAAAGGCACTTTTATATTAAAACGCACCCACTTACCACATCTTCTTTAATCAACGCTTAGAGAAGGATATATACAGTTTTCTGAAATGTTTATAGAGTGAAGAGGGCTTGTTTGGTTCCTATGAGTAAATCTGTATTCTCTTCCCCTTTACTACTCTATGAAAACGAAGTGAAGATTCTGGTAAAACACTTTGTGGGTTCCCAGCTCTTCACCTTCTCTTGACTTAGCACAAGCACTCTGTTTGTCTTTTGGTTCCCCATCTGCCCGAGCAAGGTACCATCAATGTTCCATTCAGACAAGAAAATATATTAATCTATTTATTCAATAAAGGCTCTCAATATTCAAGATGAACAAACACCAATGACCAATATTCTGGATCATATATTCTGGTTCACAGAGTATATTTACTGCTCAAGCAGTCTATAAACACGTTGGTAAGTGAAATGGGTTCCTCTGGCAATGCACTTAGGCTGGCCCACATTTGAAACTTTTTTTTAAAATATATGATAAAAGTAAGGGGGTGACTTCCCTACGAATAAAGCCGAGCATCACCACTTTCCATCATTGTTAATGGCTATTTATAAAGCTTCGGCATTTTCTGTCAAAGTGAGAGTGATGTCAAAGCAGTTGTCGAAATAGTGGTGGAAATGTCAGTGAAGTAAAGGTCACATTATTTCAACTGCTTTTCAATGAATCCGACCAGATTTTTTTAGCTGGTTAGTATAATAGCGACAAGTTATTGCCTTTGCCAAGGTGAAGTTCTTCATCCTCCCATGGGGAATGATATTTCAGCACACCTGAAGCAAATTTGTCGCTATTTTGCTCAGATTGAGATACTGATTGGACGCTGAACTGAATCAGCCATAGAAGGAACTGTAAACTGTAGTGTATCAATAGGCAACAAAGTAGTGTTGAAATAAGAAATAAAGAAGTAATCCCCCCCCCCATATTATGCAATTAGCAATGGACCACACAAGCACCGATATGTATCATATCCACAGGAGTTTCCCATTTTGGATTTTGTTAGGAGTGTCAGTGACACTGCACAGGCACAACGAGTTCTGGGCTGCTGTTGAGAACTATGTTGTTGCAAACCATTAACCAGAAAATTAGGTTTGCTTAATATGATAGAAGCTGATGCTATAAGGCTGATTTTTACATTCGAATGTAAATTGCACAGGTTTCTGAGCTGCCATGTAATATGAATTTGAATTAATTTCTAACCAGCCATATAATGTGACATTTATATTCTATGTATATATAGTAACTGACTGCAGCCCAGAGGGCTGCATTGTGTAGACACATATCTCCATTGCTAAAAGGCAGTGGTAGATTTGGTTGATACAGAACTACAAATTATAATGTGCAGCATTTGTAGCCTAATTCTTTGTTAAGCTTTGGTTCTCCATTCATGTCTCTATCTTATCCTTCTGCCTCTACTTTGCAGTTTTGCAATCATACTGACAATGGAAGAATGGGGCCCTAAATTGCTACCACACATACAGCTCCTTTTTGTTGGCATCATTGTCCATAGAACAGCAGATTGCTGCCAAATAACAGCTGACAGCAGCATGTGCTGCAATGGATAGAATGGTGGTGCAATTGATAGAATGGTGATGCAATGGATAGAATGGTGGTGCAATGGATAGAATGGTGGTCTAATGGATAGCATTTCTGCCTTGCAGTGCCAGGGAACCTTTGATTCCAGTCAAAACAAAGTCTGCAGAGTTCCTTTTTTTTTGTAAGTTTCCTTTGCATTCTCCGGTTTTATCCCACACAGGCCGCTTAATTGGTTCCTGATAAAAGTGACATTAGTGTGTCTGAATGTGATAGGGGACTTTTAGGCTCCACTGGGGCAGAGACTGATGAGAATGGCTGTAAAATACAATGGGCTATGTTGGTGCTACGTAAATAAATCATGATGATAATAACGCATTCCGATGGCACAGAACTCAAAATGAATTTGCCAAACTTAAAGCATAGAAACAACAAAAAATGAGAGGGGAGAAGCACAGACCTTGTATGAGTAATCTCAGGCCCTTCTTTTCTATCAGTTCTCTCCGTATTTCCCCCTGACGCCAGTGGTCACACTTAATGTGATTGGATTGGACAACATCCTTTTAAATGCTCCACACTGACTCCCTCACCACCAACTTTCTTGTGCAGTACAATCAACAGTGATTGCCTCTCCCCCAACCATTTCTCCCCATTATCAAGCCGGACTCTTCCTCTAAATCAGACTAACCACACATTAAAATTGTAAGAGTGTCTAAAAGGCTCAATTACAGCCGGAAACAGTCCCCTACTCTCCACTCAAGTTATTTATAGCTCCCTGGGGTCAGTGGCAAAATGTTCTCTCTCTGTGTATGTTTTTAGCATCCCGCCTTAAACTAGTATCAACACTACACAAGAGTTTATATTCAAACTGTAAATGGAATAATTCTGCCAATGGTAATAAAACATTTTCAAATCTACTGTAGCCTCTCCTCAGTTATGCCAAGGGACAGTCGTGCCATTTTAGATTATAACAATCTACAGCATAATAGGGCTGTGCACACTTGGACACACCTAGGGGCAGATTATCAAAGTGGAAAATTAGAGCTCACCGCAGAAAAACTCACTTTCTATTCATTCCTATGGGACTTCGTATTAATCAATGGAGTTCACCATTTGACATGCTTTTAAAAATCCCATAGGAATGAATAGAAAGCGAGTGAGTTTTTCTGTGGTGAGTCTTTAGTCTCACACCTTGATAATCTGCCCCCTAGTGTGACATTAGACCAATGAAATTATCTGTAGAAATAAGTCAAATCGGCTGGACTTGCTGTGTTTACCTTGAAGATGTTTCACTAGTCATCCAACTGGCTTTCTCAATTCAGAATGACTTGTAACCAAGATCTTTCTGGAAGAAATACCCTGAAATGTTTATCATAATCAGCAAGGATATCATGATGGTAAGGTACGGATTGCTTTCACGTGAATGAGGAGCTATGAGGTGTTATTAAACCTTCCAGGGAGAGGTGCCAAAACAACATTGTACATGGCAGACAATAGATGTCGCACATTGCCCCCCTTGCCTCTATTCAAACTTGGTTTTTGCAATTTTACATATATAGCTTCTTTAACACCTCTTTTGAACCAGTCGTTCGCCCAGCGAACGTGGGCGTGGCAGTTTTCAGACATATCTTTGTAGATCCAAGGCTGAGTCCTGACCAGAAGAGCTAACTCTTCTGTGCTGCGCCATACTTTGTGTAATGGTAGTTTAGTTTCTCCCACATACAAATCAGAACATTCCTCACTGCATACACAATGTTACTCTTCTTGTGCTTTGAGGTTGGGTCTTTTGGGTGAACCAGTTGATGCCTCGGTGTGTTGCTGGGTTTAAAACAGACAGGAATGTGGTGTTTATTAAAAATACTTTGTGTCTCCAAAGATGTCCCAGTAGCTCCCCATCTTCTGCTGATTCACTGATTCACATGCTCTGTGCTGCTGTCACTTACTGAGCTTAGGGACCCACCCACAATATACAGTACACATAGAATAGAAATATAGTCACAATATAAGGCTGATTAGTCATTAATACAGGTAATTACTACATGGCAGCACAGAAACCAGTGCAATTAGAATCAGCCACGTAGCTTATATTACAACCTAATTTTCTGCTTGATAATTTGCAACAACCCCTAAGCTTAGCTTCTCAACAGCTGCTCAGAGCCCACTGAGCATGTGAGTGTCACAGACACTTTCCAAGATGGTGACCCCCTGTGACAAGTTTGAAGTCCTGGATCATTGCTGCTATTGACAAGCTGAACATTCAGTAAATAAAATGTGGCATTTTTTAGCTGTATTCATTTTTAGGGGTTAGTTCTCCTTTAAGCCATAATAACCAACAAACAACTGGCTTTGATTACTTAATGCAAGTTCAGATACAGTAAAAGCAAATACCTAAGTGGTTCCCTTATATTTCTAGGAAAAAGTACCTGTAATCAGAGATGGCCAGGGTATATGGAAATGTAAAAATGCAGCTCCACACACTGTCACCCCTTACTACAAAATACCCGATCCTTGTTAGATCCAAATATAATCCAAGGACACTACTGTAATTAAGGGAAAGGGATGGTTCTAATTGCTAGCCCCGGCATAGGGAAAATGTTTCAACTGTTCCAGTGTCAGCACCACTGGGAAACTGTGACCTTTATCAAAGCAAATGACAACATTTCTAGCTCTAAATACTGCCTCTCTAGTGAAAATGGATGAAGAGTTGTGGTGTCAGTTAAAATAATATAGCCACAAATGCACAGCTAAACAGCGTACATGCCAACTGGCAGGAAACAAGTCAATTTAGACAGCATTGCTATAAAGTATGATCTTTAATAGTGATGGTAAGTTACCTTCCAAAGATTTTAAAATGTTTATCGCTTTAAATCCCTAGTGGGCCCATGTATCAAGATGGCGACGTATTTAATTGCTGAATTTAAATTGTAATTACGCACATTGGTGCCCAACATGCTCCTGTTTATGGACCATCTAAGGGTAGAACTGGACCAGCATTTTGGGGCTCGATACTGCTGGATCCGAAGCTCAGCGGCAAAACGCAAGCGTCAATGTCAAGTCGGATGCCACAGGAAACAAGGTAAGTAATGTCTGATGGTGTCGCTGCGTTCATCCGACACGACTGTCAGATGCAGAGGCAGCTTGCAGTGTTGTGTCAGATGCACGCTGCGACACTATCAGACTTTTGTATTACTTACCTTGTTTCCGGTCGCATCCTACTTGACGCGTGCATTTTGCCGCTGAGCCTCGGATCCAGCAATATCGTGGCCAAAACACTAGTTCTACCCTTGCTCTTCACTTTAAGGCAGGTTGGTAGACTGAGAAAAGATATAATTATAGACAAGTGACCCTGCATAGCCCCTCATTAGCACCCAAAATCCCCCAATATCCCTGTAAGCAGCGAGAAGCCGAGTGTTAGCAAAATATTTGCTTGATATTGCAGCACTAATAGGTACGATATATAAAAAAATTATAAGTCCGTACCTACATTCAAGTAATAGTTACTTATAGCATGTGCTGGGAATGAGCAAAAGGAAGTTCTTGGTAGGGATGCACCGAATCCAGGATTCGGTTCGGGATTCTGCCTTTTTCAGCAGGATT
>CM044434.1:28788256-28802021 GCA_024363595.1 Xenopus borealis | reverse complement strand
GACTGAAAAGAGAAAACTAAAATGAACTGAGAAAATGTTCAGAGAAGAAGATAGAGATCAGTACATTTTTGATTGGTTTACATTCACATTTCATCACTAAATTGCCATGTTTATTTACCCACATCGCATTTTTTAACCCTCAAATTCCAGCGTAGCATAAAAAGGGTTTAGGCAAGAAATGGCAGTCAGTGTGGACAGTGGCTTTAAGCTGAGGGGATGGAGAGGAACGTACAGTGAGACGAGTGAAGAAATGTAGTGAGGAGCAGAGAAGTGAAGGGCTTTGAATGTCAACAGAAGGATTTTATATGCTATCATTTGCTATAAGGCAGCTATAACAGGGATTTTACCAGTGGATGAACAGGTTCCATCTTAGGAGAAGTAAGAGGCTTCTAGTAGACTCCAACCTCTCTTCCCTGGTTGTAGGAGAGATAGGGGGTATCTTGGCAATATTGAACAGAAAAAAGCGGCAGTTTTTGCCAGTGCTAAACTATCGGGATTAAGGTCATGCCATGTAATGGTAAAAAAAAGTTGAAGGGCCAGGTTTGGGCAGGGAAAAACATGAGCTCCATTTTGGCTAGGTTCAGATTGAGGTACTCTAATTTCCACAATGAAGAATGTGGAAGAATGTACAAGGACAAGAGCAGGGGGGCAAGTACAGAGCCCTGAAGCACCCCAACATTATGCTAATGGTGGGGTAGAAGATTTGTTAGCAAAATTTACGGTAAAGAAATGTAGGAATCAGCTTGACCCTGGATTCCAAAACTAGAGTTTGCATCAGAAAAGTCTTATTAAAGCAAGAGATACGTTTATGAGAATAAGTAGAGTGTCCTTATCAGTTTGGAGATAATTTGCAGCAATATATAAGGCCATCACAGTGGATTGTGCAGGTCAAAAACCAGACTGCATAAGGTCCAGCTGATTATGGTTGCAGACATCGCCAAATGAGCGGATCTCTCCGTGTATTGCCACCTTACCATGAGATAAGAGAAGATCTTCTGGGAGTTTAGAGGCTAGGGGTAAGAGGGACACAGTGTTCAGGTTAGATAGACAGACTGGGTAGCCTTTTTAATAATGAGCTTGGCATAAGCCTGCTTAATAAGGAGTGGAAAGCACCAGAAGCTGGAGATTAATTGAATATATAAGAGCTGACCCCCAATTGGGCCCTATATATCCCATGTCATGGCTAAATCATGTCATTGAGCTCTTGACTTTCTAAAGCATGCTTTCAAATGCCCACTCACTACATGGATAGAGCAGAATTCTGTGGTGCTTTTGACTTAATCATAGGCTCATGATAAAGGGCAGTCTTCTGCACAAAATGCAAACGGCATAATTGTTTTTACTACTGTTTTTTTATTTTTTTATTTTTTGGATCCTTTGAGTGCTCATCACCTTTGCTATGTTACACATTTAATCAACTTAACTTTACATGAAAACATTCTATGACTAAATCCAATAACACACATAGGGGCAAATTTACAAAATCGAAGGAATCAAAATTTTAAAATTGTTCGACTGCCTACTTCGCCAGATTGAACCTACTGAATTGTATTAAAAGCCTATGGGAAACCCCCCATAGGCTTCTGAGACTAAGTCCTGCTCGAATACCATTGGTACGATCAAAGTGTTCAATCGTTCGAATTGTACAAATTTTTTGGATGCTCGAAGAAAATTGTACGATTTTTTCGTGAAATCGAATGATCGTACGAATTCATCGAGAAATCGAATATCGAGCAAAATGATAGTCTAAAACAATTCGATAAGCATACAATGGTCGAATGCTTATCGAATTTTGAGTATTATCGAGCCAATTTTGGGGAATAATAGTAAATTTGCCCCATAGTCTTTTCTCCCTACATTGTTTAATTGAAATACATTTTATGTTTCGCTATACCCCTGTTTAAAAGCTTTCTTTAATTCAAGTTCAAATATGCTCATTCATATAACATCAACTTATTTTCCATTGTCTGCGTGCCTTAGTAGTTTTCAAAAGCCCACCAACATGGTCCTCACATAGTTCCTAACAATTTTAGAAGGCTGAATTATAGGATCCTTAAAGCAGGGTGCTCATTAAAAGCTGTGCTCCTGTAATTTGGGTCTGTAATTATTTGTTATTGTCTTCAGACCTCATTGTACTTTGCTGTGAAATGCGCTTGCAACCTTCAAATTATAATTATATTCAGCCTTCAAATAGATTTAGATTAAAATGTTCACGCAGGAGCCTGAAAACACAATAGCCCAAATGTTAACAAAACCCCCCATTTCCAATGCATTAAAAAGTGCATTTATTGTACATTATGTTAATAAAGATATGTATTGAATGAAAAGTGAGCGAAACGCTTACTTAATAACAGTGCAGTACAATGCTATTTTTACAAAGCATTATATTCTCATCATTGGAGTGAACGCTGGCTTCATTTGCATACATTTGTGGCATTTAATTTTCTTAAAATACTACGATAAATTGTGTGGGTTAGATCATTAATGCATGGTTCTTGGTGTAGGTTCCAGACAAGTTAAGGTCTCGTGGGATCTAAATCACTTTTACTTACACTACGGCATCCACAGACTTGTCCAGCCTTGGGGAGGTGCAGCCTAAGATTTCTCCAGGTGACAGTGGCTTGCATTGTGGAACAGTCATACTGTAGTTCATCCGTAATGCCTGGTGAGCTGCCTGAGGTGGAGATATAATAGAGTTAACTCACTACGGTAAAGGTTCTAGCCAATACAAAAAAGGGTTGTTCACCTTTAAATTAACTTTTAGTATGATGTAGAGTTCAGGAGTAAAAGTTGGGGAGCAACACAAGCATGAAAAATGTTCTTGGGTTGCCAAATAAGTTCTGTGATTGGCCATTTGTTAGATTGAGGCTCTGTTTGGCAGGACACCTGGTTTTTATACAACCAAAACTTGCCTCCAAAAGCCTGAAATCCAAAAATAAGCTCCTGCTTTCAGGCCACTGGGAGCAACATCCAAGTGGTTGGAGAGCAACATGTTGCTCATGAGCTACTGGTTGGGGACCACTGATGTAGAGGGTGATATTCTGAGACAATTTGCAATTGGATTTGATTTGTTATTATTTGTGGTTTTTGAGTTATTTAGCTTTCCAGTTTGCGGTTTCAGCAGTCTGGTTGCTAGGGCCCAAATCAGCCCATCAACCATGCACTGATTTGAACAAGAGACAGGATTAAGAGCAGGAGAGATTCTGAATAGAAAGTCGAGTAATAAAAAGTAGCAATAACAATAAATGCAATAACAATAAATGCGTAGCATTGTTTTAAGATGGGGTCAGTGACCCCCATCTAAAAGCTGGAAAGAGTCAGAAAAAAAGAAAATAATTCAAAAACTTAAAAAAAAAAAAAAAAAAGAAGACCAATTGAAAAGTTGCTTAGAATTAGCTATTCTATAACATATTAAAAGTTAAGGCGAACCACCCCTGTAAGCCTTTATAATGAATAAGATCAGGCATTTCCAACCTTCAGCTATTAATATATATAGTGAATAAAGTACCCCCTGTTGTAAAATATAAGGACATTATAGGTCACTGAGGAGTTCCATGACCATGTAATAGCACAAAGCCAAAGGCAGAGTGCTTTTATACAGGTCATGGAACGCTGAGGTTACTTATATTATTGTTATATTTTCCAACAAGGCGTTGGAGGGCTGCTTTAATACTAACCTAGTGTGCTTTGTTTACCCACCCACTCAAACCCTTAAAACTTTAAGGGCAGAGGTCACATACTCAAGAACTCATGCTGTAAGACTGGGCTCAAAATAGAAAAATGGCAGGCCAAGAAAAGCACCAGAGGGTTAGACTATGGTACACAATAGCAGAAGAGAATCTATGGCCAAGCTTGCAGAAACAAAACAGTATGGCCCCATGTGAGTACACAGAGAACAGATAAATTGAAGGCATCCTAGATTTCAACCTGTTGACTTTGGTCTGGCATTTTATGTTCAATTTGAGGCACTGGAAGTTTTTTTAAAATAAGAAAATCTTGTGTTATCCATTATGACATGTACAGTATTAAAGAGAACAAAGAAGAAATGCAGGAGCAGATTAGACAGGATAGAATGACAGTATAGAGAAGGAGAGTGGGACACATACACATCATATACATGAGTATATACAATACAGAGGCCCAGGCATGATCGAATGCAAGAACTCACAAAGGTTATTCTCTAACCAAGGAGGAGGTTGACTGGTACTACAGAATTTGTGCAAAACATTGGACCAGATTCAGTTCAGAGAGAAAAAGGTTTCATGCGAAAACGTATGGGTGAGATTCAATTGGAGATTGAAAACACATCTCATGGTTTATCGTGTGAAAACTCTATTAAAGTATAAGGGGGAAAAAGTTTTTTCCTCCTCTAATTGAATATTGTGCATAAGTTTTCATGAGATAATTTTTTCTCAATAAATTGTATATGGCCCGTTGTTGTTCAATGTATATTGAGGTAGAGTCCTGCGCGGGTCCATTTTTTGGGACCCGTTCCCGACCCATACCCGCAATCCGCAACCCGGACCCACGAACCGCATTCTTACCCGCTTGCAACCCGTGACCCGAACCGTACCCGCGATCCGAAACCCGGACCTGCTGAGGAAATCAGGAAGTGCTGTCATTGTAAACCGGAAGTGACATCATCGGAAGTAGCCGCTATCAGAAAAAAAGGAGTAAAACAGGAAGTGCTGTCATTGTAAACCGGATGTGACATCATCAGTAGTAGACATGCTCAGAAAAAGGAGTAAAAATCACTATGGCGAGGATCCGCGACCCGACCCTCAACTCGCCAACCTGCAGAACCACTGGCCCGCTTCTATTCCCGCACACAGAAATTCTACATGCAACCCGCAGGGTACCACGGGAATTTGCGGGTAACCCGCGGGTACCCGACCCGCTGCAGGACTCTATATTGAGTCTAGGGCTAGACAGGGATGAAAATTGAAGGAGTGAAAATTCACAGGCTGATTTCAGCCCGCAACCTCTAGCAGAATCCTCTTCTTGGTGGATTTCTGTGAAACACAAGACTTTGAAGTTTGAGCTTAAATCTGCCGAGTGTGTTCGTGCTAGAGCCGGCACGTCTTCCGGATGCAAGAACAAAAGAGGATTCTGTTAGCGGTCGGGGGTTAAAATCGGCCTGCAGCTTTCAGCAGGTTGACTTTGGCCGAGTCTGGCCTAGCCAGAGTCCCCACTTGCCTGCTGCAGTAGTGCTGAGCTTCAGTCTATCATTAGTTTACCCAAATATTAGATGGTGTGATTCCATAATATTGCAGAACTACTGAGTAATTCACTGGGAAAAAACGCATAAGCGTACCTAGAGGCTTTAATATGTTATCCACTCACTCATCTCAATGTCTCAGGAGTTTCCTTATGACAATAATATAATATTGAAGAATAACTTAGCAGCACATTGTTGCAAAGGTGAAAAAATACAGTATGCCTAGGGGGTATATGTTTTTGGTTATAAGGTCCATTTGTTTGTTCCGGTCAATGCTGGCGACAGGTCCAACTACCATTGGCACTGTGGACAGCTTATCTTCCTCTCATCACAAACAATTTAGCCACAATGCAGTTGTACCACCTTCATGTTTTTTGGGGGAATTTACAGATGTGTTATATACCTATATATGCAGTGAGGTTTGGTGTTGCCAGCATTATGATGTGGGTCTGCACAACTTGCTAAAACAAAATGAAAAAATGTAGAGTGCAAAAATACAGGAAAATAAGGGACAACCTCTTAGTCTTCTAAAAAGGTCAAAGCAATTCTGAAGTGGTTCAACATCAAAATAGTGGCTGTCCTATGAAGCCATGATCTCAATTCAATCGGAAATAGATGGCACTGAAAATAGAGATACACAAGAATCATCAAATTATTGCTAAAAACATGGAACAAATCAGCCTGGTACACTGGTCCAAAATCAGCTCAGAAACTGCATTGAAAAGGGTTTTCTGGTTTTGGGCAGGAACCCTCAATTCAGTTCTATTAACAGGACTCCCAATGTTTCTGCTGTGTATACAATAAAGGCTTATCCTCACAAGCCTTTTTATTCACTTAGGGGCAGATTTACTAAATTCGTGTGAAGGATTCGAATATTGGCTCAAATAGTCTCTATTCAATTGTGCGACTATACGAATAGAAATATTTATTCGATCGCTCGACCATTCACCAGTCGAAGAACTTACCCTTTAAAATTGTATTCAACTGCCTACTTCGCCAGATTGAACCTACCGAATTGCAATTGAAGCCTATGGGAATCCCCCATAGGCTTTTTTTTCCTTAGTCTTTTGCTGAATTTCAATCATTTCAAACGTTCGATTCGTATGATTTTGGCGAACATTCAAATGTTTTTTCTGCGACTTTTGGTAGAATCATTCGATCGAACGATTCTGGCGATTAGTCGAAAAGCGATCAAAACCGATTTTGTCCAATATTTATTTGCCAATTATTCAGCGCTTGAGGCTCAGTATATCTGCGCCCTAATGTGTAGTTGAGATGCAACTTAGAACACCCCTAAGTGCACAAGCTAATTGATACCATTTGATCAGTGGTTAAGCTGCGTTACATTTTATTGCCTTTTTCCAAATGCGACGTAATATTTTAATTCCCTTTATACTCATTAAAATTATATTAAAGGTTTATCATCCAAACACCTGCATTTTGCTGCAATGGTTTATCATGAAGTTTTGGTGCACTGATCTCAAGAACTAAATATACAATTTAAATTAGTATACATTAAGACATGAATAGTTGCATACCGAAGCGTATATGCATTTAAGGCAGTCAAAATGGATCTAAAAATGATTGTAAAACCACAAACCATTTAACGTATTTACACAAAAGGAGGCAAATTCAGCCACTTTGTTTTTTTTCATTCAACAAGTACAGTATATGTATGTTCAACGACCAATGTTTACTTTACACAAATACCTGAAACAAAGTGTATTGATTAATTGTCTAGGACAGTATGGGATAGAAGCTTAATCATAAAGGCATATATGGAGGAAACCAGTGGTTTGGTTCAAAATGGTTGAACTCCAAAAAACCATTAAAGTAATAGCAATTTTCATTTTCCAAGAACTGCAGCTCCTGGTGCATTGTAATCATGTACCAATACAAAGAACAGTGGGACCAATGTGGTTTTGCTAGAAGAGTTATCTCCTTCCAAAATTTTTAATTTATCTGTTCAATGTCGTTTTAAACATCTGGATGTGGAGGGAAAGTTACATGGAATAGTGGTGGGCGAATTTATTCTCCAGGTGCGAATTCGCGAAAATTCGCCTGCCAAAAATTTGCTGGCGTCAAAAAAAAAAAAACGAGACGCGCTCTGAAATTGACGCGACGCATCGAAAACGATGCGACGTGCGTCAAAAACTTGACGCGACTCGTTTCTCAAATTTGAAACAAATTGTTTTGGGTCAGGATGCGGAGTCCAAATTTTAATTTGAGACCCTAAGAAGGTTAACAAACCCTGCTCCATAATACACATTTTAATATGGTGTAATTTGAAAATTTTATATACAAACTCAAGTGTAATTTTTCTACTGATCCACAATAACTTATAAATAAAAAAAATCCCATGTGATGACCGGTTAAGAATCGTTTTGCTAGAAATTGCAAAAATTGTGATTGAACTGGATTATTATATAAAATGTTTCTCTGGCAAATTAAGTCCCGGTGTATTAAAGCCTCCCCAGATAGCAGAAGCTAATTTAAGGAGTCTTGTAAGACTTTTGCTCTTAATATGTACCTAGGATCTGTGCCATAAAGCATGATAAAACTGGTGTTTTCTTATTTTTACAAGGAATGAGGCGAGACTGTTATTATAAAACAGTTAAAGGCAAATGGTATATGGGGCTCAGCCCCATATCAAACCACCGTCTTATTAACTAATCGCCAGGGGACCATGTGTGGGCTCTGAATAATCATCCTGACAATTTTCATCCCATCGCATTCGGTTTTATCTTTGCATGGATTGTATATTGTATATTGTATCTGACAATATCAGTGGGTGACTGTTGATACTATTTCCACAGTCATATTTTCAGACTGTCAATTAAAGGAGAAGGAAAGCTACCTAAGCAGTTTATTGCCAATAGATTAGCCACAGTAGAAGCAAGCTATAAGACTATATTTATTCTGCACAATGTTTTACCATACCGAAGTAAACAGCTCTCGATCCTCTCTGTTTGTTTAAGATAACAGCTGTCATATTAGCTTGGTGTGACATCACTTCATGCCTGAGACTTTTCCCTACTCACTCATAGCTCTGGGCTCAGATTACAACAGAGGGGTGGAGGGAGGAGCAAACCGAGCATGCTCAAGCCCTAGCCCTGGAGGTTTATGCTGAAAACAGGAAGTCTGATACAGAAACCCATGTGTACACAATAGAAGGAAATAAATGCTGTGTTTCTTTTAAGAGAACTCAGAGCAGCATTACTTTGAGGGATACTGGTGTATTTATTTAGACCTTTCTAATAAAGCTTGCTTAATTTTAGCCTTTCCATCTCCTTTAATGTCCAGAATATTGTCTGATTTATTTTTCCTACTTTAATCCTACAATTTCAATAAGAATGGTTTTAGATCATTGCATTACAACGAACGAGCAATATCCAAAGTTTGTGGCTACTGAACTTCGGGGAATTAAATTTGAATGTGTATGACCGCCTTTAACCTTAGCAATACTTGGCTGGCCTCTGGAAAGCCCCTTCATTTCACCTAAACAATGACAGAGGTTCCAAAAGTATGTGAACCCCTATTTCAAGTAACTAGGCAATGCACTTCTAGACTGACAGTACACTCTAGACATGAACAATGTTCAAAGTAAGGTATTCCCCAGGTAACTGCAGAACAGACTCCCTTTTACAAATAAATGCTAGATAACGTCATAACACTGTTTTATATATTCAATTACTTAAAGGGATACTGCCATGGGAAAAAACATTTTTTTTCTCTAAATGCATCAGTTAACCAGCAGATTTCTGCACTGAAATCCATTTCTCAAAAGAGCAAACAGATTTTTTATATTTCATTTTGAAATCTGACATGGGGTTAGACATATTGTCAATTTCCCAGCTGCTCCAAGTCATGTGACTTGTGCTCTGATAAACTTCATTCACTCTTTACTGCTGTACTGCAAGTTTTTTCCCACCCAGCAGCCTAACAACAGAACAATGGGAAGGTAACCAGATAACACAAGATAACAGCTGCCTGGTAGATCTAAGAACAGCACTCAATAGTAAAAACCCATGTCCCACTGAGACTCCTTCAGTTACATTGAGATGGAAAAACAACAGCCTGCCAGAAAGCAGTTCCATCCTAATGTGCTGCCCCGTGTCACATGACACAGGGCAGCTGGGAAATTGAAAAAAATGTCTACCACCATGTCAAATTTCAAAATTGAATATAAAAAAATCTGTTTGCTCTTTTGAGAAATGGATTTCAGCGGAGTAGTCTGCTGGAGCAGCATTATTAACTGATGTGTTTTGAAAAAAACATGTTTTCCCATGACATTATTTCTTTACTCTTTTTTGTTCCTCTGTTTACTAAATGATTCTACTGAAATTCAGGAAAACTCTCTCTTGCCGAGGAAGGGATGAAAAAAAAAAGCAAGCTGCCTTACACTACCATATTTCTAAGTTTGACTCTGACCCTAAACTGAGACATATATATATATTTTCCTGATCACTGCTGTTCCCGGTACTCCTGTGAATTTGAGCAACATCCATCAACTTTGTTGTGATGGTTCTGCAATTGCTGTACAAAAAGATAACAAAACCCATTCTTTGGTTTCAGAGGACAAAATCAAAAGATAATAATGGAGGTGGTCACATAACTAAAATGTATGTCTTAGTAGCTCAGGCACTTTGATGAAGGTTCCAAAACCACTGCACCAGTTTAAGGACAAAAAAAAGAACCACAACATAATAAATAGTGGATATAATATTGTCTGTGATGGATAGAAATGGGAGATTCAAGGTCTGTCTGGATATTGTATTCAAGACTCCCTTGAATGTAAAAAATAGCTAAGATATAAGCAATTGTTCACAACACTGTGACAGGAAAAGAAACAAAGCCTTTCTCTCTCCTTCTGCCTGCTTTGTAATTGAAGATATCATTCTTACCAATTAATATTTACACTTTTTAAGTGTATGCAATTAGCAGTCTGACTCAGACACACAAAGGGAGTGAAAACAGGAAAGCAGAAAGAATACTATTTCCAATAAAAACAAGAAGAAAGGTAGAAAAAGCCGAACACTCGTCATACAGGATCCTGACTGGAGGATATAATAAAGGCAGGTTAAAGAAAAGTCAAATACCAGAAAAACTTCACAACTTCACATTAAAGGAGAATTCATCCGTTAAAGAAGGGGGAAGGCAGTTTGGGGAGATTTAGTCGCCTGGCGACTAATCACCTCTTCTTCGGGGCGACAATCTCCCCGAACTGCCTTCCCCCCTCCAAAATGAGTCCTGTGCGGGTCCATTTTTCGGGACCCATACCTGACCGATACCCGCAATCCGCAACCTGGACCCGCATTCTGACCTGCTTGGACCCGCAAGTACCCTATCCCCGACCCGATCCGCAACCCATTGACTATCAAGAATCAGGAAGTGCTGTGGTTGTAACCTGGAAGTGACATCATCGGAAGTGGGTGGAAGTAGACATCATCAGAAAAAAAGGAGGAAGTGCTGCCGTAAACCCAGAAGTGACATCATCGGAAGTAGGTGGAAGTAGACATCATCAGAAAAAAAAGAATAAAATTTGCTTTTGAGAAGATCGACAACCCGAGCTGCCACCTGCAAACCTGGAGAACCATGGCCCGCATCCATACCTGATCCTGAAACTCCTACCTGCAGGGTACTACCAGTTTTTACGGGTAACCCGTGGGATGCAGGACTCTAACTTGCAGTGCTTCAATTTCTGAAGTCGCCCGAAGTTGCCTCATAAGGAAACTATGGGCGACTTCGGAAATCAAAGCTGCGCGAGTGTTTTCTCATTATCGCAAGTGGAAGGCAGCTCGGGAGATTGTCGCCCAGAGGAAGAGGTAGATCTGCCCTTGTGTCACTACCCTAAAAGAACAATTTAGCTCATCTTGATTTCTACCACCATCAAGAAGAAATGAAACATCTAGAGCAGTGATTTTCAACCTTGTGCCTCCAGCTGTTAAGGAACTACAAGTCCCACAATGCAATCAAGGATAAAGCACTTGATAAAGGGCTAACGCCCGAAACATGTAGTGCGCAATAAACGTCACTTAGCAGCAAGTTCTGCATTTTGTTTTCTCTCAGCCCTTCATTTATTTGCTATTAATCTAACACACCTGGAGCGGAGGTGTATTGCTGAGATTGAGAACTCACTCCATTCCCCAGTCATACTTTGTTTCTGAAATGCAATCAAGGAGTCTGACAGCCACAGTCAGGCAAATGCATTGTGGGACTTGTAGTTTCTTAACAGCTGGAGGCACAAGGTTGAAAATCACTGATCTAGAGCTCACATATAAACTGGGAGAGGAAAATATCCACCAAAGGAACAGGAAAGGTATTGAAATGCTTCCATTGGAGGAAAGAAGAATTCAAATTCCTATACTTTGTACTTTGCAGCAGCATCTATCAGGTCTGTTCCATTTACTGTCTTGCATAGCTTGAATAAATCCTTCCATTGCTAAGCCTAAATTGGACTCGATTTTTTTGGTAGAGGGATTGATTTTTAACAAGAGATTAAAATTCGAATTTGTGAATTTTGACACCAAAAGAAATTCAAAACTTAGATTTTACCAGTCGACCCATAATAAATCTGCCCCTTAATGTGTACAATCCGTTTCAACATCTTTCTTACAAGCTTTCTGCTTCCTATGGTTATCCTTTATATAAAGTTGTCTGCAAGGAGGAGAATAGGATTGAGATCAGGTGCCCCCCCCCCCCTTCTAGAAATGTACATAGATATGAGGCTTGCTGAGGAATCCTCATGAGAACAGTTGCTGGGACTTTAATAACACATAATAACCTGCAGCTTACTTTGTTCTTTCCATTGTCAAGAAAACAGAGATTACACACAAAACTTCTGTGCATTGCCCTTTTTATCTCCAGTCTATTGCAGTATGAGTAGGTAGTGAGACTGTATATCAGTATAAAGGTTGCCTTGGGCTTCTGAGGGGCCTAGGAGTTTTTTTCATTGAAAGACCCGTTGCCATGGAATCAAAAACATAGAACACCCTAATTCGGTTCAATATCTAATTGCCACAATATAACCGGATTCCAGGGAAATGCCTAAATGAAGAGAGACCCCAACAACTAAACTTTATTTTTTCGGTATTTAGCATTTTAAGCTAGGAAGCTTAGAATGACTGGTCATGTAGTGGTGGTAACACAAATACATTGGAAATCCATTGGATCCTATGCATCCAATCATTGGTTAGGCTGGAAAGAGAAAGGGAGTTGCCATGTACATTAGCATTTCTCTTTTACGAATGACACACCTTGCTTCCACTGCTACAAACGAATGTTTCAGTGAATAAATACCCCCCCCATCCCTTTGCTTCTTTTTATTGTTTTCCAGAAGTTTCTACACGATTTTACAGTATTTGGAAAGGTCAAAATCCTACAGCCAATTTTTCTTCCATCGGTTTCAGTGACAAAGGGCTTGGAAGAAACTGATTATTTCCCTTGATCTATAATAAAAGGAGTATATTTTTGACCTTTGTCTTATGACAGAACATGTGACCATATGATTTGTTCGGTGCTATATTGAAGTGGACGCCTCGCTTCATGAAGACGGCTGCATCCCTACAAATGTTTGATTTGATAAATTGGCTTTTATACTGAAGATCAAGGGCTTTATTTACTAAACAGCGCAGCTGCAGGAGACATCTGAGCACGGCGTGTGATACCTTTTAAAGGGGTTTGTGTTATTGTGCCGTGCCGGTCTGGTTTGCTCTATAATGCACTTGGTTAAAGATGGCCCCGGTGGTCTCATTTGTCCGTGTCTTTCAGTGGTTCCTTTATTCAGTTTTTGAGTTGCCTCAAAAGGTTTCAGCAAATATGTCTGACTAACACATTAATCACCGAAGGCTTCCGTCATGGCAGGCTGGGATGTGAAGGACTTTATATATAACACAAACCCATTAACCCATTAGTCCCATTATCTGCCAGATGGGACTGAGGGTTGTATTCATTGCTTTCCCTGCTTTCTTTTGTTTCTTATAGTGGCTACAGTAAATGCTGAATATAATGCAACAATACTTTTCCTTTGAAAAAACAGGCGATTTAAAGGAGAACTAAAGCTTAACTAAAGAAGTAGCTAAACATGTTGCACATTATGTTTTCGTCTTCTGTACCAGTCCAAGGAAACCCACAGCTCTTTGGAATAGAAGATCTGTGTCTCCAAAGATGCCCCAGTAGCTCCCCATCTTCTTTTTCTGCTGATTCACTGATTCACATGCTCTGTGCTGCTGTCACTTACTGAGCTTAGGGACCCACTCACAATATACAGTACACATAGAATAGAAATATAGTCACAATATAAGGCTGATAATAAATACAGATAATTACTACATGGCAGCACAGAAAACAGTGCAACTAGCATCAGAATTTAATAATCCGCCCTGTAGCATCATCTTATATTACAGGTCAACCTCATTTTCTGCTGGATAATTAGTGATGACCTCTAATCTTAGCTTCTCCACAACTGCTCAGATCCAACTGAGCATGTGTGACACTTTCCAAGATGGTGACCCCCTGTGACAAGTTTGAAGTCCTGGATCATTGCTG
>CM044434.1:28579209-28591312 GCA_024363595.1 Xenopus borealis | reverse complement strand
CCTACTCTCAAATTGCATCTGATTCATTAAGAAAATATATATATGGGATCCGTTATCTGGAAATCCAATATCCATTGGAAGGGCCATCTCCCATAGACTCCATTATAATCAAATAATCCAAATTTTTACAAATGATTTCCTTTTTTCTCTGTAATAATAAAACAGTAACAAACATATAATTAATCCTTATTGGCAAAACCAACCAATTGCATTTATTTAATGTAAGCGATTTTCTAGTAGACAAAGATCCGAATTTCAGAAAGATCCATTATCTTGCTAGATAGCTGTAGAAATTTAATGTTTCTGACATGCTTCACAAAAGTTACTAGAGAACTTGGTAACAGAATCTCTGATTATAATGGCATCCATGTGATTACCTTCCTAACTAGCGATGGGCGAATCTATCCCGTTTTGCTTCGCCACGAAATTCGCGAATTGGCGAAAAATTCTCGAAACGAGTCGTGTCATGTTTTTGACGCGCGTCTCGTTTTTTTTTTACGCCATAAAATTTTCGGCAGGCGAATTTTTGCTGGCGTTTTGCAAATTTATTCGCCAGGTGGCAAATTTATTCGCCAGGTGGCAAATCGCGGGAATTCACTGCAAATTCGCACTTGGCGAATAAGTTTGCCCATCACTATTCCTATCATATTTAGCTGTGGCTGGTTTTTATGCACATCTCATAGGAATGTTGATCAGTCCTATGCACAGTGCAGATGGCTAGCTAATGGAAAACTAAACCTTATTCTCACTGTGGATTAACTTCTGCTTATTTTCTTTTAAATCAACAGCAAAATATAAGGGCACAACATGATTGCCTTGTGTATATATATATATACACAAATGAGGAGAACACTCCAAGGTAGCAAAAAAAAAAATACCATGGTTATATTTATTCAAGGCTACTACACTGATTGATTGCCTTATCTAAAGTAAATGCAGGAGGTCTCCCTAACAATAACTGCCGCAGAATAGTTTATGTCCTATGTTATTGTAGATAAGGCTGCAGAGACTTTTCAGACATGTTTAACCAACATGTCAACTTCCCTTATACATTGTAAAGCAAATATGTGGAGAAGGAAAGTCCTTTGGACACGTCGAGAGAAATAGCATACATATATAAATAGAGAATATTAATGTGACTACAGCAAGGAATCCCAGTTTCCATGAACTCCGGCCTCCAGTCCACTTAAGGAACATCTGTTAAATTATTATCGACTTATAAAAAGGTTTTAGCACAACCATTATGGGTATTGTGACAAAATGGCAGAATAATTCCACATGATCCTGTGATTGGACCTCTTCTGTCAGTCGGGCAGCAAAGTTTACTCTCCACAACAGGCATGTGAGGTCTCAGATCCTATAAATAAATGAAGCTGGCGTCTGATTCCTTGTGGCCGATTGCCTTAGCTTGGGTGCTGATGCCTCCAATGATTTGCTCTTCAGTTAGTTACCAATGTGCAATGTTTTGCCCTGTACCCTGCCTGGGGGTAACGCTGCATGACAAATCCGTCTGGGTCATATTTGTGGGATGGAATAACAGACCAGTGGAGCAGAAATGACTGCTCTCTTGCACTAATCATTGCTTGTTGCCACCAGAGCGCCACAATGTAGAAAGCAAGCCATAAGACAGGTGCCAGCACCAATTACAGTCACCAGTAACACCGGCCCTCCAGTCACAAGCACTAGGGCAGCATCTCACGCTATAGAGACGTAAGGGAGACATGCACAGCTGTGCTGCTTGTAAACTGTGTACTGCTTGTTACACTCCTCCTTTCTGTGTTCACATATTCCCTCTAATGACCATTGACAGTCATGCCTTAAACATATGTACTTGCATCGTGTGGAAGAGGAATGGTTCAAATAAGCAGTGACAGGCAGGGTTGTACTGGGTGGTGCCTGGGCCAAAATACATTGTGTGGGCCCCACTACAATCCCCAGCATCCCTCGATTGCCTAAAGGCAGCTTGCACTTCCCTGTAGCACAGGCTGCTTAAAGGAAAACAGCACAGGCTGCTTAAGGGTTAGACCACATGGGAAGATTTCAGGGATATTAGTCGCCAGGCGACTAATTGCTGCTTCTTTGGGGTGACTAATCTCCATGAATTGCTTGCCTGTGTCTCGCACCCGCTAAGCTGTATGTCGCCTGAGCCTATTTCACACGTGTGAAATAGACGCAGGCGACTTACAGCTTAGCGGGCGCGAGACACGGGCAAGCAACTAAGCGACTAATCCTATGGTTCACATTGCACACAAACCGGTCAAATGAGCCAATTAACAGACAGAGTTCTGTCTTTTGCTTCCACGCTTCTTCCTGTTACAATTAGAGCTGCATTATATCTGGTCAGGTGATCTCTGAGGCAGCACACAGACCATTATGAAACAGTGGTTCAAGACAAGAGATGTAAAAGGGCAATATTTACTTAACAATACATATTCCAGTTTGATAAGATTCTTTAATATGCCAATTAAAGGAGAAGTCTACCCTACCAGCGCAAAACCCCTCCTCCCATAGGCCCCCTCCCCCAGGGCAAATGTCCCTAAGTTGCTACCTACCCCTCGGCACAGGTCCTGTCCATGGAGTTTGCAGGCGCCATCTTCTCCCCAGCCATCTTCTTCTTCCTGGATCCATTGGAGATTGGCGAGGCATGCGTAGTAGGAGCATTTACTGGTTCAGCTCTACTGCGCATGCCGCAAAACATGATTTTCAGTGCATGCACAGAAGAGCTGAACTGGTAAATGCTCCTACTGTGCATGCGCCGCCAAACGCAGATGAATCCAGGGAGAAGATGGCACCTGCAAACTCTATGGACAGGACCTGCGCCAAGGGGTAAGTAGCAACTTAGGGACATTTACCTGGGGGAGGGAGGTGGGGGGGTTTGCACCGGGAGGGTAGACTTCTCTCCTTTAATTAGATATAAACTATCTGTTGCTCAAGTATTCATTTTGGGGGTATAGTTGTCCTTTAAACAAGGCATCCTACAGAACATGTTATTTATGCAGAACACTACCATATTTATATATGTCATTGGCATTTATGTTTTTCACTTGTGATGATATGGATTTATACTAAGAGGTAAGCCAACTGAATGAGACAGCATGGTATTTATATCGTGCATATTCGATTTTTGACTTACACTTGGGGGCTCAGGCAAGGGAGATGTGCAGTGTTAATAAATGTATATGTTGCTGGGTGTCAGGGACACATTCTAGTGTGGGGATGACATTCTGCATTAAGCCCCACCCCAGTGTGTTTATCTCCCCATGACACAATCATGAAGTATTGAAAGTTGTTCATTGGGACCCTAAATCTGCCAACCCCTGGTAAAAGTAGATCTACCCCTACCATTTACAATGTCTTTTTTTCTACTAAGCCCTACTATATATAGTATTTTTGTGTTAACTTTTAGTATGATGTAGAGAGTGATATTCTGAGAAAAGTTGCAATTGGTCTTCATTTTTATTTATTTAGCTTTTTTCTTTTTTTTTTTAGTTATTTAGATTTTTATTCAACTTTTTTTTTTAGTTATTTTGCTTTTATTCAGCAGCTTTCCAGCTTGCAGTTTCAGCAATCTGGTTGCTAGAGTCCAAATGAGGAGCAATAAAAAGTAGAAATAACAATACATTATTAGTCTTATAGGGCATTTGTTTTTAGATGGGGTCTGTGACCCCATCTAAAAGAAGAAGGCAAATAGCTAAAAACAAAAACTATAGAAAAGAAACAATGAAGATCAATTTAAAAAGTTGCTTAGAATTGGCCATTCTATAACATATTAAACGTGAACTTAAAGGGGACCTGTCACCCAAAAAAAAAGATTTCAAATCCTATTTTATCATGTTAGTCAACAAATAGAACTTTAATTACACTGTAAAAGTTATTTGAACCTTGTTTCCTTCCATCTGGGAATTAATAATTATAGCAAGGAGGCAGGAGCCATGTTCTTGGCACTGTTAGTAAGGCAAGCCTTGCATTATCTCAAAATCTTGTTTGTGCACCATAATGGGGGACCTCATGTCCATCCCCATGCACTGGCTACACAGTTAAATGGTAAAGAGAGAGGGGGAATGTGGGGAGAGCAGTGCTGAAGTGAAAAGTGAAAGTAAATGCCTGCCCCGCCCCTAAGGCATAGAGGAGGATCAGGCAATATTTGATTGACAGCTGAGCTTTTAAATTCATTTACAACAGCTACGAATGCTTAAATAAAAAAAAGAATTTGGATTTCATGTTCAATCTGAAAAGGAATTTTACTATGCAGATTTCAATGTCTGGGTGACAGATCAACTACCCCATTAAAATTCAGTAAAAGTGATTGTCCAAACATGTTAATGTAATCCATATCTCACCATGTCCATGTACACGGTATATACGTAGTCTTCAAGTGATAAAGGAACTTAGATCTCGTATTTGAAGAAGGGTTAGCATTCCTGCTTGCAGCGATGGGGTCCTGGATTTGATTTCATCCAGGGTACCGGAAAATAATAACAATACTTTGATTTTCAGCTTTTTCGACTTTTTTGGGCACAAACTACTCTGTTAGGGGCCTCCCAGCTTGAAAAACCGGCAGACTTTTGAGGCGCATTAGGTTCTAGCTCTATCATAATGGATATTAACTAAATAGGTGCTGTTTTGCTATGAAATAATCCATAGCAACCAGTGCCCTGTTCACAGTTACACCTTGTTGTGACAGTTTCCCTAGAGGTCTAATGTGTAAATGCTAGCACGTGGATTGTAAACAGACTGACATTGTGGTATACATTGTAGACAGGGCACAAATGCAATTTTCGGAAGTGATATTTAGGAGATAAACAGCAGCCACCTTTTTGTCTTATTTTCTACAGCTAACAGTTGCCTTTATTTTTTTATTTTTTTTAAACAAAGTCTTGTATTTTATTCTGCAAAGCAACAGACCTTTTTTATGTGCCAGTACAGAACAGCAGTTTATAGAACAGAAGCAACGATCACATTGATTTTATGGGTACCGCTATTGACAAAAGGCAGAACGGCAGAACCTCTGGCAAGTCATCCTCTTTGCTGTTCCCGTGTGGCTACCCTGAATGTCACTGCACTGCAGTGTAACAGGGACGGAGACTGGTGACTTTCTTATTATTTGGTTAATGACTCAGCCATGGCCACAATGGAACTGAACAGCGCTGACATTATTTAATCATTTCGACACAAGTCTATAAGTGTCTCCTAATAAAAGCTACATATGCTTTGGTAAGTGAACGAGTCCCTTGTCACTGGTCTTAATATAATGGAGTGAATCTGATATGTGTCTCCACTCAGCTCGTTCTGAAACCTAAGAATGTACCTTTTATGTCTCCTACTCCATGGCTGCATTCTTTTCCAAAGAGAGCAGGGCCGACCATCATTATTCTAGGGCTGATTTGGAAGAGGGAGTCTTCCCATAGTCTTGGACTAAGCAGTAGGATATTGCAGGGTATTCATGGCTCTTGTATAATTATTATTATATATTATTATTGTAATTATATTTTTTATGGTGAATTTGAATATGAGGGGATGGTTCTGGAAAGGACTATGTTCTCCTTTAAACTGTTCATCTTTAGACACACTCTGTGTAACATCTACTAAGTTACTGTATTTTGTTGGTTCACTTGGTTTTTGGAACAGCTGCAACACCTCAAGGACAGAAATGGCAAAGAACCAGTTGCATATTTCAGTGTGAACTCTTTCCATTTTGCTTTACTTTGAATACTCTAATCAAGAAACATTTGAGATACACTTATCACCAAGTGCTTACATATGGAATGTATTGTAATTCAGCTAAAATAGAGTGAGGGAAGATGAAATGTTTGTACCTCTACAGGCATTTGCTGCCATTACTGAAATGGAAGCCACTTTCTCTGTATGAGGAGGGTTGAATGGGCCCAACTAACCACAATTCTGTTCATTCTAAAATCCTAATCCTCACAGATCAATTGATGTTGTTTTCTGGGAGTGAGCATTGGCCTTGGTCAGTGATCAATTCTAGACTATTTTTCCTCTACCAGAGAATTTGACAACTTCCTTGAGACTGAATGTTAGAATGAACAATACATATCTAATATTGCATTACACCGGGTCAAGGCTGTATGTTTTAACTTGAACACATAATATAATACAGGGAAATATGTGACAGTAGAAAGTAAAAATACTTACAATGGGGACAACACAAAAACAATGCCTTGTCATAAATAAGAGGATAAATAATAAGTAAACATTGAAAATATCAGATGGCTTACTATGTTAATACTATATGCCGTGCCACCTCTCATTGCCCACTAGGACAAATGGTCCAATGATTTTTCTTCATTGGCTTTCCAAAGGGTATTTACTACCCATCTAAAAAAAGTAGAGGGATGGCCACCATAAAATTATAGGCAGGCCACTACAGAAATTAACATGTCTGCATCACATTTAATAGTGTGTCCAGATTGGGGTTTCATAGGGAATAGTGCTAGGTCTGGACTGACAGTCTCGACCACTATAACTAACAAGAGGGTTTTTTTTAAATAGTAACAACAGATATTGCAAAAGACCACTATTTTGGAGTTAAAGGATAACACCCTCTATGCAAGTTACCATCATATTTCTGAAATTATCACTACCTTTTCTTAACTTTGAAAAGGGAACTAAATACTAAGACTTATTTATATTTCATATTTTATATTTGCACCAGCCTAAAGTTTCAGCTTGTCAATAGCAGCAACGATCTTCAAAAGACTTCAAACGTGTCACAGGGGGTCACCATCTTGCAAAGTGTCTGTGACACTCACATGCTCAGTGGGCTCTGAGCAGCTGTTGAGAAGCTAAGCTTAGTTGTCGTTGCAAATTATCAAGCAGAAAATGAGGTTTGTCTGTAATATAAACTGATTTTATAGGACTGATTATTAAATGCTGATGCTAATTGCACTTGTTTCTGTGCTGCCATGTAGTCATTATCTGTATTATTGTGATATTTATATTCTTTCTATACTTTATATTGTGTGAGTATAAGTGATGGCAGCACAGAGCATGTGAATCAGCAGAAAAGAAGATGGGGAGCTACTGGGGCATCTACTGGGGAGACACAAATCTTTACTGCTAAAGGGCTGTGGTTGCCTTGGGCTGGTACAGAAGCCCACAACATAATTACAATATTTTGAGCCTGGCTTCTTTAGCTAGACTTTAGCTCTTTTTTAAACCCCTCTCCTTTTTTAACTTGTGCCTCCTCCTGGACTCTCCTTTGAAACACACCAGCCATTCACTCCACTTGTCTCAATTGCAGCTTTTATACTTTCATATTTTTCAAAATGATTTCTATTACATTCATCCTCAAGACCTAGGGACAAGACATTGCATTCAATATGCCTGAATTAATTGTGCAGACACCCCATCTTAAGATGGCCATAGATGTAAAGATTTTCGAAAGATCCCATAGTTATCGTGAGACCATGATTGTCTCAAAACGATTGTTTAAATGCCTGATGTGTCCATCAACTAAAAAGACCATTTCAGGAGATATTGCCAGCAAAACTGAAGGATCGCAGCCTGCTTGACCCTGCAAACATAGGTAGATTGCATGGGGACCGATAAAGATTTTCTAACCTGGCTGATCAATCATCAGACCAATGTCGGATGAAAAATCGTAAAATGAACGATCGTTGGTATCCCACTAACCGCACAATAATTTGACAGATTGGTCGGACTTCCCTAAAATCGGTCGTTGCTTCTATGGGGAGCTTTAGACAGAGTCACTTAGGCATTGTTAGGATTTCTAAGGATACTATGGAGAGGAGGGAGTGAATCATTCAGGCAATGAGCTGATACTCTGCACACAGACAACAAGTAGGGGTGATGCAGGAACAGGATCAAGAACAGGGTGACATGGGCAAAGAAACTTGATCAGGCAGGAAGGGACAAAGCAGACAATGAACAAGACTAGAACAGAGAGGAACAGGATGGAGCAGACAAATAGAGCAGATTCAGAACCTGGAATAGGACAGATCAGGCATAGAGACAGGACAGGAGCAGGACGTGCAGGTGAAGAGGACAGGATCTGGAACAGGAAACAGAAGCAAGACTGGAGCTGGTGTGAACAAGGACTAAGAATAGGGATAGAAGAAGGAACCAAACAGAAGTGGGACAAGAACAGGATAGAGTGCAGGATTAGAAGAGGAGCCATGAACAGAAGAGCTAGAGACATAAACAAAGCCAGTGCTCAGGACCCAATTTTGAGGAGGGCTGGGTTTTTATAGAGCAGAGTCAGCCCTGATTGGCTGACCCCACCCAGCCAATAATGTTGCTGGTGTGATGCATGGCAACAGGTGTAATGGAGATTAGCATACCCTGGCTGCTCTCTCTGCCCAGTGGTAAGGGAAAGCAAGGGAAAAACCAAGAAGTCCTGAGTTCAAACCTCAACAGAGATTACAGGCATGTCTGCATAGGGGAATGAGGGCAGCAACCCAACATCTTAATCAGTCAAGTGAGTTAGACAAGATATTTTGAAGGCCGTGCTTTGACAACGGAGTGTACACGTGATTTAAACTATACTGCCAAGATGCATTTAAACCTTTTTTCTATCATCCCTAAAATTCTCCATATGGAACCCACTCTCAGCTCTTCAAATCTACACTTGAATCTGAGCTCTGCAAACAGGGGCAAATTCAGAGTTTATGAGTTTGTTTAAGTTACCCCCCAGCTTAGATTGTAAGGCCTCGGCACTCTGCATTTAATCTTTTATGAAATGAAATATATTTTATTTATCCGTTGTGCTGTTGTTCCCTCTGCTTGTATTAAAATTGTGTTAGAAGATATATACTGCACTGCTTTCTCAAGCATAATTCAGTATGTATAAAAACCTACATACGTTTTAAATAGGAAGCTGTGAGATGATTAACTGTAAATGGTGGAGAACAGCTTTGAATCACGTGAATATAATAACTGGTACATGCAGAAAAAGAAATTTGAAATGCTTCATCATGTATAAACCCCTTGTGTCCCATCAACAAAAGTCTAACTACTTATAATTTGTTATTGTAGGTGGTACTCAAAGTCACATGCAGGGCACAAGATGAAAAGGTTTGCCTGTACACCCTTTTCCCACTATAATGTTGTGTGGGATGGGATAAATACAATAGAAGGGATGCCCCCTCCCACATAGAACATAAGGACACTCAGAGGTTGTTTGGGAAGGTTGTAGAATCTGTGATCTACAGGAGTTAATTTTATTTGGTATGCTCCTCATGCAGCTAATATACATTTAATTGAAAAAGCAATGGTTGCTATAGGCTCCTAAACCGAATTGAATTCCTTTGGCAGTGTAGTGAGTTAATAACTCCTTTATTTCCTTCTGCAGATCCAAAGCACCCAGTGGCACCATCACTGATAAGAACATTCAATGTATGTTTGAAAATCATTCAAAAAGTTTTAGGTGGCTCTAAAATGATTTTTCCTTAGGGTCTATTAACTTTTATCTGTACAACTGTGAGGATGTCTAATACTGACGTTATCCCAAGGGCAACCTAAAACCTGATTCAATATGTGTAGGACAAAAGCGAAACATTTTATTTAATCACTTTTCAGGTAGGTTCAGCCTAGGTAGGTTCCAATATTTTTAAATTAATTTAGTAGTTTAATTTAATCAATTTAGTGTATTCATTAAGAAACTGAAATTCACATGCTGAGCCAAGTACGGTTGATAAAGGCTTTGTTTTTTTTTTACCTTCACCCAACTTCACAGAAATGGAGTTAAACAGGAGTGTGACTACAGAGGAAGCAGACCCTGCAGCTGCCGAAGGGAACAGGAGGTATAGGGACCCCATGAGACGCTAATTCATATACAATTCAATAAATAATGGTAAAAGAAGGTCAACCTCTAGACATTTTCAGGGCCTGAAAATGATTTGCTGTGGGGTCCAGGATTTTTAAGAGTTGTTAATGAGAAGTGTCAACCATCTTTTATTCTGCCTTTAAATTGCATGATTTGCGCATGTGGTGGGCAGCCACAAAGTCTTGGGTTATGTTGGCAAATACTAAGTGCTAGTGATGGGCGAATCTCCCGAGATTCGCTACGCCGAAAAATTTATGAATTTCCAGAGAAATTCGCGAATTGGCGAAAAATTTGCGAAACGAGTCGCGGGACGCTTTTGACGTGCGTTGCGTCGTTTCCGGTGTGCGTCGCGTCGTTTCCGGCGCGCGTCGCGTCGTTTTCGGCGCGTTGCGTCAAAAACGATGGGCGACTCGTTTTTCTGCCGAATTTTTGCAAAGCGAAATTTCGCTGGCGATTCACGAATTTATTCGCCAGCATCGAATAAATTCGCCCATCACTACTAAGTGCAACTAATGAAGAACTCATCATGGCTTCAGCACTGTGTGAGCAGAACCCTACTGTGTTGGTGTGGGCAGAGCAGGGGGCATGGAGCAGGGGCTACCGTTTTCTTCCACCTGTGTATATTTTAGTTGCCAATATCAGTTATATAGTTCATGATAAGAGAATGTGCTCTTAAATCAAGCCATTGTGTTCTCATTACAAACATATCTGTTATTAGGGTGGTGCAACTCTTTTGTAGGTCTGCCTATGGTCTGCATATTAGAAATTATGTTAGAGAACATTACACAAGATCCTAATAGGAAGATTAAAAAAAATAGGGTTTCAACCTCACATGCAAGTGAAGGTGCTGGTATCCTGTAAACATTTTATACCATTAAGCCATAATTCATGGCATTGAAGTAAATAAAATATCACTAGTAGCATTAGAGGGCACATCCCTTTTTTTGAGCATACTGTATAATCATTCACCAATATCTGCAATAGGCAAGTGTTGTTATTATAGACTAAATCAAGGGTCCCCAACCTTTTTCACCCGTGAGCCACATTCAAATGTAAAAAGAGTTGGGGAGCAACACAAGCATGAAAAAGTCCCTGGGGTTGCCAAATAAGGGCTGTGATTGGCTATTTGGTAGCCCCTTTGGGACTGGCGCCCACAGGAGGCTCTGCTTGGTATTATACTTAGTTTTTATGCAATTAAAACTTGCTTGCTAAAGCCTGGAATTCAAAAATAAGCACCTGCTATGAGGACAATGAGAGCAAAATCCAAGGAGTTGGAGAGCAACATGTTGCTTGCGAGCTACTGGTTGGGGATCACTGGACTAAATAATACACCGTGATCCGCTTCCTCCTTTCTTATTTCTTCAAACACATGTGTAGTAAAGCCTCCTTTTTGTTAATGTGTGGCTAGCCACTCTACTGTGCATGCATGCCTGTCTGTAGGAAGAGGAACATTTGCTCGCAAGTACTCTGGGCCTGTGCAGTTTTTGCTAAGAGAAGCACTAGCCTTGGGTATAAATTTGTTTACTTCCTTGTTTTGTCTTGTTTTGTGACGAAAAGTCGTGTGAAACACCACGTGAAATAACCTTTGGCACCCTCCTTGCATTGAAGCTTTCCTTCTACCATAAACCACATCTGCCAAGCCTCCAGCATACAATTAATGACATAATTACCTTAAAGGGATTCATCCTCTGGTTAGTTTCTCCTGTAGAATACTATAGCAGCAGTCTCTAACTAATGAAAACCTCATTCAGGGGGTACTTCTCCCTGAATTCCACCAAAGTGTTCCCAACACTTCGGGGTCCAAGATTCTCTTCAAATGAGCTCTCCTCTCCTCCTCTAAAGGAAGAATGTTCTCACCCAAAAAAACCCAGAAAATGAGTCATGGGTCACTGCACCACAAAGCTACTTCAAAATCTTCACAAAAGAACCAGAGAAATGGTACTTTCAAATTGTATTAATGTTTGAGTACTACATATAATAGTATATGCAATGTTCTTTAATGTTCCTTTGGTTCTTTTGTGTCAAAAGCCAATGCAATAAAAATATGGGATTCTCTCCCTTTTTAACAGAAACAATATCCATAACACCCCTTGACCTCAAGAGACGTACCTAAACTGTCCAGCAGACTTTTCACATTAGGGATAGTTAACTCGTTCATACCCTTCACCTTCAAGATAAATTTTAGTATGTTCTAGAATGGCTAGTTATATATGACTTTTCAATTGGCCTTCATATTTTCTTTTTATAGTTTATTCAGTTAAAGTGGACCCGTCACCCAAAAACAATATTCAAAAT
>CM044434.1:28505893-28516020 GCA_024363595.1 Xenopus borealis | reverse complement strand
TGACTGTGACATTCCTCTCTGGTGATCTGTGGTGCCCTCTATTTTCACTCTTTAAAACATATGCCTCAATCTCTTAATTAGCAGACCACTAATTTGAACTCATTTTCACTGTGGCCAGAAAACTGCCAATTTCCCCATATCTTATAAAAAAAATACATAACCTGTGTATTTGTTTTTGCCATGCTCAGCTGTGAAGCTTTACTGTCAGAGCCAATGTGTGTGACTACTTTTTACACCTCTAATGAATATTTCAGTAGGATTCAACACTCCCTAACTGCTGCCGCTAAATTCCCCCGGCCAATTAACTTCCTGAGGAAACAGCTTTTTTTGCCCTTAGTCACATCTTTAAGAAAAACATTTTTAACCGTGACAAAATTCTTTAAACGTGGATCTCCAGGATGCCTAGTTGTTTTGCTATTAATGTCTTCCAACAACCAAAGGATTGCATAGTTTATTCTATTCGCTAGTATGGCTGTATAGGGCTGGTGCAGAGTTAACCACATAAAGCAGCATTATGTTTTCACCTGTGAACCAAATTTAAATATTAATGAAAAAGTTGGGGAGCAAGCTGAAGCCTAACTTAGTGTGGGAGAGGTATGGTATAACTGAAATAAGGGATGTCTGGCATGAGAATGAAATGATCCCCTTTGAAGAGCTAAAACCCTCATTCCAACTCCCTACCCAACAATGGTTACACTATGCTCAAATCAAAAGATGTTTACATATACAACACAGTAAACAACTGATCCGACTCGCCCAGGCAGGTCTGATAGAACAAGTATCCCAAGGCACCACAAGGGGCCTCATATCTAAAATATTTGTGTATCTTCATGCCAAGGTGTGTGAGACCCCACTGGTCATCCTTACAACTAAATGGGAAGGTGATATGGGTCAGTTAGAGGAAGAAGAATGGGATGAAATATTAGCCTCTCCCCTGTCTCCTTGAGCTACAGAGACTTATACGATTATATTGTATACACAGGGCATACTATAATCCTGCGAGGCTACATAGCATTTGTCCCTCAGCCTCCTCTGAATGCCCTAGATGCCATAGTGACCAAGCTTCTTTGGTACACATGTGGTGTGATTGCCCATCTCTAGCGCCATTTTGGATACTGGTATTAAACACACTGGATGCAAATTTAGAGATGCAACTCCCTAGAAATACAAAGGTCGGCCAGTTTGGGGTGAGGTTGAAGGACCTACTTACATTCCACCAGTGTTTATTCCACAATAGATGTGTCTTTGTAGCAAAAAAAAACGATTACAAGGAGATGGAAAGACTCCCTTCCTCCTTTTGGTCAGCAGTGGATGCTTGAAGTCAAAAATCTCTGCGCCCTGGAAGAATTTATCTATAAAGCTAGTGGTAGCCCCCTTAAATATGAGAAAATCTAGGGTAAATGGACAGACAGTCTAACTTTCTCTCATGATAAAATATTTTTTTTATATACTATAAGAACAATGTTCTGAATTGTTTACCTTTATGTTAGACATAAATGCAAAGTTCTACTGCTGTATTCAACTCAAACTTTAGGTACATTTGCTGATGTATATGAATGTTGATATGCTATAACTGTACTCTATGCTGCTTAAATAAAAATGCCTGAATTAAAAAAAAAAAAAGTTGGGGAGCAAGAGAAGCATGAAATAGTTCCTAGGGGTGCCCAATAAGGGCTGTAATGGTCATTTGGTAGCCTCTATGTGGACTGACAGATTACAGGTGGGTCTGTTGGCCGTGCACATGGTCATTATGTCTTCAAAACATGCTTCCAAGTGAGAAATCCAAAAATAAGCACCTGCTTTGAGGTCACTGGAAGTAAAATCAAAGGCCATGGAGACATGTTGCTTGCGAGCCACTAGTTAGGGATCATCAGCTTTTACCTACTCACTTTTTTGGCTGTTACCAATCTAGTACATTTCCCATGCTCTATGATCAGGTTCCTGGGTACCCTCACAGATGCAGAACTGGGTATCCATGTGCAGTATGGAAGGAGCAAGGAAAGCATGCAACTACAAGAGAAAAAATCAGTGCCAATGTAGGGGGCCATATAAATTAATTTCCCCCCTATAACTGCTGGTTTTGGAGTCATTTTTTGGAGTATTTTGAAGAGGAGTCCATTTCCACTTATTTCCCCCATAGAGTTTAAGCTCGTTACAGAGCCATTATAATAACCAATTATGGATGGAGAAAGGAAGAAATGTTTTGTATGGATTTTCTTGCTGAGTAAACCAGGCTCTTCCCCTGTGTCAGGGAGATATGTATTGAAAAGCCAAAGCAACCATCTGCATTTTCAATGTTAAAAATGACAACTAAGGTTTATTATTTCACTTTTAATTTCATTTTATCCAACAACAGCCTTATGGCAGCTTTCATTTCATTGCAAATAATATATAGTGACAAATAAGGCCTCCAGGTCTATGTTTTGAATCAACATGTACAATAAATAAAGAAAATAAAATTGTACTTAGAAGTAAAGAGTCATTTTACTATACTGACCACTTTTACTTTACAAGGAGCAGGTGTAGTCTGCAGCTTTATATGAACAGCTGTCTTGTTTCTAGGACTTTTCCCCGGCAACAGGCAGTGGTGTGAAAGTCAGGACTGAAGATGAATGGAAAAACCCTTAATACAAATCTTCACTTTTAGTTGGGATGGGCATCAACGACCCTAACAACCATATTGGATAGAAAACTGCGAGATTGGGAGAGTAAGGAAGACTACTATAAAACAATTCCAAAAACATAAAATGAAATGAATGTTTATTTATTCACATTGCAACTTTTCAGGGGACGATGCACCCTGATGCAACGACATCCAGAGGTAAAAACACGCAGAATTGGGCTACAATACGGCCCAATTAAAAAGTAAGTAACTTTTGGCACCCCCAAGTGTAAAATGGTATTCCTTCTCCTTTAAGCTGTGTCAATAAGCTTCAGTGTTTTTCCCGGCATCAAAATAAACAGTTGCGTGTGATTTGGAACACAAGGCAGGATGGGTGCTCCATGCAAGGCATGGCTTTTAGTGATGGGCGAATTTATTTGCGGCAAATTCCCGCAATTCGTGAAACGCAGGCGAAAATTCGCCAGCATCTGTTTTTTGGATGTTGGCAATGGGCCCCGCCGTCCAAGAACAGACGCCCGCGTCAAAAGCGGACTCCCACGTCAAAAACTAGATGTGGTGGCTTTTCACGAATTTTTTGCCGTTTTGCGAATTTCTCTTGAAATTCATAAAAAAATTCAGCAAAGCATAATGCAGCTGATTCGCCCATCACTAATGGTTTTGGCCCCAAGTACCTTTAATAAAGGGCTTTAACATCTACAACAATTGCAACCTTTTCTTTTGACTGTAGCTAATCTACAATGCCATTTAAAGGGGTTATTCACTTCCAATTAAACTCCACAGCAGTGCCATATTTTTGCACTTTGTGCCGTAACCCTTTTGACCCACGGCCCTGCTTGCATATAGTACCCAAAAGGATAATGTACGGCCAACTTCATGATATATGAGGGCATATGCCCATGGCATGGGCCTACCTTGGCACAGTCCTACCTTGAGCATCATTCAGGGAGCGTAAGACAGGAGCACCAGTAGATGCTAAGAGAAAGGGAGCCTTTCCTTCTAGAAAAAGTCTGCAAATGGAAAGAGTTGGAAACAAGGCTTCCTTGCTTCAGTGCAAACTGCACTATGCTTTATACTGGCTCCAATGCAAAGCACAGTTTGCACTAGTGAGTGAATTGATTACTCCCTGGCCTATGGTAAGTGCACATGCTAATGGCAGACGAGAGAGAAGATTTTGGGAGCTTTAGCCACCCCCAAACTGCCTCCCTGCCAACTAGAATCTAAATCGATGACGGGGTGGCACTCAGAGCGCTTTACTTTCCGAAGTCGCCCAAAATTTCCCCATGAGGCAACTTCAGGAGACCGGAAAACGAAGCGTTCCGAATCCCATCCGGCCGGCGGGTGACTAAATCTCCCTGAATCATCTCGTCTGTCTCTGCCCTAAAGAGTCTATGTTTGCCCTCCTTACATTTCAACCCCTTCAACCTGCTCTATTGGATTCATTCCTTCTCATATAATGGCATGAGTCAAAGTGGCACAGATAGTACAATGTGCAGCAGACAGGGCTGTGCCGCAGCTTGGGGCAAAGTAACATCTCTTGGCGGCCTTCGGCTATCCATAGTTCCTGGGAAATTCAGCTCAATACCAGCTGGAAACTCAGGGTTTGATTGATACAAAATCCTAGCATCACCAATTCACCTTGTTCAGCACTCAATCCCATATTTGCATTCCTTCCCAGAAAAGGGATAATCGTAGGGAATAATTCATTTGCTTTACATTTCTTCTACCACACCCCAAAACGGAGGAAACCTCGGGGGAGGGGGGCTTCATCTGCTTAGACATTCCTAAAGACATCACTTGCAGCTGAATCTCTCAGGGAATGTTTTCACTAAGAGGTGTGGCAGGAGCACACAGTAGAGACTGGCTGAGTTACAGACAGACAGACGGATGTTTTTGTCTTGCTTTCTGGAATATTGTGCTGGAGTGAGAGTACCAAGTACAGCCTGGGCAGAAGTGGGACAAGCCTGGCTTAGGAAGGGCAGAAAAGCTGAATTCAGTTTGGCATCTATCCTTCTCCAATAGGAGCAGACACAGATCCGCTTGACTGAAACTCTCAGTCAGTAACAAAGCAGAGAGAGAGAGAGAGAGAGAGAGAAAGAGAGCGAGAGAAACACCTTAAGAGGCAGCAGCAACATCACATGGCAGCTGAGAGCAGCCTGCTCTGGGAATAAGATGGTATTTTTGAACTCTGCAAGCAAAAAGCGCTTTCATAAATTTTATATGGGAGGCGTTTTATGAGAGAGGGGAGGAAGGCTGGAGAAAGAGAGAAAGGGAGGGAAAGGGAAGAAGAGAGACAGAGAAAAAGAGAGTGAGCAGGTAGGATAGAGAAAAGCCAAAGAAGAGTCAGAGTGGAGGAATAGTACACAGAGGGGAGGCTAGGTAGGAAGAAACTGAGTGAGAGAGGTGTAAAGGGAGGAAAAAGAAGAGAGGGGGTGGAGAGAGAGGGAGGGAGATAGGAGAGAAAGAGAGAGCCTGACATCCCCACACTGAGAGAGGCTGGGAGCAAAGAAGAGTCTATTCTTATCTCTGACTGTCTCTGGCAGTCTCCTGAACCTGGCACAGCTCCCTGGTGACAAGGGGGGCTCAATGACTCTCCTTAAGCTCCATTCCCCCAGCACTAGGGGGGTGGAGAGGTGTCAACTGATCTCAGCCAAAAAAGGGGGCGTCTTCCCCCCCCTAAATACATTGGGGAGCTAGAGACAGAGACAAGTGGGAGAGAGAGAGAGAGAAACTGGATACAAAGAGAGAGGGAGCTGGGTCCCTGATTACTGCTCCAGGAGCCGGTTAAGGAGCACTGGGACCCCCCAGTCTTCTCATCCCAACAGCACTCATTGAAGGAGACTAGTGATCCAGAGGAGCAGGGGAACCGGTACAGCACTGGCCATATTACCTCTGCTCATCCTCGGATTTCATCTTTCTCACAGAGGCTGCAGACACCGGGCTCTGTCCTTTCCCTGTCGGATTAATTACCAGTTCCCGCGGAGTTGCCCCCAGGACTAACAGTGCTTCCCGGATGCGCAGAGGCGTCACCATGCGGCTCTCAGGTAGGACCCCAACGCGGAACCTACTCACCTGGATGCGGAGCGCACCAAAAGGAATTGTACAACTTCCAGTAGCTCTAGGCACACTGCCTGAGAATGCTGGGAATTGTAGTTCGGCAACTGCTGGAATTCCACTATTCATAGGAAAGTCTGTATAGGCACGCGGAGGTATTCTCATAAAGGCAGACCCTGGGCCACAGCAAAAGATTATGGGGGATGATTTACATTAACCCCCCAATGTACCTGCTACAGCCAAATGAGAATGATATGACAGTCAGTCTCCGATTACTAACTGTCACCTGCGCAGCAGCCAGAGAGAGAGAGATAGTTCATTATTACTCCTGGGTCAGTCTCTTGCCCTTGTCTGGGATGTTTCTGCCTTCATAGTCTGTGCTCTGTGTGAGCTCTACGCAAGCCACTGGCTCATGGATAGAAAGATAACTGGATGATAGGGAGCGATAGAACAGGCAGACACAGAACTGCTGGAAAGATATATTCAGATTGATAAGATGAAGGCAGATCGATAGCAGGTAGATATATATATAAATATATATATATATAATTGGCAGACAATGAAGTATGGCAGTTTGTTTCCATCTTCTCTTTACATTGTTATTGCTTCTAATAGTGTCAACATGAGGAAAAACCTTGTGGGACTGAAAATATCTTTACATAGAGACAGACAGATACTAAATCCAAGGTTTATTGTTATGAGTCTTCTCTGCTCAGTGCTTGGCGATGCGCAAACATTCATGGGCAGCAGAGCTGACACTTTTCTTTTGTGCGATAGAAAGGCAATGGATGGCACCTCTGTATTGTTTTAAAGGGGGTTGTTCACCTTGGAATTCACTTTTACTATAATACAGAGAGTGATATTCTGAGATAGTTTGCAATTGGCTTTCATTTTTTTTTTATTATTATTTATGGTTCAGGTTTTTATTCAGCAGATTTTCAGTTAGCAATCTGGTTGCTAAGGTCCAAATTGCCCTAACAACCAGGCACTGATTTGAATAAGAGACTGGCATGTGAATAGCAGAAGCATAAATCGAAATGAATGAATAATAAAAATAAGCAATACACAGGGGCGATCCTGCCCATTTTGCCAATCAAAGAGAGCAATTGCACTCTCCGCACTAGAAGAGCCGTTTGAAAACCGGGAATTTGGCTCTTAAAGTTACCAGGAGTGGAATTTTTGCTGCCGCTAGCAACCGGGGGGCGCCCACCTCATTGGCAGAACGCCCCTGGCAATATATTTGTAGCTTTACAGAGCATTTGCTTTGTAGAAGGGGGCCCATTTGTAAGCTGCAAAGGGTCAGAGGAAAAGGGCAAATAACTAAAAAAAAAAATAATGAAGACCAATTGAAAAGTTGCTTAGAATTGGCCATCACCTTAAAGGTGAACCACCCCTTGTAATTCCCAAGTCACCTTGGTACTGGAGCTTGCAGTCTTCCAGGTGTTGTTAAAATACAACCCCCAGCACCCCCCCCCAGATATCTGTAGGATAGATCAGCAACATTCAAAGATCTTGCAGGTAAAATATAGACTGCAGGTTGGCCAGGGCTGCTTTACTGCCTGTTTTATTGAAAACTCTCCTAGAACCTCCACCACCCTGCTGCCCCAGATCCTATATCTGTGCCTGGGGTCCTAGCTGTGTTGCTGTTGCCCTATGTTTATTTATAACTGCCATGCCTTTGCAGTGAGGGAGGGACTGCCAGTACATAAGAACATGTGTGTGTGTGTTTGTTGAACCCTACCCAGGGTCGGACTGGCCTGGCGGGATTCCGGGAAAAAACCCGGTGGGTCCCAACTAGGGTTGCCACCTAGCCGGTATTTTTAAAGGTTGACCCCAATGTTATTAATAGGAAAAAAGATAAATATATAGGAAGGCTGGTATTTTTTTCAAGAAAAGGTGGCAACCCTAGCTAGGGGCCAATTTATCCTAGCAACCAAGCCTTGATTTGAATAAGAGACTGGAATATGAACAGGAGACGCCTGCATAGAAAGATAAATAATAAAAAAAGGAAGCAATGTCTCTGATTCCCCATTTGAAATCTGGAAAGAATCAGAAGAAGAACGCAAATCATTAAAAAACAATAAAAACAATAAAACATAATCAATGAAGGCCAATTGAAAAGTCGCTTAGAACTGGCCATTCTATAATATACTAAAATTTTAACTTAAAGGTGAACCAGCCCTTTAATGAAACCAATATACTTTCCCTTGGCTGCAGCCTATTGCCAGGGAAATAAATATGTAGCAGACTATCTACATCTTCTCTCTCTTTTCTCTCAACACAAGCATATTATTCTTTTGCTCAACATGCTTTTATATTACCTTCATGGATATTCACATTATTTGCCCGTTTGCACTGCAGTTGGGCTTCATGGTTATTTTATGGAAAGCCATCTTTATTTTCCAAGTGTAAATATGTGTGCCCTGAACTTGGCTTTGTATTGACTTCTGAATGTGACAAATAGGCTGCTGTCCGGTAAACTTCATTGTTAGAACAGCCCTGAGCTTATGTGGCCCCGGATGGGGGAGAAGGGGGTGAGGAACTTCCGCATAAACACATTATCATTGTAAAGAAAAGTCAAATAGAAGAAAACAGATGGTGATGTAATTCCCCAAGGGAGAGGAAACATTACAGATTAGCATGGATCCCATCAGCAGGTTATTAAAGGTGTGAGAAACATGCTGCTTTCTTTGAAGAATCGGGGAGTGGTGAGGAGCAGGCATCTCCTGAAGACATCCCACTCAGACCTGTCTGTTGCAAAGAGCAGCCAATTTAACCTCTAATATTCCAGATACATGTGCATGATCCCCAATGAATGTCTGTGCAAGGGTCTACATGAAATGACAAGGTTGTGAGGGTCCAGCTTCATTTGTTGCCTGGCTGTTAAAGTCTTGGGCATGGTCAGGTCTCTGCTGATGAAGAAAAGCTTCCAGACTTCATCTGCCATGCAAATGAATGAACTCATTCTATATCATTATAGACACTTCGGTTTATGTTTAGGTAATTGCTTTAAGGAATTACGATGAATGGGGACTACGCCCGTGGTCTCTGAGGTCTGGAGTAAATCAATAGTTCTCATTATTCCAAACAATTTTGTTCCTAAAGGTGAGCCGTGGAGCACCCTAACAATTTGCTAGGGACACAAGGGAGCGTTGTATTAGGCTTGCCTAGGATTTGGTTTCCATGGCTTTGGGAAAAGGCGCTGCCTGTATCCGAGGAACAGGTGTTTCCCCTTTGCAATGGATGAATGTGTTGTGAAGGTAGAATCTTATAATAGGTTGGTGGAAAAAAACCTCTAGCATTCCCCTGGGGATCTCAAGGATCCAACAGCGTAGTATAAAGTGTGAAGGAGGGATTTGTTATGCAAGGAGATAGGCCACCCATAATGCACATTCTGTATAATAATCTATATGTTACATAGAAAGTCCATCAATGTACAGTAAGGGAGAGTGTGCATTGTCAGATCCCTATTGACATTTTGCTTTACATGAAGTCCTCATGCCTACAGTGGTAATCAACAGCAAGCCCCTACCTCTCAGGCATGCTGTCTCTTTTCCTTGTCCTTGTAGACTGTTCAAGGGCGTTAGGCAAGTGGACTCTTGAAAGGTTCTATTGACATGGACTTAATACTGTACAGCAAGGTTAATGTGTTCTATTCCTGGTCAAGGCAGAAGCACATTTGCCTTTTTTTTTTTAAAAATTCCCATTTGATGAACGGTTGCCTCTTTGTGTCTGTTTTGGAAACATCACTAACGTCTTTGGTACAAGCAGTAATAATACTGTTAGCAAACTATGCAGGCCTTCTTGCAAGGTTCAAATGTGCCCCTTTTTTGTTTCGCAGAATGGTTAATGCAATACCCACACACCTGTTGTTGCTGCAGATCTGTTACAGCAACCTTCTCCTTTTATAGGTATAGAGTTACACTGGGAAACGGCTAAAGAGCGTACACTCTTATACATATGTACAGTATATACAGGTACCTGTTATCCCGAATGCTCAGAACCTTTTTTTCGGATAAGGGCTCTTTCTCTAATTTGGATTGTCAGCTAAAAATTCATGTAATCAATTATATGTTAGTTGTAGTGATGGGCGAATCTCCCCAGTTTCGCTTCGCCGAAAAATTCAGTGAATTGGCGAAAAATTTTTTTGCAAATTTTCGCTAGGCGAAGTTTCTCTGGCGTTTCGCGAATTTATTCGCCAGAGGCAAATCGCGGGAATTCGCTGCGGATTCGCCCATCACTAGTTAGTTGGGATCAAGTACAAGGTTCTGTTTTAATAGTGTTACCCACTGTATATTACAGCATTTTCATACCCCTACAAATTGTGTCCGTAAATTACCCTCCTATTTAGACTGTAAGCCCCACGGGGGAGGGTCCTCCGTCCTTTTGTCTCCTTGACACTCTGGGGCAGATTTACTAAATTCGTGTGAAGGATTCGAATATTCGAGCGAAT
>CM044434.1:28466562-28481280 GCA_024363595.1 Xenopus borealis | reverse complement strand
TGAATAATGGCAGCAGAATGCAATGCTCTTTTTGATACATCTTATTGAACATAGGCCTTTTATTTCCCAAGCACTCTACAGTTCATCTTCAAAGGCATTAATGCAGCCACCTCTGGGGTAGAACTAACAACGTTCCTTTTGCCTTTCTCTTTGGTCTACAAAAGGATTTTCTCTTGAACTGAAAGAGTTGTGGGGTTATCGCAAAGAAATGAAAGATCTCAGAGCTTATGCCGGGCAGAAGTTTCTTTTTTAATGCCAAGCGATTTCAGGTCATGATAAATAAAAGTGTTGGAAAGGTAAACGAGGAGCTAAACACTTTAATCGCTACTGAATTAGCTTGAGTCTTCACACGAGGCCAGTATGTGCGTATAAACATTTTTACATTATTATTTTATTTAGTGCTCAGTTATCCAATTATTCTCTAATGAATATGCAGGCAGTCTATGTTCTTTTGTAACGTGGCCTCTGTTCTCTTATTTCGGTTTATTCAAATTCCTAATAGCCAGTTATTGATGCCAGGTAACACAGGCCCCTAGTATTTACGTAACATAATTATAAGCTTGGGTTTGGCTACAAGGGGTTATACCCAGTCACCTTACACGTTTTTTAGACTAACATCAGACACTCCAAAACAAACCAATACCCTGAAAATTAATTAGCTGTCATCATCTATTATTAACAGGCAATAGAAACCTAGGGGCAAACTTACTAAATTCGTGTGAACATCGAATATTTGAATTTGAATAATTCGAATATTCGAATAAAATTTCATGTGAATATTCGACTATCCGATGGTCAAAATTACAAAATTTTATTCGACCACCTACTTCGCCAGAATCAAGCTACCGAATTGGGAATCATTAGTTTAGATCGAATAAAAAAAATTTGATCGATTAAATCGTTCGAATCGATCGATTCGAACGATTGATCAAATTTTTTTTATTAGATCGTTCCATCGATCGATTGGGGTAAAATCCTTCAAATTCGATATTCGAATTTGAAGGATTTTACTTTCCAACTATTCCCATGGTCGAATTTCGAATTTTTTTTAATTCGAAATCTGACCAATAGTAAATCTGCCCCTTAATGTGACTATTCCACTGCTCTCTATAACAGGTAATAACTCACACTACACAATACATCAAACACTCTCTCCTACTGTAGTCAGGGTTAGATCAGACTAGTTCAACAAGCAATTACATTCAAACACAATCTCTTGTAAGCTGTACTAGTTATTTAGCACATCAACAGATGACTTTCCTTTCACACACACAAAGGGGCAGATTCACTAAAGGACACTGTGGCCACATGGGCATAGGCAGATAACCCTGATTTGATTGATTGGCCCTCTGACTGATAGAATAGGTAGGCAACTGCACCTCCTGGGTTTTTTCGGTTGGATGGTAACCAAATAGCTGTGCAGAATTCGTAATAACTTGTGCCAGAGATCATGGTTTGATTGGGCCACCAGAAAAAAATCAACCAACCCTGTATAAGCCCTACCTGCAAGCCAGCCTCCCCCAGCTACTCCTGCTTTGCTTCCACTGTTCAAATGTGGTGCTGGTTGGATGATGGGTTGGGAACCCAGTGGGCCCCAAGTAGCCCAGTCTGACTCTGCCAGGAACTGCAGGGGCTGTCACTCCCCTGTGCCTTTAATTGTAGCTGCAAGCGATGAACAAGGTAAGCAGCACGCATCGGGGGTGACATTTGTAGGAGCTGGAGCACACAACTGCAGTTGGGTGCCCATGTGGACCCTGGACGCCCCACTCCAACACTGCCACTGGTTTATCAGTCATAAACGTTTATGATGCTCATGTGGGGCCAACATGGACCTCATTTGTGATTAAACTGTTTAAATATAAAATTTGCTATTCAAGAGTTGATTTAGTTCTACCTGTTTAGCTCCTTGCATTTGCTTAATGCACATAGACAGAGAGCGGACACAGAAAAGATCTTTGTTATTGATTATTCAAATGGCACAAATGCCGAAAAGTGACAAAGCAGCTACAAAAAAAACCCAAAAAACCCTGGAAGGCAAAACAGCTCATCTTGTCACCTGATCTAAGAGGGACTTGGATAATGAGAGCTTTTGGTGCCACATGCACTGTGACCTGTGGACTATCATTCTCAGGAGACCAGAACAATATGGGCTAGTTCTCTCTCATTTGTTTCCTACAACAGTTTTTCCCTTCTATCTCAGCAGCCAGCACATTAGAATTTCAAAGGCCCTTGCGAGAGCAGAGCTGGGACAGCAGCCGTGCAGCTGCCTCACATCTCCTGCAATCTGCTTTTAATAATTGAGAATAATATATATGTGTTTCTAGCTCCTACTTTTTTTTCCCTTGGCCTGTGCTGCTTGTCAGCTCCCAGTGACTGCTCTCTGATCATTCTGCACAAGCGCTCTAAAGCACATGGAACCTTAAGCCTAAGCTTAAGATCCATTAGATCCCCGAAAGTAGGTCTCCAAGAGACAGGGGGGTATATTTATCAAAGAGTGAAGTTAAGGGGCAGATTTACTAAGGGTCAAATTGTGGAGGGCTTCTAGCCCTCGAAATTCGACTGGCGAATATTTGGCGAATAAATATTCGCCAAAATCGAATGGAATATTCGCCAGTTTTGAGCGCATATTCGACTATTCGCCAGAGTCGTACGATCGAACGATCCTGCGAATAGTCGCAGAAAAAACGATTGAATATTCGCCAAAATCATACGATTTTTAAAGGCGTATTTATCAAAGGGTGAACTTTCACTTCACCCATTGATAAATAGGCCTTTCAAAATCCCATAGAAATGAATGGAGAGCGGCAGAATTTCCCTCTAGTGGCGGGAGATAAATCTACCCCAGGGTGCGTGTTAGATGGACAGGGGAAGAACAGCAGAAATGTTCATTTAAAGAGTGAAAAGGACAATATGGCTGAGCACAGACCTATAATTTAAATTGAAATTTTCAGATTATTTTTCAGATGCACAGACCGTTAATTCCTTGAGTAGGATCCAGCACCCTGGCTAGTTGTACCTGCGTGTGCGTGGATTCAGAGAGTTTAGTCTTTTATAATGAAAAAAGAAGGTCATCGATAAAGAGCGCACACACTCATCGTTTGTGGAATATAAGTAGATATGGTTTAGGAAAAAGATGGTGACTTGGAGTGCAGGAGTTTGGGGGAAATGCCACCTTTTGAACCTGGCTGGTATGATAGGGGCAGGCTGATGAAATGAAGTGATAAATGGGGTATTTCAGTGAAATGAAGTGGGTGGATTCTTTGCAACCAGGATGAAAAATATAAGAATTAGCAGGAACTGGAGTAAATATTTAATACCTGTCCTAGCCTTGGCTGCTATATTACTGTTTTGGCTGGTGTGAGCCCCGGCACAGATTTCAGCACAGAAACGGAGACTGACCATCTTGAAGAGTTTAAATTGTCGCTATGCTGGCTTTTATTTTCAAAAGTTCAGCCCACTGGCTTCATATGGAGGAAATCACATACGTTTCACATAAACAGTCCAGCTTCTAACACCCTCACTGATGTTTACTTAATGCAAGTTTGAGATTAACCCCTTACTGGCTTTCAGTGGACCACAAGTCCCAGAATCCTCTGTGGCCACACTTGAGACACTCTTGTCTCCTGGGAGTGGTTTCTCTGGTCCTCTCCCAGATTTTTGGAACTCTCTTGGTGGCAGCAATGCTCCTTCTGCCCAGCACCTCACTTCCCTGGAGAGCTCTGAGCTATGGGAACACAGCCCTTTTACATTTTCAGGTAGCTTCTCTCTCAGCTGCCACTTAATTACATTGCTGAGATGGAATATTAACCCTCCCTTAGCCGAGTATTCCTTTGTAACCCATAAAATGCAGTTTAAATGCACTCTTTTACATGCATTGTCCTCTAAGAAAGTGGTGTTTTCCTAACACCCTGTCACAGCTGGTAAAAAACTGGTTGGGTGGCGACCCTATGTATTAGCCGTGGCATAGAAACTATATAAACAAACAGTTCTGGACTGGGATTGAAAATAGGCCACCAATGAATATTTTACTATGTTAATCCCTGCAGTGCTTTAGGGTTGAACAGTGTAAATGGATTTAGTACGGCTCAGTATATTGCATGCATGTGACTGTTTGCCCAGTGGCGCTCTGCCCACCAAAAGGGCACCCTGAGCTCTATGTAATTAGATCAGCATTGCCAACTCTGAAATTCAGACACCACTTCAAATTCTGGCAATCTCCTGGCATCTGCAGACAAGACAAAGTATAAATATTCACTGCCCAAGGCTAAGCAATAATCACAGTTTCAGAACCAGTACACAAGTGTTGGTGAGCCTGCCAGCCACCCTATTTTAATCCGGCACGCGGCAGAGAAAAACAGCACACAGTTGCTGGGCAAAACAGCCTCATAGAAACCAGGGACGATGCTCGCATTTGTAATGCAGCTGCCAAGGGGCATATGGTTAACCCTTACAGTGCCATCGCATGCGTTTAGCTTGGCAGCCGTTGCCGGTCTCTCTACAGAATATAATTTCTGGGACTTTGATGTTTCCAGAAGGCTTCCTTTCTTCTAAAGCTCACACTAGAGACGCATTTGCTGCCAGTGTTACAGCGGAGTGGTCAATAACATTTCCATCTATGATTTATCCCCACCATGTCCATGTCACATAGCAAGGCAATGACCATCCGAGGGCAGCTGTTGACTATTCTTATTTTTATAGGAGCCCTTATATCGCTTATATTAAAAAAATATATATATTTTTTTTTCTGAACGTCAAGCTTGATGGCATGTGTCATATGTGTTTATGTACAGCAAAAGGAACATTTGCACAGTGACAATTTGTCTCTAAAGCTTCCTGTTATGGAACTGCCATACCCAGCTCCCACCGGCAGCTGAGACTCAACAGTCTATTAATAGCACCGTTCAGTTTGTATCTTATTTTCTGGCAATCCTGGTTCCTAAATAGATGCGAACAAGTCTTGTGCACGTGCCTCCTTCCATGCGCTCGCTGAGCTGCTGTTTTCCTTATCTCTCTCTACCTGCCCGCTCCCTGCCTTGTAATGGTTATGTAAGAGGGACACAAAGGTCTTCATTTAGATTCCAACTCTTGCTAAAGCTGACCATGTGTCTCTAAAGCACGGAGGCATTGTTCCTCAAATCTACACTCCACTTTGCAGAGCTAAGCAATAGGCACAGAAGAGAGAGACGGTAAATTAGAATAGAAAGTCTTCTGTTTTGTGCCTTTTATCTGTCATAAGAAAAAAACTCAGGAGAAAAATGCAGTGACTTCTGATTTGTGGAGAATGTGAAAATGGGATTCGGATAGAATCATAGCAACTGTCCTACACAAAGCCTGAGGATTGTGTTTTTCCTTATCTCAAAGCTTTAGAATGAAAAAGGTCAGGGGCAGAAGAATAAAGACAGCAACTGCTGTAGAGCCCAATGGGGTTTCTGATCGATTCAGAATCTCACTATATCTTAGTGAAAATTGTCATCTGTTCCGCTGTTTGCAGTGTCCTAGAAAGATTTTACAGTGAGGCCCTGCAACTACTAGTTATATAACTGCAAAGATACATCCACATTTAGCGGCAACAATTTACGCAGTGCTTTACATTAGTTTATAACGAACAGGGAATGGTGAATAACAAACAAGGCTTCAGAGAGTACAGTAGGATTAGAGGCGCCCTACTCACAAGTTTACAAACTAAAGGTTAGGGTACAATTGAGATAAATGGATTTCAGAAGCAGATTTGTGATTTATGATACAGCTATGAATGATTAATTTAGGTGCATTGGATAAGATTCCCTAAACAGGTGAGTCTTTAGGGTACATTTGAACATTTGGAAAGAAGGAGAAGACAAAGATCCAGAAAAAAGCAGAAGCCTGAGAAAAGTCTTGTAGACATGAATGAGCTGAAGTGATGAGAGGAGAAGAGAGGCGACCGTCAGAAGCAGAGTAAAGGTGAAGGAGTGTTTTTTGAGATCAGAGATAATATAGGGAGTAGTGTGAACTTGAGATTGGGAGCTAGTGAAGGGATATGCATAGTGGAGCAGCTGATGTTGAGCGGTGAGATAGATGAATGAGTCTAGCAGCCGCATTTAGACAGATTGGAGTTGTGAAAGGCGACTTGTTGGAATACCTGCAAGGAGTTAGTTGCAGCAATCAAGGCGAGTGATAAAGAAAGACTGGATAAGTGTTTTGGTTGTGTCTGAACTGAGATACAGTCATATTTGGGCATTGGGAAACCATGTACAACCTAGACCCTCAAGCTGCAGTTGGACAATAACATCCAGAATCCCACCAACAGTGAAAGGTTGAGCATCATTGCTGTCTGGGGCCTTCTTTCCGTAATTTAGATCTCCATATTCTATGTCTATAAAAATATAATTGCCTCCAGCAAGGATTAATTATATCTTGGTTGGGATCCAGTGCAAGGTATTGTTTCATTATTACAGACAAAAAAATAGAAATAATTTCTAAAATGTAGGATTATTTGTTGAAAATATAGTCTATGGGAGATGGCCTTCCCATAATTTAGCACTTTCTTGATAATGGTTCTATGCCTGTATCGCGCAATCTTGGTCAGTACTGATAAGTTTTGTTTTGCCTTGAGAATTTCTAAATATCTTTTATATAAATTGGTTCTATTTGGTCACCAAAGTGGTTGTGGTCCAACTCAGATTTAAGTTTCAGATGGAGGTATGACACTTGAAGAACTATTGGACAATGATCTCTCATGAAATATAGTAGTGTTGTCAGGGGCGATCCAGCCCATTTTACCACCTGAGGCGGCCTTCAATTTGTGTCCACCCCTACCCCACGGCAGGGGGGTCCACGTCGCTAGTGCAGAGCACGCAAGTGCACACTCTGCACTAGTAGAGCCAAATTTCCAGCTTGAAAACTGGAAATTTGGCTCTTAGTTACCAGGAGCGACATTTTTTTCCCGCCCCTGGTAACCAGGGGGGCGTTGCTGCCTGAGGCGAGTGCCCCTGAGTGTTGTATAATGCTGGTCAAACATCCACTCATTTTACTGGGACGATATCTAGATGATCTGATGGCCCAGGCCAAAGATTGAATTATTGACCAATCTATCCGCTTTTATTGGTCCCTATATGGCCATCTCTATAAGTCCAATTATCAAAGAGGCTTATTATAACAAACACTTAAAAAAAGGGCAGTTATAGCTAAAAGAGTAAACGGCTCAATTGAGTATAACAGTGAGCAAAACAAATATGCCAAAAGGATGAGAAAGAAAGCTGAAGTGGTTTGAAGAGACAAGTGATTTGTAGTGACAGCAACTTTCATTAACTAGTCAGGAGTTGATTTTCATAACAGAGGATTAGAATATTCCTCTAGAAGCTATCCTCTCTCATACTACAGTGATACAGAGATGTCAAACGGTGATAGTCCTGTGGATTGAACATTGCAGAATATATCATAAGGAGACAGCTCAGTGAAGACACAATTTGCTGTAGTTTCAATGAGACGGAAGACAATTTTATTATAAATAAAATAAGAAAACGATAAGTTTATATTTCAACAAGGTTAACAGAGGGGAATATTTTAGGGGAATACAGTTCTGTGTTCAATTCAGTCAGTAGAAAGTGCCAACAGGGTAATGTGAAACTATATCCACATTGTGCATGTAAACAATAGTTCCTGGCAGTGAATGCTACAGGCTGTGTTGTGAACATGGATTAAGACGACCCCGCTGGGTATTGGAGTACCAACATAATTCACACTTTTGTTCTTGCTTTGTTCTATTTATATTGCTACTGTTTTGGTTTATTTCATTGAGTAAGATGGAGAACTCCGCAGTTGTGCAGTTTGGGTGGATATAAATAGGCTGTGTTCGACAGGAGACTTAGTTGTATACTTACGGGTGGTATTAAGGATCTGGCTAAGCCTCCCTAAGGGGGAAATTCACTAAAGCGCGAAGTGACTAACGCTGGTGTAAATTCGTCAGCGTTAGTGAAAATTGTAACTTCGCAAATTTACTGTCCATCGCTGGAGTAAATTCGCCAGTGATGTAGATAGTCTGCGCAACTTTGCACCCTAACGTTGACGAAGTTGCACTCTGGCGAAGGGGGCGAAAATTCACAAATTCACAAAGTTAGTCATTTTTCTGAACGTTAGTCCCTTCGACAGAGTTCACTTCGCCAGGTTAGAGCAGCCGAAGTGCAATAGAGTAGATAGGAGATTTAAAAAAAAATTCCCCCAAAAAATGCTGGCATTTTTTCCTTAGCGTAGGGTGATAGAAAAAAAAATGAACAAAATTTTTTTTTTTGGGTACCCTGCTCCCCTCTTAATTTCCTAACATAGGGCAAATATACGAGACTAGGGGCGCATGTGTAGGGCAATAAAACAACTAGATTAGGCTTTATTAGGGTTCCCTGGGCTTGTGTAGTGTAATGTTTGAACTGTAACATTTACTCTATTCAAACTTCAAAGTTCCCGCCGTATGCAAATTAGCCTTCGCTAACGCAACTGCACTTTGCCTGGTGAATTTTCGCTAGCGCAATTTCGCTACCTTTCGCTTAGATGAAAACAACTTGGCTTTTTAGGGAATTAGACAAGTGCTGACGAAAATTTGCCAGGTGAAGTGCGGCACATGAGCAATACAGCCTTGCTCCACTCAGCTTTGCCACCAGTTTTACAGCTAGAATCTGGTAGTGGGATAATACATTACAAAATAAGGGATGTAGGCACCATCCCCCTGAAACTGATGTATGGTCCCTTAGATTCATATACATAGAAAATATGGCCCTGTTTGGGACTTAAAGGAGAGATACAGGAAAAATTAAAACCCTCTAATTTTGTAGGTAATAATGAATATTGTATGGTGCTGGTTGTACTTTGGGATAAAAATGAATGTCTTCTTTAAAAAAATGCCCTTTATTAGAGCTCAGTATAGATCTGCTGCAGTGGGTGTCCAAGTTTCAAATGAGGGGTGGGTCCCTGTCAGAAGCACAGTAGGAGAGGCAGAACCAATCACAGCCCTGCAGTGACACAATCAAAGACAGGCTTCATTTCCTTATCAAATCAGCCTGGCTGCTGATTGGTTCCTACAGTGCAGTGTGCCAAGTGCATCTGATTTCTCTGCACAGCCTGGGAAAGGAGGCAGCTTGAAGTGGAACAAGTGGGCAGAATTAGTAGGGTTTTTGCTGAAGTTTTCAATAAATTAGCCAGAAACGCTACTCCTGTTAAAAGCCCCAAGTCTACATGAGTTTCCTGTGGGTACTTTAGTTTCCTCCCTCCCTTCAAAAACATTCACGCAATTTAACTGACCCTTGATGTAGGTTTGGTAGAGACCTTTCATTGTAAACTCCACCAGGCCAAGGTCTTATGTGAATGTTAAGCTATATCTGTAATGCACTACATAATGAGTCAGCCCTAGATATCAATAAGGATTACAAATATGCAAGGGTTAAAAGATAATATTTTAAATGTCATGGTTTTCATTCACCCTTTTATCCAAGGTAAGGGAATAAGACATCATACTTTTTATTCCTTGATAAAATTAGAAATATTCAGTCAAATTTCCTCATAGATTAAAAAAAACCCCACTGTGTTAATCCAAAAGCCCCTTATACTATACCATATATATATATATATATATATATAATAAGCAGTTGGGCTTTAAAACCGAAACAGTGGGGGCCTGCATTTTCCAAGCTATTTTTAGGAATACCCTAGTGAGTAAAGAGTCTCAGGGAATTGCAATTTATCTCTGTAAACCCTGTCCAACTTAAGGAAAAATTGCTGGTGCGGCAGATTTTCTCTGAATGCAAGCAGGACTAGTATCCCTGCGGTTTAAGGCTGCCACCACTGGCGTCTCAAGTAAAAGACATTGTTGGAACAGTTTTTATTTTCAGGCCGTTGATTTCTGTGTGTGCGGGCCCCTTTTGTATCACTGTGGAGCCATTTATAATCTGTCATTGCTCCCAAATATGAATTGCTCTTTAGTAAATCATAAAAACATATCAGTTTATGGGAACACTGACTTTAATAAAAGTGTAGCAGACATTGATTAAGGCATATTCCGCTATGCGCCTCATTATATATTTATGTGGTCAGTCTTTAAATACACGGTATATTAAAACCGTACAGTAAATGGTTTCCTGGTCCCAATTGTTCCCATTTGCTATTTATGACTGATTCAAAAGCACTGGAAGGATAGACAAAATATATTGGTTTATACTAGAAAGTGGTGACTTGGGGCACTGCACTCCAGGAGTTTCGACGGTCGTGATCCTCTTAAGGAAATCCCTACTGATCAAAGGGCCAAGGAGGTACTGGGAATTCAACCTTAACATCACCCTTTCCTGTATTATAATGTATTGTATGATGTTGACTATGACACCAACACACACATTCTTTCATTGTGTTCCTCTCAGAAGCCTCCAGTACCCATGAGCGGTGGATGAACACTGGCAGAGTACAATTATTTATTCCAGGGACCTTTCTCACTTGCTATGCTACCTCTTCTCAGCCATCTCCAGTTCTCCACATACATTGTGCAAACTTCAACTGGCAGTCTCACCAACCTACTCAATAAATGCTCAGTCTCTACCTGGTGCACAAGGTTGTAAGTCCAATCACTACATTCTTGTTGGGGCCAATGGCTGCCCTTGCAATCTACAGCTATCTGACCATCTCTGAAGTGATCCTCACACTAAGCTCCTACTCACCCTAGTCCTATCCAGATGCAGCCCCCTTTTCCTTTGGACTGGCCCAGTCATATATACTGCCATCAGGAAGTGTCTATTTATGCATTCCCTTTTAGAAGCTCCTGCAAGGGGATGCCCCTACACGCCAACCTTATGGGTTGGTGCCACTAGCTGGCTTAAGAATTGCCTAACTCTTTACACTGAAACAAATCCTTATTTCACTTCCTTATATATTATCCTAGAAATGAGCATCTATAGTTTAGATTTTATGGTAACATGTACTGCATGTAGTGCTCTCGTGTTACACTGCCCCCCCCCCCAAAAGTTTCGAATAAAACAATCAAATTCAAGAAGGAATTACCTATTTTTTGGGGCTAACGAGTGCAATGCAAAGCAGAAAAGAACATCTCATAACTGGAATAATATAAAGTAAGGCATACAGATCATCCGTTGTAATTCTGTAAGTAAATTAAACTGTGACATCATTCTGCAACAGGGCTGTACTTAAGGGAAGTAAATGACACCTATAAAAGCAATGGTAAAGTACTGAAGTACTCTGCCCCCAAAGGATAACTGGAAAGATAAAAGAAAGCAACAGTACTGGGAAACTTGGAGAAATAGTTAAACTGTGATATGAGCTAAGAGGACATGATGTTATGATTAGTGATGTGCGAATCTGAACAATTTAGCTGAGAATTCACTCAACAAGTCTATGGGCGTCTTTTTCATGGCAAAACCTGGTGAAAGATTTTTCTCATCGTTAGTTATGATATAATAGACTTATTTTTAGCAGGTTATGGGTAAAATTAGTATAGCTATTCCAGTGTACATATGATTCCCCAGTGATTCAGGTACAGGGACAGGTAGGTAGTTAAATGAAATCCTACAATTACGAAAGACAACTATAATCAGCTATGTCCCAGTACAAGTAGAGTTTTCCCCTGGAAAGTATCCAACGCGCACATGTAAGTCATTACAAATACATCTGTAATAAAATACACCAAAAAATATAAACTCGTTCTTTCTAACTTCCTGTCATGCTGGGGGTTTCTCTTAACAAGCTGTTAAATGGCAAGCAATAATTTTGCAGTGGACAAAGAGTGTATAAGAGAAGCTTCTTGAGATTAAATCCATGATGCCAAGAATCAGCTGGGAGCACAAAACAGCATGTCTAGAGTTGTAGTGGCAAATGATTTAGTCCAAGCTCGGAAAAAAAAGGTTTTGGAAAGGACAGTGAGATAGTGGCGTCAATTTATCAAGTAGACTCTATTATAGCCAAGCAGCGTGCTAGTGATTAACTATCCCGTCCTACTGCGCCTACGTTCTAACTGAAAGTCCTACTGTTGTGTTGAGTACTGGGTAGGAGACCAACAGTTTAACCAAGGAAAGACATGGTGATGAAATGATAGTGACAGATAGGGATACAGTCACTCTCTATGTACTTAGTTTTGGACTAGGATATCTAGGGTCTACTGGCTTTGCTGTCTGGGCCCCCCTACCCAAGTTTCAGGAACCAGCTCCTTCAAATGCTAAATCCTGCTGGCCCAGTCCGACCACTCTGACTCTAGTTGAAACACATCTTCTATCAAGGTTTTTCTGTCTATACTAGAAGTTTTCAGCAGGTGGCCAAGAACCAGATAATGGCCCATGGATTGGACACTAGTGATGGGAGAAAATTCGCCTGGTGAAAATTTGCTGGCTTCAAAAAAAAAAAACTAGACCACGTCGAAAAATGTGATGCGACTAATTTCGCAAATTTTTCGACAATTTCGCTGGAAATGCGCAAATTTTTCGTCTAAGTGAAACGGGATAAATTCGCCCATCACTATTGGACACCTGTATTGTATGGACTATTTTAAACTGTATATTTGAGTTGTTTCATCAGGTTTTCTGTTTCTAGATTAATGTAATGGAGTTAACTGACATTCCTTTCCTGCCCGATTGGAGATCTTTGTTATGGGGGTAGGCGCGTAGTGTGTGCCAGATTTTTTTTTCTACTAAAAATGATTAGTCAGCTAATGCTTTCTATCACATTTGTATGGATGCATCGTTGTATTTGCATATATATGACAGCAGAGAGATCCAAAGTCTTTCAATACAGTTATAGTACAGTGATGCAGTGATGTATTGAGTTATGTTCTCAGTTTCATCAAATCTTGGAATAAAAGGGTAAATGTACAGAACTCTTTGTTTGGGCCTCTGCTGCAGAAAGAAAGTCATACAGGTGGATGGTATGATTGGAGAATACTTACCCCTTGTGCCTGTGGGTAGAAAGGTTGGATAAGCTTATATATATAGTAGCTGCCTGTACTGCAAGATTTGATGATGCTACAGAGGATAAACAAGAAGATGGAGAAAGAGAATAGTGCAGTGAGATGTCTGAATAGAGAGGCCGGGTGGGGAAGAGGGTGTTTGGGGAGTTCTGTTGCAGAAGAATACTCAGGAGGGAGGAGGTGACACCCAGGGAGTTTGGGCTGGTACTGTAAAGGCAGTTTATATACAGAGGTGTTTGTATTTCAGCGGTGTGATGAGCTTTTAATGAAGCAGAGAATGTACGAGCCTTTAAATAACCCAGTTATGTCAGAGACAACAGCAACTTTAGCTGGAGTGAGATAAATAATTCCAGAGGTCTGTAGGGGTTGGATGGAGAGGGGGCAGGTCCAACTGCGCACAAACACACAATATACAGTCTGATACAGCCATAGCAGGGGAATATATCACTGATAACACAAATGCAGAGGCAAAAATGGTGTATTCTCATTCATTCTATACCAACGTACCGCATATGACTTTGCAATGATGTCATTGATTTAGGATGCATGGTGAGAAGGTGATGGGAGTTGTAGTTCTGCAGTCTCTCATTAGCATTTGTTTTTCTTTTTAGTTTTACTTCTTCATGGTTGTTCTCTCTCCTCTCCATGCTCCTCCTCCTCCTTGCTTCCCCTTCCCATGTCCCCAACCTTACTCAATACTACGCTCAGTGCTAAGCAGGAAATATATATTAAAATAAACACTGAATATTTTTGCAGGAATAGATGGAATATTTCATCCGTCCCCACCTCAGAAGGCAACAAAAGGAATTGCAGCAAATTAGATTAAGGTTCGGGAAGGCAGTCTGTCAATATCAAATCTCAAGCTTTACTGAAAGACAAAATCTTTGAGGTGACCTGGCAGTTTTCAACTTGAGCTTTATGGTTTAGCTTCACCTTCAACTAGTCGAGTGTGTGAATTCTCTGGTGCAGATGGTGTTTGAGTTGTTGAAGGTTCTGCAGCAGACAAATTACCAAGTGTGATTGGAGCTGGACTGGTGTCCAATTGTAGGTCGTCACCAAAAGCTTCTTGGTATGTTCCATCAGGATTATGGCCTTGAAGACTTTTTTAATAAGCAGTGACCATGGTACCCTTGATATACTGAAGCTTCAGGATGATATGGTGAGGATAACATACCACTAGTTATAACCCTCTTGACATGAACCCAATCGTTTTTATTTTAATCCCCATCATCAAATCTTTTCACCCTTCCTATCACTCTTTTAAGGCCCTCTACACCTTTTGTATCCATTGCTGTTTACCATGTAGGTCACTCTATTCTTTATATAAACCCATTTATTGTACAATTCTGCAGAATATGTAGGTGCTCTAAAAATACACTATTTTTATTATTATGAAGTTACCCGGACCCGAAAGTGGGGGAGCCTTGACAGGGCTAGGTAGGCAGGGAGGTGGAAGGGTCAGACTACATTCATAGGGAGAGAAGGAGAGAAGAAGTACCTTGGTTGCCAGGAGACTGCGGCATTATCACACCAGTCCACATGGTCAGTGGTGAGCAGAATACCACCCACCCACCCTAAAATGGTTTGGCAATAGGGTACGGGATTTGGTGATGTTTGGAAGCTTTGGCATCTCATAATGGAGATTGCTGGGGAAATGCTTGCCAGAGTGGGAAGGGAATAGTACCCCTGGCGTTTATGGTGTAGTTTAACCTCCTTATGGTAATGGTTCCAGAAGGTTGGAGCTCAGAGTGAGGCCTACTTATGCCTTCACTTTCCCACCTTAAAGAAACAGTAAC
>CM044434.1:28452399-28463461 GCA_024363595.1 Xenopus borealis | reverse complement strand
AATGGTTAAAATGTTTCAGGGGACGAGGTATAAAATGGCCACTGTAAGGCCAAATAAACTGTTGCATTCATTGGTGTTCTGGGCTGGATGGCTACTTTGTGAGGGTTGGCAGATGCTCCATTTTCAAAGAAATATGGCCAGTAAATCAGGTATTTGCCTGAAATATCTTTACCATGTTCTTGTTCATCACTTGCATTAAGGACACTGCTATCCCTAATAACATTTTGAAAAAATTCTACAGCCAACAACATACCAAAATTCTATATCATTAATCTCCAAAGTCACACATGTGCGCTAAACTTTGTAATGTAGCTAGATTCTGGGTGCAGCTCCAGCTGATGACACCCTGAGTTAAGGTCAAGCTTGGAAAATAGTTTGGCTCCATTTGGCTCAGTGAGTAAGTAAGTCATCAGTAGGCGAGTCTTTCTCTTTGAACAGCTCAGTTTGAATGTTGATTCTGCATAATCGGATTTTGCCAGGCTGCCTTGGTTTAGGTTGTTGGGTCTTCAACTTGTTTAATAACATTAAATATTTGCAATTGCTGCGATTCCTTCTCCACCAGCTTGCAAACATTAAAAGGGTTCTGTGGTTCTCAGCTGAATGTGGCATTGACTGAACATTGTGTAGTTTCACCTAAAGACCCTTTAAATTGCCAATGTCTTAAAAAAAAAAGGTTTAGATGTTAATGCTCTACAGCAGTAACACATGATTTGTTTATGCTGCTTACTAGTATAACAAGACCTTAGGCCACGGCACTGCTACAGCTGAGAAGTGTGTCAGCAGCACATTCCACCACATATAAAGAGGCAATAATGGAATTATCGTTTTATTTTCCCACATATGGGCAAGACATGGGATGAGCCACAAGTAAATATGTTCAGCTCAGTACTTGCAGTGCAGGTTTGTTTGTAAAGTTCTGCTTAAAAGGTTTGGCTGATAGTATTACAAATGCCCCTGTATTACTGTGAGCTGCAGGATTGAAGTTTATTAGAATTGTCTGCCATGGATTAGCAGCTGCATGGCCATGACATGAATCCTCTTCATAGATATGTGCTGCCTTTATCTTCAGCTATGACTGGCTGCCCTGTGTTCACACTCTTGGAGATACTATAAGAGATTGACATATTGTGTTGTGTGCTGATCTTCATACTTTTACAAAATGATTGCGGTTTCTGTAGTTATGGCAGGTTAACCCTTTTCTGGATAGCATTCTGGATGCTGACTCACATTGACCCTGGGCAAGAGTATATTCAACTGATTACTGTTGTGAAGGGGCCTGTGCACCAGAGATAGTCTACTTAACACTGAAACATGATAGCATATTCTGTTTTATCATGAATTTGCCCCGCCAGTGGCCCAGGACCAAAACCTCCTCCTCCCTGGTCTCATACCAACTTTGGGACCCTCCAGAAACTCCTGTGTGTACAGGTATGTGAATATGTGTCTGGATGCCAAGCTGCCATTTTGCTTTAAAGCAAGAGTGCTTAGAAGTAGCAGTGTCATTGTTTGCAGAAGATAACCGCAGTACAAGTGGCCCAGTCACCGGCTGTTACTTTATCAGCCTCAAACACATGTTGGCTCACAGTGGATGCCATGAATAACCAGCGGTGTCCCATTTTTATTGTCAGAGCTAGTTTTCCACTTATGTCTGCAGTCACCGCTGCAACATCTACAGATTTCTCTTTTTATCTGATGCGCCCGCTCTGAAAGAAGCAAACAATGGATAGCGATCTTTATCCGAGGAACGAGTGACCAGGTTGATAGAAAGACACAGAAAAAAAAAAGAAACTAACAGGTATAAAAACAGATGCAGGTCATAATAAGCTGGATATATATATTCAGCCAATTTTCTGGAAAGACATGACCTCCACCAGTGCAGACACAAAGGAGTCATTTAATGATTTATCACCCAAGGAAGGGGTTGTTCCCTGAATGCATGTGCAATAAGTGCTGCATTAATTCTGTATGCCTTCTCCCTTTTCTCTTTTGTCAGTTGGGACTTTAGGAACACCAGTGTGAAATGAGTAAAAGGTTGGCCATTCAAAGGACTGTAAAAGGGCCCTCCAGTGTTAGGCCTGGTCAACTAGTATCAGAGCGAATACCTTATTGGACAAGGAACACATAAGTACATTGATTTGGCCCTTGTCTAACAGATCTCTGTAGACCCTGCTGGATGGCCCAATGGTTTGCCCTAGAGTCAATAATCAGGTCAGCCCAAAGTGGCCAACCGTGTAGCCATATTTGCTAAACAAGCAAAGCGTACAAGGCTCATCTGTGTGTTGCAGCACCTGGTGATCCATAACCTGTGCATATGCATAATGCAAAGGTTAGGGGTTGGGGGTCTGCTATCCACCATTCACTTTTCTTAATGCAGTGCTGAATGCAGGTGACGTTGTATTCCCATCATAGCCAATATGCAAAATACAAAAAACAGGGCACTTTAAAGCCCTTCACATCCACCTGCTAGCCCAATGTTATCTAGATATATGTACAGGAAAGTCAAATATTTAATTGCCATGGGTTTGGACAACACAATCCTTCATGTGAGGATCATGTCACCACCCCCTTTTCCAGATTGATTAACAGATCCAGCTGGGACTGCTTAAGAGTTATATGTGTAAGGAGGGTCTATGATTCTTTTAATTGCATCAACAGTCATTAACAGTTTGGTTCCATAGTTCATAGCTGTGAAAGTTCACTTCTAATGTCCCTAGAAAGGTGAAACACTGTTCAACCTTGTAGGTCATTATTAATTCAGCTGCCAGCAGCCCCATCATCTGCAAATCCTTCTGTACAAACCATGGAAAACTCAAAATGACTTTTTAGAAACCGTGAGCCAACATTTTCTAACCAGGCGAAGCTGTTCCCATTCCAAGCATATGTTTGCTGATGGAAGTCTGGATTGATTAGGGCATGACATTGATGTGTACGCACAGTAATAATGTTCTAAGCTTGCCCTCCAGGCAAAATTAAACATAAAAATACCCAGGAAACTGTCCAAAGAGCAGCTCTGACACTTGCAAAATCATGTACCTTGAAACACCCTTTATTACATTGCAAGTGTTATATGAATACTGCTATGTGTGGTAGAGGGCTTTCTATAGGCAACACAATCCTATGTGTGTAAATTTGTACCCACTTGGCATTCTATGATGCTACAGTGTTTGGAAAACACCTCTGCTGCAAGCAGTGGGGTAACTCCTACATACACGTGATGCCAAGAGAATATAATAAATATTTAAAACAGAGAATATATTGCCTTTAAATAGTAAAATACAAAAGCAGAGCAATGCTTTATATGGAACTTCAACTTGCAGCTCACCATCTGTTTCAGAACTACCACCAACAGGAAGCAGCATCAGAAGATACTGGTAAGTCCAAGAGCAAAATTAGGTGGTATAGTCTTAAGGAGATGTGACCATGGTGTTTTTATGAATGTTTTGCGTGGATTTGACTATTATAAGCATCCCCTGCAGTTCAATTTGAGGTTGTGTCCCTATGTAGTATAGAATCTGTGCCCCCAGATGTCGGTGTACTGCTACTCCCTGAATCCCACCAAGAACTAGAGGATTATATGCTGAGGCTTATTAAAGCAGAGCTGTAGAAATTAAAAGAAATCTGCTTGCTGATGTTATCCTTGTATTGGTTAAGCAAACAAGGCAGAAAACAGGCAAGGGGCTCTGAATATATCTAGCAGATGTTTTGACTGTGCCCCCCTCCAATATGGCCCCATCACTAAAACAGATGTATGATAACATGGGTACTGCAGCTTCTCTAGACCTTCATTCTCTACTGCCCTTTAGTTGAAGTTCAATCTTTAAGGAGCTGGTGATCTCGGTTGACCTAAATTGTGTAAGGGTTCACTCTGGATTATGAGAGAGGAAATTGGGGTTACCAACAATATGGATCAAATTGATGAAAATTCAACTGGGCTCATCTCTCGGGATCCACACAAAAAATGGGTCGTTGTATCTGTTTTCATGTCTTTATGGCACCTTTTGGCCCAAAATATTTCCCGCCACCAAAGGTGTTGGCTAAATTAACAGTAGTTTTTTATTTAAAAAATTGACCCCGCCAATGCTAGGGCACTCACATCAGGAGGGGGCTCCCAGTTACGAATGGCAGAGCACATGCGCATAATGAGAAAAAAGTACTGTTACCCCTAAACTTTGGTGGGGGAAAATAATTTTAGTCAACAGGTGCCCTTTAACTAACAGTCAAACTAACCAGTCAATAAGTGTTCCAGTTCTGTAAATAATGTGACAAATGGGCAGTCAAACTAACCAGTCAATAAGTGTTCCAGTTCTGTAAATAATGTGATAAATGGGCATGGGCAGCATTGCCAAAGAGCATGTGGCTCCCATTATAAATAACTGTTAACAACATACAGCCCTACTCTACAGGATAGTTCCATAATAAGAATTGCACAGAATATCCATATGAATAAAACAACATCAATAAATCCTTATAGTTCCCACCATATATTACAGTCTATAATAATTGCATGTGTCACTGGTGTGCGTAGGCAGGCGCGGCATCCATGCAACATGCAACTGAAATAAATCAGTGTGCCGTTAATATCAATAGCAATAATTTAGCTACGCCGTGGTTCATACTCATTCAATTCTGAATATCAATGACAGACATTAATCTAGTGATAACTATCAATTAGTGACCCAAATGGCATTGCGTAAAAATTAACAGCCTCAGTTTGGAGCGGTGATTCATCTAATTGCACATACTTGTAGTTAAATAACGACTAGAGAGGCTGACTTCATTTACGTGACTTTGGAAATCAAAAGAAAGACGAAGGTAGAAGGCACATTTCAGGCCTCTTGTTTCACAGGAGCAGGCAGTTGCATCGGGGATCACAGAATCTCCATCACCAATGACTATGGCAGTAAAACTCCTAACCCCCACCCATGCAAACCCAGTGTAGTTGCCCCAATATTAAGCATCACCTATTATTTTATACCAGATTTCTACATAAAATGGCTAACAACACAGGGGAAGGAAAGACTGAAGCTGACCTCCATTTACATTTTATTTTGATGGAGAACCTGGGACTCTCTGGAGCTGATTAACCAGCATAGATAAATACTAAACTGCACCAGTGAACTTTTTGATACCAGCCGTAGGCATACACATTGTTCTAGCGTAAGTTGGTTGCTATCTACAACTGTACTGGTAGCTGGTGATGGACCTTTTCTGAAACCTTGTATTAGTTCACATGCCTCAACCCATGTATGGAAAGGTGGCCCTATACTGGCCCATGATGCACCATGAATTGGGCAATATGGTAAAACTCTCATACCTGCCTCAAAGAAAATTTAGACTGATATGCACTGCATAAAATATTGGTCAGGTTTGCCATACCAAATGTTTTCATCCGCATGTGTACTGCCAAAATCGACAGCACTGTGCATTATTATTATTGCATTGCTCAGTTATTCACTGAAACGTTCAAAGACCTCTTTGGGGGTTGAGTTTTGTACCTATAGGGACCCTTTTGTTCTTCCTACATATCTTCTGCAGATTACAGATAGGCAGTAGTGTGTAATATTATTTTAATCTGATGGTTTGTCCACCCACCACACTCTCCTGGGATGAACACTCTTTTATCTCTCTCTATATATATCCCTAACCCAAACATGCTTGCTACAGCTGCCAGGATTATCCTGGTCTCTTAATTTTACTGTAGCTCTCTCAGCCCTGGGGAGACCCCTTGCACAAATGTAAACACCTATCTTTGGCCTATTTCTGATAGCAGCACCTCCAGCCCAGACACAGGTGCACTTAAGTCTTGCCACTGACAGGGTAACAAACATGTTTATTCTGTCTAATTGTAATCGTTCTCTGCTCCAGGCCACAGGGCAAATAAGCAGACTGTGTATTAAGCTCAGAGGGTATATTGGTGTTTACAGAAAGGATCAGTGTCAGAGTGTGTTGCCAGGGGCCAGGACTGGACTGAGAATCAAAATAGGCCCTGGCATTTCAGGTATACAGAGGCCCAATCAGCCCACAAAGAGGCCCAAACAGTCCCCACCAGCCCACTAAATACTGACTTTCTATGGCACCTTATAGCAGCCCATCTGGCATTTGCCCTAACCCACAGATTGCCAGTCCGGGCCTGCCAGGGGCCCACCTAAAACCTTAGACCAAGGACCCACCAGAAAACCTTGGACCGTGGGTCCACATTCCAAACTATTATTATTCCTCTCCTCACCCAAGCTCTTTATTTTTATAGTCTTTAAGAAGAAAATTTAATTATTCTTCCATTATTAAGCATTCCCCCCTAAAGAAACAGGGAATGACCATGAAATAGAATAAATGGTTAGAAGCAAGAGGGCCCACTGACATCTGGGCCCACCTGGAGTTATTCTGGTATCCCGGGGGGCCAGTCTGACACTGGAATGGACTAGGTTTCTCATAAGTGTAACCACTGGTAAAGGGTAAATAATTGTTCTCCGGCCCATCATCCTCCTCCAGAAGGGATATCCAATATCCTTCTTTCAGGCTGCAGCTGAACAATTTCTCCTTTAAACTTTTCCAAACCTCATAAACAATAATGATGACACTTTATAAATTCTCCCCAACCTCTTACCAAGGCTCATGTTATTGATACACAACATAAGCTGTCAGTGTAGGGCAGTGATCCCTACTCATGAGCAACATGCTGTTCCCCAACCCCTTGGATGTTGCTCCCAGGGGCCTCAAAGAAGTTGCTTATTTTTGAATTCCTGGCTGGGAGACAAGTGTATGTTGCATAAATAACAGGTGTACTGCCAAAGAGAGTCTCCTGTGAGTTGAAAGTCCACATAGTGGCTGTCAAATAGTAAATCACAGCCCTTATTTGGGGCCATCTTTTTACATTTGAATGTGGCTCAAGAGTAAAAAAGGTTGGGGATCCCTGGTGTAGGAATAAGTCAAAGTGGAGCCATCCAAAATGAGACAACGTCCAAGACTGAACAAGGGTTGAACCAGACAGAGAAGAGCTGTATATCAAAATTCAATTACCATATCCATCTCACTTTCTCACTGTGTATGTATTTGTATATTGTGTTCTGTACAACTCTGTATCTCACTCCTCTCAAATATCTTATATTGTTTGGTGCCCAGCCTTTGGACCTCTGATATAAATGGCTACTTTGTAAAGAAGGTCAAGTAGCACTTTGTAGCTACCGTAATACAAAAAGAAAAGAACATAGTATGGAGAGGTTTGATTTGTGTTCCAGGGAAGAACCCATGCACATCAGCTATTTATGGTGATCTGTTTGGCTTTTGATAACACCATAAATACTGTACTTTAAAAAACTCGGGAAAAAAAACTCCAAATAATCTCACTGTAAATTCCAGTGATAGCAATAAAATAAGGCATTCATAAATCTAAACATATTTGCTTGCTGTTTTATTGCAAGGATACAGACCTGTTGCATAGACCATAATAGTTGCAATGCAAAATGAAAGCAATTTCTGCAGTAAACAATCCAATACAGAGTATCTGGAGAAGTTGAGAAAATCCTGAAGGAAGTATACATTGCCCACATCGCCCCCCCCCCCCCCCCCCCCCCCCGTGCCTTCTGATATTTGTTTTAAGACTGATTCCCAAGGGAGTGATACACACCTGCTTCACAGTTGAAATAAAGCTAGGAATCTCGCCTGAATATCTGGATGCTGTAGGGACAGGGAACCTGGAAGGTTTAATAAATCATCCAAAGTCAGTACAAGGGTACATTTAGTAGATTTTCATCCAAGAAAGGATGTGACAAGAGAATATTTGGAGGCAAAATTCTAGGAACCCAGTATGTTACCAATTTTAAATGCCTAAGGTTGCTGACTCTTTCCCATCATGACCCCACAGAAGAACTCAGGATGATCACTGTAGTTTTCCAATGTAAAGAATGGGAACTTACAGAAGGGTAAGTTGACAATATGTCTAGCCTGTGTCAGATTTCAAAATGAAATATAAAAAAATCTGATTGCTCTTTTGAGAAATGGATTTCAATGCAGAAGTCTGCTGGAGCAGCACTATTAACTGATACATTTTGAAAAAATTTTTTTTCCCATGACTATCCCTTTAAACATCAGTTATATTATATTTCTTGTCTGTGTGCCTACCCACATTAAATAAACCCGTGCAAACATGTAAAGCATTATCTACGTATTACAAAGCAGTGCAATGTACTTGGTTCTGAATGCTAGTGTACCTTATCACTTACATCTGGATACAGCTCATGCTACAAGAGTAGGGAAACACATTCATCATGTATATGCTACATCATCAGTTGTCTAGACTAGACCGGTGTTTGCATTTCCGTGTAAAACACCCACATGTATTATTCTCTTTCTCTCAGCTGTGTACCGTGCACTCACCTCTGCTGATAAATAGGCTTTTAAACGAAAGTCATTAGAAAGCGATTAAAAATAAGCCATGAAGCTCTTTGCCTGGATTGGAACGTTGGAAGAGAACTAAAGGCTTGAAAGTTTGCTGCCTAATCTGGATGATTTTATAAAAGGCTTTTACACGGACTGTGAGACTGGTTTGATTAACCCTCATCACAACTATCTGGAAATAAAGTCATCTTTGTTGGCAAGCTGGAATGTTTTTTCTTTTGCTGGTGCCTTTCATGTGTTAAATAAAGACATGAAAGGCTGCTACAGTAGCTGCTAATATCAGATAGTGTCAATTTCCCCATAGCAAATCAAGGCAAACTAGTTAGAAGTAAGCTGGGAGAGCTAGACATCTTAATGAAGAGAATACTTTACAGATTACCTGTTGGAGCACATGTGGAGAGACAGTAATGAAGGTTTAGGAAGGATTAGCCTTCCCCAAAAAAAATGACCGACTGCCATATTTCCTGTAAGAATATAGTTATAATCACTCCCCTGGAAAGACAACTGCTTTAGAAGTTGCAAATCAAAAGAATCTTCCTTGCTGCCAGTTAGTACTAATCAAAGGAATGATGAGTATGAACTGATCTTTGAATAGCAGGCAGCCCCCGTGCAAAAGCACCCAAATAGCTACTTATTCTGCTATGATACATCATCATGTGACTGTTTTTCTTGAGTGCATAAAGACACCAAAAAACAAAAGCACACTGAAATAAATATCACTGTATATGCAAGGAAAACGAAAACAATAGGATAGATGTATTTAAAACGGTGTTGGGGTAGAGGTGCTAGAAGGGGTTTATCAACAAGTTTGGATTAAACATTCCCTTTGTCAGTACAATTAAAAGGATTAATAGATTTATTCCAAACCAAAGATATGAAGTTTTTTTTCTGCTATTTTATCTAAGCTCTGATTAATTCTGGCTACTGGAATCCTTATTGCAGACTATTTTCAGGTCTGCTTTAACTGTAGTATTTCCGTATATGTCCATTGGGGACACTTCCTAGGGTGGGTGGACAAGTTGACTGCCGTCTCGCCTCAGATTAATGGCTCCCGGGGTGATAATACTATTGAAGGAACCTTCCCCTGGTCCCCATGGAGTCAGTAACAATTTAACTTGACATCATTACTTCTAAATCCTTTGTCAAAAACCTCCCTGGAGGTGGCCTGAGCAACGTCTTATGATAATGCTGATATAGCTGCCCATCTATGTAGATAATCTTCTACAAGATTTGCTGAATTGATACAACAAGCTGGAGGGTGATGAAGAGCAGATATTGCTGGTATCTCCCACAAGGTCACATTCATACATGGTAGTCTCTTATTTTTAGAACCTGTCTCATTCCCCAAGATAATAATAAGAATGCTGCCACAAGGCAAATACGTGGGCCTGATTCAAGAAGGCAACAGACAAAATGCTCTCTTTCATATTTGCACAGTCTCTCATTGAAGTGCCGTCTCTTGTTCTGTGGATGATACAAGTGGTCTCTTCTCTGTGCAATAGTATTAGCTTGTTACTGAGAGCAGTCCCCCCGAAGCACTAATTGTCTCCTTTACAAAGGACACTTTTGTTCTGCAGATAATCAGACTCAAAGAGTGGGGGTTGCTTAGATATATTTTGTGTGATGGAAAAAAAAAAAGAATATTTAAAAAAAAAAAACTCAACGTAAAACCCATTTGAGCTTTATATAATTTTCTTTAGATGATGTAGATCAAAACATTGCAACTAAAACTGGTTATTATAATGTGAAAGACTTCCTGCTAAGGAGAACCACAAATCCCAGCATCCTCAGGCAGCTTTGTGAGTAGTCCTTTCTACAATGGGAAGTTACTGACTTTGAAGAATTAAAGATAAAATTAAAGTTCAAATCACAATAATTTTTAGGTTGACATAGACATTGATATCCTGAGCCACTTTGCAATTTGTTATCTTCCATGGTTCTTATATTACTATAACTCTCATTGGTATTTTCAGCGTGAGAGATACCCCTTGATTATTATAACTCAGCTTGGTTCTTTCAGCTGTCCTTACATTACTGTAAGTCTCATTGTTATTTTCAGAATGGAAAATACCTCTTGTCTACTACTAACTCTCCTTGGTTATTTCAGAGTGAGAGCTGTCAATGGCCCTTAGAATACTATATGTCATCTTGGTACTTTCAATGTGGTCACTGTTCATGGTCCTTAGCTTATTGTTAGTCCCCATGTTATGTTTAGTTTGGAAGCAGACCAAGGTCCTCAAAGTAACTATATCTCTCCTTGGTGCCTGTAGTGTGAGAACTGTCCATGGTGCTTGGTTCACTATACTGTAACTCTCCTTGTTCTTTCAGTGTGGGAGCTGTCCATGGTACTTAGAGTACTGCACCTCTCCTTGGGTATCAATGTGGGAGCTGTCCATGGTACTTAGAGTACTGCACCTCTCCTTGGGTGTCAATGTGGGAGCTGTCCATGGTACTTAGAGTACTACACCTCTCCTTGGTTCTGTCAGTGTGGGAGCTGTCCATGGTATTTAGATTACTATAACTTCCTATGGTGTTTTCAGTTTGGTAGCTGACTACGGTCCTTAAAGGGGAATTTAACCCCCCTCAGCGAACTTCGTGCACATGCTCAGTAGTACCAGCGTCGGATCTAGGAAGAAGCCGTTGGAAGAGAAGATGGTCCCTGTGAACT
>CM044434.1:28389656-28416721 GCA_024363595.1 Xenopus borealis | reverse complement strand
AGCAGGATTCAGACCAATCCTTGTGTGTGGCCGAACCACATCCAAATCCTAATTTGCATATGCAAATTAGGTGTGGGTAGGACTTCACATGACTTTTCATCTCAAAACAAGTTAAACATTCTTTTTCCACTTTTTCCTTTCCATCTTCTAATCCACATATACAAATTAGGATTCAGGTTCGTTTCGTTATTTGGGCAAATCTTTCATGAAGGATTCAGGAATTCGGATTTATCCCAAATAGTGGATTCGGCGTATCTCTAGTTTTTTGACTTTCAAACCTGCATTACAAAGCGCGTCAAACATAAAATAAAAATGGCCATGTGTAATAGCCCTTACGGCTGTTTGTACGCAGACGCATGTATGCGCCGAATGCAGGTTGGTACGTAACATGCTGCGTCCCAACCTGCGTTCGGCGCTTACACTCGTCTGGTGGGTACAACCTCATTCTGAGCGCAGAAAAACGGAACGCAGGGGAGCGCAGGTTCGAACGCCCATGTGTAAGGGCCCTTAGCGTGTGCTGCTTAGAGATGGTCTCTGTGTTCTCTGTTAATGAGTGCACAGCATGTACAATTAAGACAGAAAGAGGAACAGATGTCATGTTATTATCCCAAGTGTTTTTAGATTCTCTTGAAAAAAACACAAATCCCGGGGTTCTAGATATCAAAGCTTCCAACAAGGGATCAAGGGATGAAAACACAACGTCAGGTCGTTCCAATAAGAATTTCATTGTTGGATAAATGTGCGTCTGCTTTTCTAAACTCTAATTGTAGCTTTGAAGCCAAGAAGTTTGATAAATAGACACTCAGGTTTTGCTTTGAGTCATATTTAGAAAAGCTTTTTCTTTGGTGCACTCAAAACATCGACCATTAATTAACCCCGGGCAGTAGGACCAGCACAGGCTGCCGTTACTAAAAGGGTTAACCTTTTGTGAAAATTGCCTCTCGGACCGGGCCGGGCTCCCCGCAATTATGTTTCATTATTCTCTGACATTTCCAAACACTTACTGGTTTACGGTGTGAAATAATTTCGCTGTATTTTATAGCGGGTGGGGGGTGTAAAATATAAATGAGGCTTGTCATGCCTTCCTGCAGAGAGAGAGAGCTTGCCATTATACAAGAAGGAGGACTTGATTATTGCAAAAAATTAGTCTGTGAAATGGTTTCTTGTACAATATTTTAGCTGCGTGTTGGCTTGTGCCCACTGGTCCCGTCAGCGCCAGTTTAGGCATGGCAATATTGTAAAGTAATAGGAAATCTCTGGCATTTTCTGGGATCTGTTGTATTGCTGTAGGGATAGAAAGGGAAAAAAAATATTTCCCCAGCAGTTAATGTAAATGTTACTATCCTGCCTTGCTGTATAATTGTCTGTACAGGGTATTTATGACTGCTGCTTCATTATGTTTAATGTTATGATTCATAAAACGGTCTAGTTGACCTTAATGGTTATTTACCCATTTGTTTAACCCCCATTTGTGCAACAAGTCTCACTATGGCATAAAAGACTTGATGAAAGAGGGAAGTGGCGCGCAGGAAAGTCTGAGATCTGCAAGTGGCCGCAGTGATCAAACCCCATGGCAAACAATGGCCCTTAGGGACAATGTCTTCTGTAGCATTTGCTAATACGGCAATAGGTACAGTTACAAATGACCTTAGTCTCACGAATAGACATTTGCTTGCTGAACTCAGAGGCTGGAACCTGGGCACTAGGGTTGCCTCCTGTCCCTGTTTTCGGAAAGGATGCCCGGTTCAAAAATACAAAAACCCTGAAGGATCTCCCTTGATTGACATGGCGGTCAGCCAATCGATGATCACCACGTGATCACCTCTGCCCGCAACGTCACTGGCCCGCCGCTCTGACATCATGGCTCCGCTTCTGCCTAGATCCTGGGCTATGGAAAGGTTTCATCCCTACTGGGCACACTTTTTGCCCAAGTTAGTGTGAGAAAATTTTCCCCCCAGGCATGATGGATTCACAGCAAAATCCCAAGTTTTATCAATGACATCTTGTCATGAAACTGCAGCCAAATTTCACTGTCAAAATAATGACCCCAAAACAAGGGAGAAGAAAAATCACCCACTGTAAAAATACATTTTACGTTCTAAAAAAATGCCCAGTGATGCCTATTGACTTAAAGGAGAAGAAAAGCTGCCAAGAAGGTGTATTGCCAATAGATTAAACACACTAGTGCAAACTAAACACTTTATTTCTGCTGCAGAATGCTTTACCATACCTGAGTAAACAGCACTAGGAGTTATTTCTGTCTGTTTAGGATAGCAGCTGCCATTTTAGCTTGATGTAATATAGCTTCCTGTCTGAGTCTCCTCCTGCTTGTCCATAGCTCTGGGCTCAGAGTACAGCAAGGAGGGAGAGGAGCAAACTGAACATGCTCAAGCCCTAGCCCTGGAGGTTTAAGCTGAAAACAGGAAGTCTGATACAGAAGCCCATGTGTACACAATAGAAGGAAAGAAATGTGGTATTTATGAGGGTTTACTGGTGTATTTCTATAGACCTTGTAAAGCTTACTTATTTTTAACCTTTCCTCTTCCTTTAAACTTTTGTGAAATTTTTCCATCATGCAAATTTTTTTCAGCATCATCACTTCTTGAACACCCATTGCTGAGCCAAATGGACAACCTGTGAATTCTGTTTAAATGACCCTCCCCTCAAAAATGTAATCAGTGAACAGCCTATTTGAAATCTTTAGATATCTGCCACTCTAGATAAAAGGTTAACAGTAAGGCTGCAGCATTCCCTAAATCACTTAGAATTCCTTCTCCTCCTTTAACTCACTCTGCCCCCTCTGTCAAGAATTTGCTTTGGCTGTTGATTTATGAGCATGCTCAGTTCTTCTCAGCTCAGATTAATAAACACACCCTCCAGTCTAATAGTCAATGAAGAGATAGCATTGCTGGTTCCCATAAAAATTCTGCTATAGCTGTCTGATCCTGAGCTCAGCTTAACCATTAAATTCTCAACCCCAGCAGAACTTTTCATCAAAGTTTGCCTGTGTAAGCCTGCATTCTGCATTGCATGAATTTTACAGAATACAGATGTAAAGTTTGCAGATGTCAGTGTTACTGATGATGTGGGAAAGCTGCTATTTGTTTTAGGAAAGTGTGATGGTTCTGGCAAATGGAGGGAGTATATGCAATACAAATGATGTGGCTTGGGTGGGGAAGATATGCATAGATATACATGGTAGGAATGTATAGGAATACATGGTAGGAAAATGTCCTTAAAGGGGGCGCATGTAGGCGAAAGTTCTGGAGCACAAACTTTCTGGAGCCCCACATTATAGCAGATGTATGCACCATCTATTGTAGGCATACAGCTGCAGGTTGGATAATATATAATAGGCCCCTATGCCAAGACACTGCTACTGTGGGGCTCAAAGCCCTGCATGGAGTGGAGATACTTGGTGAAGATCAGTTTTCACACTCCTGTAAGCTTGTTGATGATCACCCTATCACAGGAACTTGAGGTTGAAATGACTGCATGCCTCTATGGAGGTCTTTGTCAAAGTCTAGATGGGTATTGCATCAAAGACCCATTTATATAAGAGTTGCAGATTTAGTAATTAGGGTTATACAGCTGAATCTTCTTCCAAATTACACTATAGTCATTTGTTTTATGTGCAGCCAGTTGTATCCCTCATTGGCTGGGTCCAGTCTATGTTTAACCGCATGTATATTGGCACTTATGACCTCCAGGGCATTGGCAATTATGAGTACAAACCAGAGTCCCCTCCACTAAAAACACAATGTTTTCTGTTTACAAATTGGGAGGGGGGGTTCTCACTAGCTTGGAGCTGACTGCTCCTGCTTACGCACAAAACAGAGAATACAATCTGACAAGAAACGCTGGGCCCCGGCCTTTTAGATTATTCTGCTCAGCAGGGCTCTTCTTACAAACTGCACCATGTGCTGAATGTTAATGCTGTCATTTTATTTTCTGCATATTGCCATTGCACGGTGCTGTGGAATATATCGACACCCTACACAGAAATGATAAAAATGCATTTAATTGCATGTGTGGTGTACATTGTCACAAACAGCACTGCCCCTGGATGTAGTATAAATGACTATAATTTACTGTTGGGTTCATGCAAGCACACTGAAGACAAACTCGCAGGAGAACATAATAAGTACTGTACTATAAGCCAAGATGTTCTGAGCACAGAGCTCCAGCTGGAGTGCAGTGTAGGGAAAATGTGCCAGTCACTGGCAAACTACCATCAAAAACTAGAAGAAATTAAAGAATATTTTTTATAATAAATAAATTTATATATATATATAGAGAGAGAGAGAGGGAGAGACATGCTGTATTCTTATTTTGGAATGAGAAATTGTTTTGCAATAATGCCATCACTTTAAATACTACCCTTGTGTATAACATAAATACTCCAAACTATATGAAAATATTGTATATAATAGGCCAAGTTGCAGTATAGCTCAGTGCAGCTTTCTATATCACCAGATAGCCTTGTTGATGCAAATTATCATCAAACAGACACATCATCTTCATGCCGCCTGTTCATACAAGGTTCTATGTAACGATACTATAGGACAGTAACTTCCAAACATGAGCCTGCCCCCACGTGGAGGCCTGGAGCAAAGGCAGGGGGTTTAATGTGAAGGTTGTTTAGGGTGGGGTTTGGGGATAGTGACTATTAGCTTCTCTAGATACCCCTTACAGCATAGCAACAAGGTTAATTAAGATGTGATTTTGAGTTGAATACTTATTTGCATTCTTAGATATTACTTAAACTGTTGATGAATGACTCATACAGCAATGCTTTCCTAGACCTTTAATCTTGTTATTATCTAAGGGGTGTTCTCAACAAGGTCATCCCTCAAGGTGGGGTTTATTCAAAGAGCCTAAAAAACACCAGTATATATGGCTTAATATCCAAACCTGTGTGTCCAACATTTTATTCCCAAACCTAGAGCATTGATATGAGGCTGGCCCTCACTATAATAACAACCTTTACTTTGCTAGAGAGGCTTCCACTAGATAAGGGGTCATTGTTTGTGTGGCTTATTGAGGTAGAATATAGATGTTGGGATTAAGGCCTGGCTCACAGTCTGCATTTTATATTTCATCTCACTGATGTCCAGTTGGGTTGAGGTCCGGGCTCTGTACATACCAGGCCCGGACTGGCAATCTATAGGTTCTGACAAATGCCAGAGGGGCTGCTATAAGGTGCCATAGAACGTCAGTATTTAGTGGGCTGATAGGGGGCTGTCTGGGCCTCTGTGTACCTGAAATGCCAGGGCCAATTTTAATTCTCAGTCCGGACCTGGTACTGACCAGTCAGATTCCTCTACTCCTATCTCCTTTATGGAGGAGCCTCACATTGTACCTAGGGGCATTATTGTGCCAAAACAGAAATGGGCCTTCCCCATTGCCGCAAAGTAGAAAAAAAATCAATAATATAATTAATAGTAGCTCTAGGGTTTGTTTTCAATAAAACTAGAGGTCTTAGATGGGACTATTATTCCCCTGCACCAAACATCTGCAATTGCCAAACCCAGACTTTTCCATCAGTCCAATACTGGTCATTGTACATAGTGATGTTAGGTTTGCCTTTAATCATCCATACAAACGCCATACTCCCTATGAATAGTTCTTGCAATACTGTTCATTTGAAGTGAGTATTCCAAATGAAGACATGTCAGTTTTAGATGGAGTGCTTTTGGATACATTTTGCTTTCTTGGAGTATCTAGAACACATAGACATTCCTTCCAAATCTCTTTCTAACCAATCTTTAGGCTGGGTCCCACAGTCACTGCTTCAGGGCAGAATGCATACAGGAACCTACGGCATCTACCATAAATTAAATTATAACTGGTTTTGAAGCTAACCCTGATCCAATGCTTTGTCTTTCTTTAGAGGGGGTAGACTCACAGATAAGCAACCATTGTTATTTTGTTCAATTTTGCTGTAAAGAAATCCCCTAAGCACTATACCCAGGCAACAAAATAACAATTTCAAGCCTTGATAGCTGGTGCCCTCCCCCCCCCAACATTCCTCGTGCTGCCAGGTTTCTAATACCACTTATCACTAATCCAGATGGTAAATAATACCTTAAAGGGCTCTACTAAAAAAGATGTTTTAGATGACAGTCTTAAATTATGGCTAGCTGCTCATAAGAACTGTTTGACACTTCAGAGAATAAATCACTTGCTGTCTCATTCACTGACAGGCCTTTTCAGTGGGGGTGGGGGGGAGTTACAAACATGTTAAATGTCAATATTTTACTCCATTAGGAAAACTAGAAATGTTAGAGACATATGTCAAAAAGAAGGAAGGAATGATAAGAAAAACACTGACGGAAGGGGAAAAAATGAAATGGTATTATTAGCAACGTTATGTGCTCTCAAAATTCACTTTTTCATTGAACAGGCGCCTAGACAGCTACAAGCACAGAATGATACCCCGCAGTACTCAGCTCTCAGGGTTGAATGGAACCTGTTTTATGTAACATACCAAGTAAAAAACATTTAGAGAGATGTGCTGGAAACAAAAAAATGTTACAGAAGTGCATGCTTAAAAATAACAAATATAGAATTGAGGGGGGGAGGCAGAAGTGTAGGAGACCTGCAACCAGATATAGATTTTTGCAGCTCAGCTACATATACAGACGCTTTAGGTGCCCTATCCCCTTTTAAATGTAACTTGCATGGGTTCCAGTTCATATTTAATTAGGTGCCAGTATGTCTGATCCTTTTCACTTTAGCTAGTTTAGTATTTACAGTTATTAGTGTTCCAATATTTTATCTTCCTTTCTTGCTCTTGATAAGAGAATACAAGAAGCCAGGGGTGACAGAACTGCACAGAGAAGCATCAAGGGACCTGCACAAATACATGAACTTTTAGCCCACATTCACAATGCTTCAAGCACAGGGTCGGACGGGCCAGATCCCCTTCTCCTAAGCTCCTGGACCTGTTTTAAAAAAATGTTTGCGGCGATATGCGCCGGTTGACTCCTGTGGTTGACAGTGTGTACGCACATATGCGCCGCATCAGATGGGGGCCAGGGGGACTGGAGGGGGCCCTGGACAGCAGGCACGGTGGGGCCCGGGCCCCCTAGTCCGACCCTGCCTATGCAGTGTGCAAAGTGCAAAAAAGACCATAGCCTTTTTTTTTGCTTTGAACACTGGTGGGACATGTTCGGAATGCTGAAACATGCTCCATGCCCTGTGAATCAGACTTCTGATCACTTATCTTAGAGGTAGGATGTAAAGACAGGGCTGAGCTGCACCCCCTAATACTGCTCTCTGTACGAAGCACTGGACTTTTCATGCATCATGCAGAAACCAGCACATCTTTGTTTTCAGGCACTTGGGTCAACAGATTAAGTAGGGCATTAACTCAAGGGATAAAAACATCATTTTGCCTCTTTATTGGTCCCTGGTAAGGCCTCACCTTGAGTATGCAGTGCAGTTTTGGGCTCCAGTCCTATACATGGATATTAATGAGCTAGAAAAAGTTCAGAGACGTGCAGGTTAGAGGGATGATAGACTGTCAAGGTTGATGTTGTTTTCTTTGCTTGCTATGGGGCATGATTACACATTATCAGTACATTATAGATATATAGTGGGGAAGCTTTATTTTCCATAAAATGGATAGTCAGACCAGAGATCACCGCTTTAGACTAGATGAAAAGAACTTTCATTTGGAAGGGACCACTCTTGTGTTACAGCCCACACTTACCTAAAATAGATGGTGGGGGGGAATCACTAGTGCAGAGAGTACACTAGAAAAGCCGAATTTCCAGTATAATTTAATTAAAGTTACCAGGAGTGGCATGGTACTGAATGGTACATGGTACAAGGGTTGTTGTGAGATGCATTTATGTATGTTGGTTTTCATTTGGTGGGGTTGAACTAGATGGACTTCTTTTCAACCCAACTTAACTATGTAACTATGTAACACCTGTGATACCTTTTGTCTTTAATTCTTTGTGTACTGGGCCACATGCTTCAAATTAGCAGTTTTTAACAACTGCTATTATTGTTACATGTAAAAGAAACAAAAATAACTCACTAATGTAATTGTTATTCTCCCTTTACCACTGTCTGCAAAGGAGTATTTATCCCTCTTTCTCACTGTGGATAATATATATATATATATATATATATATATATATATATATGTAACATTTTACAGGTCCGGTAGTCATTGGAAGAAACATAAAGAAGAATTTCTTTCATTTCAGTTTTGTAACTGGGTTCCACTTGTTGTAAGATTCTTTTCCCTTGCAACCAAATGACTCATAGTGCCAATCACTGACAAACAGCATGTGTTGGAGAGAAAAAAATGTTCGGCAGAGGGATTATAAGGCAGTTGGCTGTGCAAGGGAAAAATTGTTTGGTTCCGGTTACACAGTAATAAACTTTAGCTGCATAAAAAAACTCTAAAATCATATAACTAACTCTACACTGACCAATCTCTTTGGAACACAGAGCTGCTATTCTATATGTTTCACACTACCCAAACATGCTATGAAGGAGACTCACAATAACTACAAATCTTTAGTCTTCTTCAAAGAAAACCATTGCAAGCCATTGCTGGGAAAGTTCTACCTTGCCTTTAATTTCTTTCAAAAGTCCACTGTTTCCCCTTAAAATTCTCTCTATTGAAGCTCATCTTTAAACCATTATACAGGCAAGGATCTGTCTTTGCTGTAGGCTCAATAATACCATCATGAGTTGCACCTGTACCCTAAGTGGACTGATGGGAATTCATTTTAGCTTAATATACCACACACATAGTTTTCCCTCTCATACCAATTCCGCGACTATAAAATGTTAGGGGTGAGTAGTAGTAACAACTCTATATGCTAACTATACTATTACAATCCTGCCAAACGATTGTAAATTGTGTATTGTGTAAGATGTTCTCAGTTGATGGGACAGAATAGAATTCCTCCAGTCTTTTAGAAGTGGGAGAACAGAAGAGATATAATTAGAAGTGTTCATTTTTGACCCCATATTTGCCTTTAAATCAAAACAATATATGTATATATATATTTTTTTTAATTATGGGTCAGCAATTACCTCTCTTTAAATATGCAATACTTGGGCTAATATCTCTATTATGGTGCAAGCCATTTGTGCTGAATAGCAAGGTGAGAAAAGGAACATTTGGTGACAGCTCTAGAATCAGGCTGGGAGGAATAAGATTTGTCACTCTGGGAGTAATATTATATGAGTTCATGGTCATTAGAATACAAGCTCCATTGGTCAGTACAGCACTGTGAAATGTTGTGTATTTGAAGATAACTGAAATAGAATAGTACTTTTTTTTAAGTATTCTCTAATGAAGGCACAAATAATCCTGAAATTAATACATGTGCTTATCTTGTTTATTTATCTATGGGGACAATGGCAAGATCGCTTTTGAATTGCTGTGAAGCAATATTGGTGCTAGCTTAATTTTATTTTAAGTACATGTTCAAGATGTAGGATTACTAACTCTCAATTTTCCAAATTGCTTGCTTATTCCAGTCCATCAGCGTGCCAATGACTCATGCTAGCCTTTTAGTGAATACCATAATATATTTGCAATGTTCAGTGTCCAGATGCTAACAGACATGCAAGCAAGAGCTCAGAAAGGTCGATAATTTTATCCCAGGGATTTGCTATCTACTTGCTTTAAAGGGGCAGTATTGTTTTAATCTTAACAAACAGGGATACAGAAGCCACTCCATTACCCTTTGTTGTGACTGTTTGTTAAAATGACTCCATTATTCAGGGGGATAATTTGTTCACTGGAATCTAATTATCAACCTAGCAAGGACCAAACATTTATTAGCTTCCGTTTCCCTGTGTACCCTGGTGCCACACCTGCCTTTGGGGTTTTTGGTGAGTGCCAGCCAGTGCCAGGAGTTTGGCTTTCTCCACAAGTTTGAGGTCATGTGTGCCTCAGTCTCAAGTTAGCCTTGTTGTAGTAGCTGCCCACTTGATTATGGTATTGATACAGTGTATTGGTGGGCTGTAGTTAAGGTCCTAGTTGTTCTGATGGCGCTTTACTTGACTACGGTAGTTACAAAGTGTATTGACAGACTGTACCTTCTTACCATGGTTGTGGTAGAAATCTACTTGATTATGATAGTCATAAAGTTAGTTGTAGTAGCTGTCAACTTGATTATGCTAGTTAAACAATGTATTGATGGGCTGTAGTTGTGGTCATTGTTGTTGTAATATCTGTCAACTTGATTATGCTAGTGAAACAGTGTATGGACAGGCTGCAATTGAGGTCATAGTTGTTGTAGTAGCTGTCAACTTGATTATGCTAGGGAAACAGTGTATTGATGGACTGTAGTTGTGGCCATAGTTGTAGTTTTTGTAGTAGCTGTCAACTTGATTATGCTAGTGCAACAGTGGACTAATGGACTGTAGTTGAGGTCATAGTTGTTGTAGTAGCTGTCCAGATGACTGTGTTAGTTATAATGTGCAATGAAGGACTTTAGCTGTGACCCTGGTGGTGGTTGTAGCTGTCTACTTGATTATGCTAGGCATACAGTGCATTAATCAACTTTAACTGATGGCCTAGTTGTTGTGGTTGCTGTCCACACTATGGAAGTGATACAGTTTATGGATGGACAGTAATAAAGTTCCTACTTCTTGTGGCAGCAGTCCACTTGGTTATGGCAGTCACAGTGTACAGTGGTAATTTTTAATGATACTATTTAGCTGTTTTGATGTTCCCTGTTTACTGCCCTGTCCTATGTGTATCAGTGATCTTTAAACCGTGCTTACACTTCTGTAGCTGTTTATGGTCCTTGCTTTGCAAAGATTCACAGTGGTACATTCCATCATCCGTTATAAAAAGAAGCTGGATGGTTTGGTTAGCAGCAGGAGTATTAGTAATTATCTGTCTTTCAGCTCCAGACACTGAGCAAGAGATCTCTAGAGCATTATCTTTCTCCTGAGGGGTGACAGATTTGCTGATGTTTACCTGAGCGGAGAGGCTCCTGCAGGGAGGGCCCACATGAAACACCTGTATGTGACAGCTTATATAATGACACCAGGGGAGGGGACAATGCATGAGGAGAGATACCAGAAGGGAAGAAATGAGACTAAAGAAGCTGAGTAATAATTTGGGTGTGACAGGTTATGTAGCAAGGAGAGAGGGGAAACTATAGTGTGATATGGCAGCCCATGTAATTAGCCGCACTATCCAGGGATATAGAGGGTAAGAGAAAATGTTAATCTAGATTTATATGTTTATCCACGAGTCCACGTCATTACATAGGGAAGAGCTACAGAATATAGAAGGAACATTTCAACTGGGCTGTTATGCTAAAGTTTCTGCTTTTTGGCAACAGGAATTTTTTCCTTATAGTATGGTCCATTTAATAGGAAATACAAAGGTTCTAATGAAATCAAGTATGCTGAGTGTGTCTCAAGATATCCACAAGGAATATGGGTCTAATAATACTTCTGGAAAAAATGCAATATGGGAGCTCCAATTTTGGTCAAAATAAAGGAGTAATATAATCAACTTTTGTACGAATAATGGCTCAAACTTTTTGGACCTGTAATTTTGCTATACAAAACACCAAAAAGACACCACACATCAAGGTCAACCAATTTTCTTTCCCACCTGTATCTTTGTACAATTTCCCTAGAATTCCTTTCTGATTCCCAGAGGCTAATCAGACCAGTTCTTGGCAATGATGGCCTAGCTAAAACTTAACTCTTGGCTGTATTTCATCCAGTCCTAGAACCTTGTTCACATGAATGAAATTTTTATAGCCTTCCGTACCCCATATCTCAAAATAGTGCGTTGATTGTTATTTCCCCCCCAACATCATATGTCTACCTTTCTTATAGACTACAGGCTTAACTGATGCATCTGGAACAAACAGGATTGGATTGGCCCGACGGGATACCAGGAAAAAAACCCTGTGGGCACCGGCCCTCATGGGCGTTGTTCGGGCATGGGCAGCATTGCAGTAGTGGGGCCAAGGGGTCCAGAGGGGGGACCTGGACAGCAGTGCCAGTGGGCCCTGGGCCCCCCGAGTCCAACCCTGGGCAGAAATGGCTACACCTTTTCCATAACCAAACTGAGGCATGTATTGATGCACTGTGTGCACTGCAATATCCAGTGATACAGGTATTGGACCTATTATCTAGAACCTCGGGACCCGGGGCTTTGATGATTATGAGTCTTTGTACCTTAAGTCTACTAGAAAATCACGTAAACATGAAATAAACCCAATAGACTTTCAATAAGGATTAATTATATCTGTACTGTATTATTGTTACAGAGAAAAAGGAAATCATTTTTCAAACTTTAAAATTTTTGATTATAATAGAGTCTATGGGAGACTGCTTTTCTGTCATTTGCAGCTTTCTGGATAACTGGCTTCCAGATAAAGGATACCATACCTGTATTAAAGTTCTTTATTTTTAACATAGCCATACGTGTGCACTGTGCGCCAGATGCATCATTATAATCTACTCCATCTGTAAATTAGATGTCTTTGTGTCTTAACAGAAGTCAGAGGGAGCAACAGTAGGGAAATATATTAATATATAAACTCTACATGAAAATACTGTTAAGGCTACTCTCCCTCTCTGTTTGGTCTACTTTGCAGCATCTAAGGGACCATAAGATACATTTTCTCCCTAACTGGGCAGCTATACACATAATATCTGTCAAATTTTGCTTCTGTAAAATACAGTTGGAAAGAGAATGAAAGTTCTATCTCATTGTGAATGACACATTTCCCCCGTCCTTATGACTCGCAAGTGTCAGGTCAGTGATCAATTTTTCCATTATCTTCCCATTTCATTAGAAACATTAAAAAAGCCTGATGAAATGTGTGTGCTAAATAAATTCATTACCGTCAAGCGTGGGAGCATTTATTAAAACTAATGAGACAATGCGCAGACCATGATCCGTGATTTCATTATTTTTTTGCTATACATGCTATGTGAAATATATGAGCATTACCCAAGCTTATATACATAACTTATTAAGATTGTATTCCGTAATGCGGTGTAATTAATGCAATTAATTAAATGTAATGTAGGGAATGTTTTTCCTACCACTTTGCTTGTATGATTACACAGCGATTGCCCGATTAGTTATTCACAGAGCAGTTTTGCTTTATTGGGGAACTTTTCACACTTCTAATAAGTTGTTTTACAAAAAAAAAAAAACAAGATGAAATAGTGGATGAGATTTTAAAGGAACAGTTCAGGTTAAAAATAAAAGCTGGTAAATAGATAGGCTGTGCAAAAAAAAAACTGTTTCTAATATAGTTAGTTAGCCAAAAATGTAATGTATAAAGGCTGGAGTGACTGGATGTGTAACATAATTGGGAAAGGGAAAGGATGCAGTATTCTCTTTAACTTACAACAAGGCATTGGATATATGAAATATGATCATGACAGTCACCCTGCTATTAGGGTTGCCACCTTTTTAAAAAAAAAACTTTACCAGCCAGTGGTGGGGGCAGGCACTAAAGGGGTGGGCCGTGACACAAAAGGGGGTGGGGCCTTGGTGGGCGTGCCACAAAAGGGAGCGATGCCACGTTGTGAGAGGGCCCGAAGACAAAAAAAATGTACCTTTCCACCAATGGGCCTAGGGCTTTTCTTAATCGTATTACAAATTACTGGTACATTTGGAATACCGGCCCCAGCCCTGGCAGGTGTTTTACCAGCTACCCCTACCTGCTATTATTCCTGTAATATGTAACATAGCAAATAATCTATTACAGGTATGGGATCTGTTATCTGGAGATCCATCCATTGATCCAAACTTAGATATACATGAATTCAGCTTTAATGAAGACAAGCCTACTGGGTTTAATTATTTTTTAAATGATTTGTATAGTAGACAAGGTATGAAGATTCAAATTATGGAAAGATCCATTATCCGGAAACATTCTGGATAACAGGTCCTATACCTGTAACTCCAAATGAAATGTACAGTAAGTATGGTTTCATACTAGGAATCCAGGAATCAGTTGGTATTCAGCCTTTTTCAACAGGATTCGGCTGTATCCTCATGCCTGGCCAAACAGAATCCGAATCCTTTAACTCACATGAATTTCCTTCTAACAAACAAGGAAGTAAAAAAACAATATTGACAGTGAACACATCTCTACCCTTTTCCCACCCCCCAGATTTGCATATGGAAACTAGGATTAGGTTCGGTATTTGCCTGAATCTTTCACAAAGGATTTAGGGATTCTGCTTAATCCAAAATAGTGGATTTGGTGCATCCCTATTTTATACATATCCAATAAGGCAGAGCCAAAGGGAATATCATGATCATGGGCCTGAGGGAGGGTATCTTGCCCTCTTTTGTACTTATCCCATAAAAAAAGTATCATCAGCTCCTAAAGCAAACGGAGAATACAAAATATATGGTGTAGTATTTTAGGTTCTTTCTGAAGCACCCAGTGCTAGGAGTATAAAAGTCACTAGTGTAAGTTCCCCTTTAAAACAGACTTTCCTTTTTATTCCAGTTGTGAGGCTAGGTAAATCAGTTTTTTTTCCAGAAACCTTCAACAAATTTAGCTAAAGTGCCTACTTACAAGATTGCAGTAAAATCAACACATGCACTTGTAGTAGTAATCACCGGTGCTCTTCCCCTCTCCAACGACTCCACTATAGGGATACAGAGATCTCATGCAATAGTGCAATACTATTTTATTTTTTAAAAATGTTATAAAACTTTAAAATATTTTTTTTCCTGGGTCACATATATGCAAGTCTTAGCAGGTACAACCAGTTTGTTCTCCCAAGGAAAAGATTTGCTGGCGATGCTTTAACCCTCGTGGTGCCCCCGCAGCTCGCCGTGACACCACTTCCGCCTAATGCGTTTCACCGAACCAATCGACTTCCTCACAGGCATAAATATCCTTATATTGGAGCCTAACAACAGTCATTGGAGAGGGAAAGAGTATTGGTGATTACTACTTCATGGGCAGATTTACTATCGGTCGAATTTCGAATTGAAAAAAAATTTGAAATTCGACCATTGGAATAGTTGGGGAATTAAAATCCTTCGAATTCAATGGATTTTACCGCAATTTGATTGGACGAACAATCAAATTATAAAAACTCTATCGAACAATCAAATAATCCCAATCGATCTGAACGATTTTAACCATTCACCAAAGACACTTCGGTAGATTGAAACTGGCGAACTAGGCAATCAAATAAAAATTTAAAGGGGAAGTAATTCGATAGTCGAATATTTGAATACGTTTTCATTTGAATTAATCGAATCATTTGAATTTACAGCATTCACTGGTCGAAGTCACCTAATTTGCATATTCGAAATTCAAATCTATTTTAAAATTCAATCGAATTTCGAATCATTCATGTGAATACATGTGAATTTAGTAAATCTGCCCCTAGTGTTGATTTTACTACAATCTTGTGACTAGGCACTTTAGCCAAATTTGGTGAAGGTTTCGGGAAAAAAAAAACTGATTTATCTATCCACAGAACTGGAATAAAAAGGAAAACTAAAGGGAACTTACACTGGGGACTTTTATACTCCTAGCACGGGGTGCTTCAGAAAGAACCTAAAATACTACACCATAGTTTTGTTTCTGCCTTTTGTTTTCTCCGTGTGCTTTAGGCGCTGATCCAACTTTTTCATGTGATAATTGCATGCGGCTAAGAGACTGAAAAGGAACGGCAGGAGAGAACTATTCTAAAAGACTAACTGTTCCAAATTTTAATTTTATGTTTTATTGCCCTCTTTTGTACCTGGTATCTGTTATGACTGATTTCCTTTATTACTCTGTAATAATAAGAAAGTACCTTGTGCTTGATGTCAAGCTAGCAACCACGACGATGGTATACTACATACCTTCACATACACCCTGGGCCCCACAATTAGTGATGGGCGAATCTAGGAAGATTCGCTTCGCCAAAAAATGTTTGAATTTCTAGCGAAATTCGCGAATTGGTGAGTAATTCGCGAAATGACACACGTCTCATTTTTGACACGCGTCACGTCGCGTGTTGCACCATTTTCGGTGCGCGTCTCGGTTTTTTTTTTAGGCGACGCCAGGCAAATTTTTTCGGGTGTTTTGCGAATTTATTCGCCGGCGGCGAATCGCGGGAATTCGCTGCTGGCGAATAAATTTGCCCATCCCTACCCACAATCAGTGTATTAGGGTTAGTAGGGTCAGTAAATAAAAGAGAAATTTTTTAAACAAAATTATTACAAAAAATGAGGTGTTAGTACCATACTTTAAAAAGAGTGTGGAAAGGCTTAGGACTAGTTATGGGCGAATTTATTTGCCAGGCGTGAATTCGCGTCGAATTCCCGCTATTCGCCTCCGGCGAATAAATTCGCAAAACATCAGTGAAAATTCGGCTGGCAAAAATTTGCTGGCGTAAAAAAAGAGTCGCTTGTCGACTATGAACGACGCGACACATCGAAAATGACGCGCGTAAAAAACGTGCCGCGAGAATTTTTCGCCAATTCGCGAATTATGCTGGAAATTCGCAAATTTTTCGGCGAAACAGGATAGATTCACCCATCACTACTTAGGACGGTTGTTTTTACCCATGGAATAAAGATTTAAGTTTTACCCATTTGGTGTTTCGAAGGAATTTGCGCCTTTCCACACTCTTTTCGTTGATTTCACCCCAAGCTAAAGGTTTGGGGCGCTGCACCCAGGCCACCCTCGATCATTGGTGAGTGCAAGTATTCATCACACCGATTGAACTGAATTTAATCTGTAAGAGACAGACTTGGGGCATTCCACCTAAGTCAATTCCACAATCAGGTGAGTTTTTTGGTTTTTAATTGCCAAACAAGAATATTTCTTTCTGGATAGAACCGCTGGGGTTTTTTCAGTACCAAACCTTTGCCAAAATATTTAACTCATGTGTCACGTCAAGGCCATTTTACATGAGTCCTACACTATAGGAGGGTCAGTAGCCTGAAGCTTAGCTAGACATAAAACAGTCCAAATAGGCATCAAAGACCATCATCATTCTAAGCCCATTTCTGGATAAAACAAAACTACAGGGGACCTAATTAAATAAGCATATTGTTATCCCCATATAAACAAAAACTCCTTATCTTCTTCCCTCTAGTTTACCCTGGGGAATAAACATGCAGCTATCAATTGTAACAAGAATATGCCATTTCTCACTGAATAACTCCTATTCCCACACAAGGGGTTAAAGAGACACATCTGAATGCACAAATATGCAGCCTATTCCTTATTCACAACTATATATGGCGTTGGCTTATATTTAGCAGTTCTTCTACTCTTGCCACTCGCGCTCTCTCTCTTTTTATGTGAGCACTGCATTAAGGTCAAGGAAAAAAAACATTAAGTATTAAGATGTTTTCAATATGTTTGCTACTAGATGTCGGCTGACATTAGGCAAACACCGGTTGAGAAATATGTAAACCATCCTGTTGAATTTCCCTAGACCTAACATGTAGTGCTGTCAGTGTGGTGCCGAGAGGGATTGTGCGGTAAGTGGCACTTTATATTCTCCTTGTGTAGCAAACCTTTCACTTTGGGACATTGTATGATGCTCTATCCTTAGCCTTGTTCCATTAAGAATAAGCCAACTGATGAGCCTTTGGTTCAACTGTAGCAGAATTTTTCCGCTCCTTGTTTTCTAACACAATTTTTTTTTTTCACAACTTCAGTTGCTTTGGTCACTTGATTCTGTGAGTTCTGGCAAATGCCAAAGGGGCTGCTATAAGGTCCCATAGACAGTCACTACTTAGTGGACTGGTGGGGGAACTATTTGGGCCTCTGAGTACTTGGAATTCCAGGGTCTATTTTGACTCCCAGTCCAGACCTTCTTGACACCCAGACCTTCTGACTTTAAGGGCGGAACTACTCGGACGATTCACGTCCGTTGTTCGGCGGATGCGGCGCTGTGCGGCTGATCCGACGCGACACGACTGTCGGATGAAGACGCAGCTTGCAGCATTTTCATCCGACAGTCGTTTCGTGTTGGATCAACCCTGCAACACCATCCAGCTTCCCATTAACTTACCTTGTTCCTGTCGCATCCAACTTGTCGCATCTGTTTTCGTGCCCAGCGTTGCATCCGAATCGTCCGTGTAGTTCTGCCCTAATGAGTTTGCTTCAGACTTAATGGCTTAAAGCTCATTATAATATGTTTCTATGTTGGCCCACCTGTGTGATGAGGTGACAAACCAAGCAGTTGTTGGACCCGATGATAAAAAAAAAAAAAGGAAAGGTTATTAAAATCACCTTGTTAAACCCCACCCAGTCTACCCCTGGACACAATCTCTTCCTAGACCAGTTTTGATCAGCATAGCTTAGTTGGACAATGGCCATGGTTATGGTTTACTTTCAAAGGTGCAAGGCTGCATCGTTGCTTCCCGATTAGTTGCATGAAGCATAATGATCTGCACTGACCCTGGCATAACACCCATAGTATTGTCAGCCTGTGTGTATCTATGCCTACTAAGCGAGTAAAAGCTAAGCAACTGTGGCTGCTATGGCATCAGATCTGATTACTAAAGTCACACAGTGTGACATTGGCTTTCAGCTTGAGCTTCTTTTATTTAGACTAATTATAGCTGGCAACAAATAGGAAGTAATGGAACCTACTGTGACCAAATTGAATTACTTGTTGACATGAGGCCCAGGGTTACCTAAGCTGAACAACAACAAGCTAGCAGTGCAATGTCTTCATTCTGTCTTTAGTCCTCCACATTTGCCCTTTGCCACCATATTGATTTCAGTCTGACGGATAATCATAGTTTATGCGTTTAATAAATAGATTGTGTGAATTTGCGTAAGGTTGTGGAATTGTCAGTTTCCTCCCACCCACAGTACAAAAGCACACAGGTAGGTTAATTAACAGTGTGGGTGAATGTGATAAAAATGTATATTGAAAATAATATATATTATTGCCTATTCAACATAGACACTGCAATATTACCATTTTATATACTCTAAATCTAAATATAAATATATATATACAAAGACAAGAGGTCCTCTGCACTCAACCCATTATCAATATATTTAAGACATTGAGACATTCTGTGCATACAGCTACTAAGAAATGCCTTACCCTTTAAACAACAGGGATTGTTTGTCCATATATTGCAATATATTTAAGCTGGCCAACTACGTCAAAGTCATCCCATATCTGGCCAGTCCTACGCTCAATTTTCATCTGATTCATTAAGAATTCCGTTACTTCATTAAACATTTTACAAAGGGACTAAGTTTTACCTGCAACTTACTTGCTGCTTTCAAAGTAAAACTCCCAATCATGGATGCCCTTTTATTAGACACCAGTGGGATCACCTGACTATAGCTGGGAAGGGTGGGGGCTACAACAGAGAGCTGGTCACTGCTCCAGTATAATATACATATATATATTTACCATACCTCCCAACATTTTGTAAACAAAAAGAGGGACAAAAATGATGAAATATTTCCGGCTACGCCCATTTTTGTGGTCACACCCCCTAATTACCATGTTAATTTTACAAAATTTTGTAGGTTATGAAAGTTTGAACATATCTCTGTGGTTTTATTCAGTTATTACAGTTTTGCTAATGAAGGTGAATTGCCCTTTAAGCTGCGAGTCTAAATTTTCCCAAGGGACCTCCTAAATTGTTACTTGCTTATTTCCATTTCTTTCCTCACTGTGTGTATTCTATGTCTGTTTTGCAGCTGTTTTGTCTGTTCGAAATATTCTGTGCATTATTTAAGTCTTTTATCTTTTACGCTTGAATATTAGCGAATGCCAAAAGCTAAATTATTTGGATTAATTAATCAGCCGTTGAGGAAGGGTGCACACATAAGACTGTCCAAATTACAGATAAAACCCTTAACCAGAAAATCCCAGGTCCCAAAGGATCCAACTAATAGATCCCATACCTGTTGTACAATAACAGCAAAACATGGTCGGGTGTATTTGGAAGCTATTTGGGAAAAAGGGAAAACACACAACACGTCTCTCCATAGCAAGACTATCCAGTTATAAAGCAGCTGGTAGCTAAAGATTTAGGAAAGAAACCCATAGTTCTTTGAGTATTATGTTCAATTTGCTCTGCTGGACATGATGATACCTAGTCCATGATGCACTTTGCATATTTTCTGGATTTAGAAGCTGGATTAAATCTGATGCCTACCTTGTATGCTCGTGCTGAAATCATATTAGTTTCTGCAGGCGATTTTGGTGCATAGAAGAGAGCACTGTGTATAGTTTAGGAAGTAGAATTTCTGGCATCCTCTGCTTCCTAATAAAGGAATGCTGAGGGCTGTAATGATAGAGATGTAAATCCACTAGATTATTGGAAGCTCCAGGTGCAAGAGGTACCCAGTGAACAGTGGCGTAACTACTCCCTGGTGGGACCCGGTACAGGATGGGCACCTGTGCCCCCCTGTGGGGCCCTTACCTCTATAAATCCCATGCTGGAGTGTTGATGGCATGTGTGCTGTAAAATCTCTCCTTAGATAACCACCTACCATAACTATTTTCATGGCTCCAATGGGCCCAAAGTGGGTGGGGGCCCTGGTGCAATTGCACCCCCTGCACCCCTGGTAGTTACACCACTGCGAGTGAAATTGGGGGAAGAACACTTCACTGCTTAATTCATCATTAGTCATTAAAATCTTATAAAAGGGCTAGCTACAATAAACATCGATAATATAAACTGGGCTAATGCACAAGTCACTGGCAATTAACCTCATATCAGCTACTTTAACCCATGGCATTCCTTGAAAATTAGAAAGCTCCAGGAGAAGGAGTTTGGCGTTGGCGCACCGATCGAACTACAGTACAAAAATAGTTGCACAGCCGTGATTGAATTTAAGAGCTCTCAGCACAATCCTATATACTGTAGCTGGAGGCGATGCTATTTGTCTACATTTTTTTATGTTTCTTATATGTATCTGTGATGAGAACAAATAGATTTTATTTCCAAAATAAACGGCTCATAAAGTGCAGTAATTAGTACTACCGGGTATCAGATTTTCTATGTTTTTTTACCTGCAGAAGGAAAATGAACCCTGGTATTTCGCAGGCTTCTTGCCCTACTCCTGCTTGTAACCATTTGTCCATAGCCTGTTTCTATAGGAAGAGGTTAAATAGATGGATATAGAGCAGGGCCACCATCAGAAATAACAGAGCCCTGTGCAGAAAATTTCTGGGCCCCCTGGTCCCACCCACTGGCCCCAAGGCCCATCCCAGATCCCGCCCACTATAGACAGCAGTAAAAAGGCCACAGATCAGCACACAAAAACAGTAAACATACACACAAGTTATTAAAAAGCCATTGGTGGTCAGGGCCCACCTAAAGTTGAAAAAAAAAAATTGGTGACCATGGCCCCCCTAAATAATAAAACAAAATTGTCAGCCAGGTTCTCCTAGAAAAGTTTTTAAAAAATCATTGGTGGCCAAGGCCCCCCTATAAATTAAAAAAACATTGGAACCCATAAAAGTTTTGTTTTTTTTTGTGGCCAGGGTCATCAAAAAAGTTGAAAAAAACCTCATTGGTGACCAAGGTTTAAAAACATGGTATTCAGTGGAACTTACCTTTAACAGTCTTCTTCATTCTCCTCTTCTTTGGGTCAAGTCTCCTACTTTCTGCAGCTTCTTGTTTTTGTGGCTTCTGGCTCCATTTGCAGCTTTGGCTCTTTAACTCCGTCCATGGTTTTGGGTCTTCGGCTCTGTTCGGGACATCTGCACTCTTAAGGACCTGGCCAGGACCTGGGACGACTGAACCACCTGTGCCTATGGTTGTCACCTTGCCGGTGTTTTACTGGCCTGGCCGGTAAAAATGATGGTTGATTCCAATGTTATTAATAGGGAAAAAAGAAAAATATATAGGAAGGCTGGTATTTTTTCCCAGAAATGGTGGCAACCCTACATGTGCCTCCCTGATGGCTGCCCTGGATATACAATATAGTATGCAAAAAAAGGAGGATAAAGAAGTTGAGTGCAGAAGAAAATAGTTTGGAGAGTTGGCCCATCGCCTAAGGTTTCCTTGTAGGCCCCTGGCTTCCCACTCCAACAATGGTTACCCAGCATCATTGCTATATACTTTAATAGACTTTTTTACCCCAAAATTATGGCATTTATTGTTTCCAAATATAAGGCACATAATTATAGTCACAGAGTTACAGACATGGGCAAAAGGGTTAAGTCCCCAGGACCCAGGACCGTATAAATACTAAATGGCTCCTATGTAATGGCACTTCCCTGTTGCCCATCATTGCAGGGACACACGTGCTGCATGGCACCCACTATATAGAGCTTGAGTCTCCTGCCTTATCTTCTCTAAGCACTCGGCACAGGCAGACCAGGCAGAGTTAATACATAATGAGACCTATTATTATCCTTTATTTATGTAGTACCAACATAATGTGCTGCAATTTCCAGAGAATACTTAATCATTCACATCATTTGCAGCCCAAATGGATCTTACAGTGCGGTTAACTTACCACAGGCACAAGCATTAGGGTCAGTTTCCTCATTAGCCAGTTAGCCTAACAATCTGTTTTTGACAGTGAGAGGAAACTGGAGCGCCCTTAGGAAACCCACCCAAATGCAGAGAGAAAACACAGATTTTACTGGTGTCTCAGCTTCAGTGGAAGAAAAGGACAGTGGGATCTTAACTTTATGTGGCACTGAGAATTTCTAGTGCAGACTAAATATATAGAAATCTCCCCAATTATAGAATTATATAAGCACTGCAAAAATGTGTACTTATTTGTTTAGGGCACTTAAAGCTGAGCATACTCTACATCGTAGACTTGTTTGAAGAGGGTGCAAAATGAGCAACTGTTCACCCAATATGGCCGCCATCATGCTTAGCCAAGCTGGGATGCTCCTATCATTTGGCTCTCTGGCGATCATTCGGATCATAATGTAGAGACACTAACCTGATTGTATAAGGCCCAATGCCAAGTCCCAACAACATTCCCCGTGCTACCTGTATTGGAGGATTTAAAGCGGTTGTTCACCTTCGAGTTTACTTTTAGTATGATGCAGTGAGTGATATTCTGAGGTAATTTGCAATTGGTTTTCATTTTTTATTGTTTAATGCTTTTGAGTTATTTCACTTTTTTATTCTTATATATTGTACAACTAGATAAAATAAATAATGAAAACCAATGGGAAATTTTCCATTCTATTACATACAAAAAGTTTACTTAAAGGTGATTTGCAATACATGTTGGGCCACTTTGAAGATTTTTTTTGTGGGGGGAGGGCATTGGAGCATTGTTACTCTGCTGGTGGCGGTTAAGTAAAATTAGAGGGAAAATTCCGATACAGATGAGAGGACTGCAACTGCTGGTGACCAGTGTAGACTTGTTCAGATTAGGGTGACTTGGGTGACTCTGAAAATTGGGATGAGTTGACATGTTCTTGGCCAAAAGGATTTTCTAACCTGTCTGATATCTATGTGATTTTTGGCCAGAAATGTGTAGGGTAGTTCTTTGAAGGGTCCCATACATGGGCCAATAAGCTGGTGATTGTTGGCCTTTGTATGGCCAATTGGTTGATGGTCCACCAGTGTGGTATTTGCTTTAGGCTCACCTGTTCCTGGAAGCAGCCAAAATCTGTCCCTGTAGTCCAAAACCCAGGTTGTGCCCACTCCAAAGCCCCATGATACTGAGTAATTGATTGAGAGACGCCAAACTATCACCTGGCTATGGGGACCAGCTCACATGAATGCATAGACATAAATAATATTTTCCTTTGTTTTGATTGAAGAATCATTTATTGCCATGCATGTTGGAGATCTAACTCTAATAAATACAGAAAGGTTCCAACGGTCTGGTTTCCATGTATACAATTTAAGAGATTTATTTTAGATTGTTTTCAGAGATACATTGTGTATCCTTCCGTAGTGCTGATGTTGTTAGGAGCGGGGCAGCGTATCTGTCGTGTCTCGGTGTAAAGGACAAGATCAAATAATACTGCCTAGGAGATTGCAGTTTACACCCTTTTTGCATCTTTTGTTATAGAAATAATGGCTTTGGCATTTCCTGCATTATGATATTTCATGATCCTTTAAATGCTAAGGAACAAGCATACAAATGCAAGATGAAAGTCAGAGTGATATCCCAGGAGATCCATTTTAGTTTTCCCACTCCAGCTCACCCCAGCAACATCACTGTATTTCTTGGGTTTTACCAGAAAAAAAGATCTACATAGGCACATTCCTAATAAGCTCAGGGTCAGAGCACCCATTGCTGCCTAGGCTGGCCGCCGATACTATCATAGATTAATACAGCACAGCCTGTAAAAAGGCAAAGCTAATTCAATATTTATAAGGACTATATTCCACTCTTCATAAGAGAACAAGAGGCAGAAATAATGAAAACAGAACAACATCAATAACCGGATAATTCCAACTGTGGGGACATAACTAGGCGCTCTTTAATATTCTTTATTAAGCCTTCGTTAAGGAATGCCTGATTAATACTCAATTACATATTAATTGTTGGGGAATAGGCTGCAAGGGCTGCAAGAGTCTACTTGCAGTTCTCTCTACATGCTAAATAACTAGCGATAGGAGGAAAATAGAACAGATATGGGGATCCAGTTGGACTGAAAAACGGCCAAGACATGGAGGGGCACAACTGTGGACTTTTGTAATATGAAAGTAGGGTATAATGTGAACCAAGTTTTATCTTAGATTTAATGTGTCAGGTTCTCCAAGTTTTATCTTAGATTTAAAGTGTCAGGTTCTTTGTGGAAATATCACATGCTGTATGCAGTCAGGTTCTGCAGTGGTGCGTACACAATGTATCCATGTGACGTGTTGCTTTGGCCCATTTATTCTCTGCACTGTTGCTGAGCAGAAGAAAGTTGTGTTAACTCTAACGGACACCATGTAGAAAATAAACACCCCAACAGAGCTAACCTATTGCACCTGTTCTGTTTTTATACATTCATGGGGCAGATTTGCTATCTGTTCTGCTTAATTAGCAACTGCATTAGTCAAGCAAATCTGGCCATGTTTGGCCACCTTTAGACATTCTTAGAGATTAAAAGACTAGAGCAGTGACCCCAAACCAGTGGCTCATGAGCAACATGTTGCTCACCAACCCATAGGATGTTGCACCCAATGACCTCACAGCAGGTTCTAATTTTTAAATTTCAAAATTTTAAAGTTCGCTGATTGAACTTCATGAACTTTTGGCGCATGCACAGTAGCCAAGTGCCAATGGAAGAAGGAAGATGGTGCCTGGGAACCTGGCTGGAGGGGACATGCACGGAGGGGTAAGTAGTGACTTAGGGGCATTTGCCCTGGGGGAAAGGTAGGCCGTGGGGGATGAGGGAGGGGGCCTACGGGGAACATGGTAGGGGTTGAATACCCCTTTAAAAGCCTACCGTCTTTAGGCTGCCAGTCCACATAGGGGCTACCACACATCCAATCACTTATTTGGCACCCTAGGAGCAGTTTTCATGTTTGTGTTGATCTGCAACTCCTTTTACATCTGAATGTTGCTCACAGGTAATAAAAGGTTGGGGACCCCTGGACTAGAGGAAGAGGAAAGCAATTGAAAAAACAGAACTGGGGGGGCTGTAGTTGTGGTTTACCTGAATGCCTTGAGCAGCAAGCGGCCAGCAGTTTCTGCAGTTCTTATTATGAAAGCCAATATACAATGTTATTGATTACTAGCCCTAAAGTTTCATATAGCTATATTCCCCCAGTGGGTGGTTTGCATTGCTTTTACATGGGCGAATTTCCACTTTGTGGCCTGATTTTTTAGATTTATGACATGGACTTGCTCTTAAAGGACTATGTCTGAATCCCTTGCCGGCTATATGAAACATTGGGCAGGCCACATAGTCTATGTGAATCCCGCACTGTGGAACCATCGGGTAGTCTCAATGCTGAGCCATAAATATAGCTGCACTTTCCCTCATTTAATGAATCATCCACATAACAATGGCTCTCGGTATTTGTTCAGAGCCTGCTGATTCTACAAATTGTCCTAATTATTACCATTCTTATTTGTTTTTAAGGAGACATAATATCCCAAAGTGCAGCATAAAGGAAATTGAAAGCTTGTAGCATAGCGATAACAGGCTCTGGGTAATAAATATACCAACGAAAAATTCCATCTGTATTCAGCTCTCCCTCGTCACTTAGGGACAGTGGTAAAAGGCAACATATTGAAAGCTTCTAGCAGCTACAGTCACTTTACGCTGGAGCCGTAGTGTTAATTTGTTTTCTAGTACCCCAGGGACAGGAGGCAAAAATATATAAAAAGAAACAAGAGTCTCACCAACCGCAGTCTTCTTTACTTGTATTAAAAAAAATATATAAGGAGCTCAGCAAGGTATATAGAAATAACAATTATACATAGCTCCAGGGAAAGATAACTAAATCAAATTAAAGGGAAGAAAAGGGTCAAACATAGCTCATTGCAGAATTTACACTATTTGGCAGGCAACTTACCAGGAAGATATAGGCAGTGTACTGTATATCTTCCATTCATCTATCTCCCAGTACATATGAGGATATGCAATAATGCAAAGTGACTCTCCCAAATAATCAGCAGCATCCAATGTACAATATAAAACGAGAACGAATGCTGCCAATGGTTTATGAATGTTAAAGGGGAGCTATCACAATAATAAAAATGTAATATGAGCTTCATCATACTAAAATAAGAAAGTATCTCAATATAATCCATATACAAATTCTGACCTGTTTCTGAAATAATCAAGTCAATGAATCTGCACTGTTCCCATCTCAGCATCTGTCTCTCTTCATTCTCTCTCTTCACGTAGAAGTTCGGGAGTTTGATTTTGAATGATATTTGGGTCCAATGTAGCCTTCCGGGGGCTCCTTTTGTCTAGAAGATGTATTAGAGCTAACATTTTTAAAGTGGACCCGTCACCCCAAAAAAATATTCAAAATCCTATTTTATCCCATTAGTCAAGCAAAATGAACATTAATTACACTATATAAATTATTTTAATCTTGTTTTCTTCAGTCTGGGAATTCATAATTATAACAAGCAGACATGACACATTTTGTGGACACTGTTATTAAGACAAGCCTTGTATCATCTCAGAATCTTGTTTGT
>CM044434.1:28357877-28385908 GCA_024363595.1 Xenopus borealis | reverse complement strand
GGAGAAATGGTTCCAGGGAATAAGAAACAGAGTATCATAGATAACTTTCAATCTAAGGAATCATGTATGTCTTTGTTAAAAAAATGTATGCATACTGTATACTATATAGTTATTTCTAACAATGTACGGTATAAACCTTTTTAACATGAATCCAAGTCAATGCGTTCATATCAAAAAGGTGATGTTTTTCCCCTTTAAATGTGTAATTTCTTTTTTTGTAAAAAAATATTTTTTCTGGAGTCTTATAAGTCTTGCTCTAAATAGGTTGTTCTTTAACATCACAGGAGGAAGGAAATTTAATGTCGCCTTAAAACATCAGGCATTAGTCTAGGCGCAGTAGATAACGGCTACTCAGCAGGAAGTAGTGAGAGCAAAAGACATTTTCTACTTCCCCCACATATAAAAACTCTATTTATTTAATGGTTTCCTTTGCTGAAAATCTTTCTTGTTTCTTTTTCTTAAAGCCTTGTCTTGCACACAGGCAGTTATAATACTAAAAGCATGCCAGTGGGAAGGAGCCTGTGGGCAAAAGCTGTCCATATAGCAAACTAGTCAAGCATTTTAGTCACTTTAGTTTTCTAATCTGTCAGTGGCGCCACTAACTCTCATGTGACGGCGTGAGATGAGTTTTCTAAGACAAATTTGGCGTATGGAGATATCAGGACATCTGGGGAGTGGGGTCTTCAACTTACCTGGAAGTAAAGAAATGAAATCTGTACAGCTTTCTTATGTACTGCGGGGGTTGAACCATGTATGCCCTGAGCAGAAGTGTGATCTAACTAGGGTTGCCACCTTTTCTTGAAAAAAATACCGGCCTTCCTATATATTTTTTTTCCTATTAATAACATTGGGATGAACCATCAAAAATACTGGCCAGGCCGATAAAATACCAGCCAGGTGGCAACCCTAGCTGTAACCCAAGAACTTTTTAGAACTAATTAAAGTAATTTTACAATTATTTAATGCCAAGTAGGGGGCCCCAAAAATATTTGACACATTTTCAGCAGTTGTGAACATGTTGCCTTACTAGGGATGCACCAAATCCAGGATTCAGTTCGGGATTTGGCCTTTTCAGCAGGAAATCCTTCTGCCAGGACAAAAGGATTCCTAATTTGCAAATGCAAATTAGGGTCAGAGAGGGAAATCACGTGACTTTTTGGCACAAAACAAGGAAGTAAAACATGTTTTTCTCTCCCCACACATAATTTGCATATGCAAATTAGGGTTCAGATTCAGTTTGGTATTCGGCGGAATCTTTCGAGAAGGATTCCGGGGTTTGGCCAAATCCAAAATAGTGAATTCGGTGCATCCCTATGCCTTACTGAATTGCTAGACCTGCATACTGAAAAAAAGTAAAATATGATATCCCCAAAAGTAATAGGGAAACGTTTGATACCATATTAAGTGGCATATTAAAGTAAACATTGCTTTTTTGCTTGAGCCTCCAAATTTGTGATGGTCTGTGTGCTGCCTCAGAGATCGCCTGACCAGCTCGAACTGTAACAGGAAGAAGTGTGGAAGCAAAAGACAGAACTCTGTTTGTTAATTGGCTCATGTGACCTAACATGTATGGTTTGTTTGTGTGCACCGTGAATTGCAGGATCCTAGGGGGCGGCCCTTATTTCTTAAAATGGCAATTTATTTTATTTAGGATTACTTAATGGCACATGCTACTAAAGTAATATACTAAAAAAAGTATATTATTAAAAAAAAATGTATTTACATGAAGCAGGGGTTTAGATAATGTATGAGCTGTTTTATGCAATACTTTTTTATAGAGACCTGCATTGTTCAGGGGTATAGTTTTCATTTAAACACAGCAGCAAGTCTGCCAGGGTGGGGATGTGAATGTACCAGGATTGATTTTCCCATTGAGTCTGTTGGAGAAATCTGAAAATGCTGCAAACAGTTTAATTCATTTTAAAGTAGAATGGCAGAAGGGTTGGGGAGTGGTCAGATTTTGTATCCAGGCCCATAGGGACATGGGCACTTCTTACTGAAAATCCAGTAAGAAATGCCCATTTGGTTTGCTACCTAAAACAATGAACACAAAATTTGGACTCAGATTGTTTAGTGTGCTCCCGTGGGTGCAGTCCCCATAGAGAAGACAGTTAATATGTGCGTTCATCCATGTTGGGTGGAACTTACACATGGCACAGGAACGCAGTAAGAAATGGTTGTGTGTAACAGCCCTTAAGGAAATTACGCTGCATTTTTTGGGATAGATGTGCACCTAAGACTGTCTCAAGAATGGGAATGTAAAAGAGGAATCTATACACTAGTGTGGCTTTTGTATCTGTGTGTTATCTAGGTTATGAGTGTGTAGAAGCCTTTGCTGCAGGAACATTTAGCAATAAAATGTCTGATCATTACTAATTCATTTTCCTCTCCTTTCAATCCCATGCCGATGTGGATGAGCACACTGCCATCAGCGGATGCAATCTCGTGTTGCACAGACGCCTTATTGAAAAGGGCTTTTGTGTCTCCTCTTTCATTCTCTCTGCCCCCACAAACCCTTTCTTCTCACCAGAAGACACTCGCCAACAATAAAGGGGAGGTTTTGATCGTAGGGTTTAAATCTATGATGCTGATTTACCAGAAAGATGTGAAAGACAATTCTCAGGGGAAGCACGGCAGCTCTGTGCAGCTTCTCCTTCTCAACGCTTTTCATTTGTGCCAGGCACAAATGACACCAAGTTGGGCTCTCCACATCCAGAAGGAGGGAGAGTGGGTGGTGGAGTGGTCCCTCTGGGATGGGGCTCCTGTGTGTGGAGCTGGAGACTAACCCACTTGGGCATTTTTAATGTGCTGATTCTGGGAGCTCTTATAAAGAACAATTTCTCTTTTATCAGGCAAATGTGGAAATACTGCAGTAGATAAACACAGCATCTCTCCCTTGCAACGTAAGTTTGAATAATGCATGGCATAATATAGGAAAAAACTGATTTTAAAAGCTGCAATATTGCTATTGGTCAGTTCAGGAATTACTGCCATGGCTGTCTGTCTGTACTAGGTGTTGTCCTTCAGTTGGGCAGGGACTCTAGTGGCTAATGTAGTACCACTATATGCTATTTATGTGTGTCTTCAGCCCTTTTATATTGATTCCTACCTGGCCACAAAATTATCATGGGGACATTTCTGATGCTTTCTTGTCCAGAATAGTCGTTACTGGCCATAAAATATAAGATGTCTATGTGTTTCATTCAAATCACACTTAAGTTAAAGGGGAACTATCGCGGAAATGAAATACAAGCTTCAGCATACTGGAATAAGACATTTTCTAAATATACTCAATTATAAAATTCAGTGTCATTTCAGAAATAATCAAATTTACCTTCACTATCTATCACTCACAGCATCTGTTTCTCTTAATTCTGTCTTCATGCAGCAGTTGGGTGTCAGATAGCCATTGACAGGTAGTTTCCAAAACTGCCCCATGCTGTCCTTAATATCTTTCTGCCCTTCTTTTGCTCAACATAAACTGAAAGAATAGGACTCGACTTATTTTGGACATGTTTTCTGCCTGCTATAAGAAGAAGGAAAGCTCCGGAGGCATTTTATTGGCAATAGATTAGCTGCAATAGTGCAAGCTGGAATGCTATATTTATTCTGTAGAATTATTTTCCATACCTGAGTAAAAAGCTCTAGAAGCTTCTCTGTTTGTTTAGGATAGCAGCTGCAGTATTAGCTTGGTGTGACATCACTTCCTGCCTCACTTATAGTTCAGGACTCAGATTACAGCAGAGAAAGGGGGGGGAGGAGAGGAGCAAACTGAGCATGCTCATGCCCGGGGCAAGGATTTTAAGCTGAAGGCAGGAAGTCTGATACAGAAGCCCATGTGTACACAATAGACGGAAAGAAATGCTGTGTCTCAGAGCAGCATTACTTTGAGGGTTTCCTGATATATTTAGGTGGACCTTTCTGATAAGGCTTTCCTTCTCCTTTAAGAAAGTTCATGGTTAATGCCTTGCATATTTTTTTGCACTAAGCAGTGCAAAACAGTAGATCTGAACGTAATTAATTGACCAAACAGCATTGGTTTTTGTAGTGCTTGAAATATTTAATACCTCCAACAGAAAATACAGTATGACTTGGACTGAGTGGGAGAGGCAATGTTGCTTTTTGGGTCTCTGTGTGGGGTTAGCTTCCTCTATAGTGATGCCATTATGAATCGGGGTAAAGGTGGGGCTCATTAATACAGGTCATATCCTCTATTTAAACAAGCTTTCCTGAAGCAGAGATGTAGATGAAACTCTACGTTGCAGTTAAAAAATATGGGGCTTCCTAAAACTAAGTGATTAGGGCCCCTAAAGTGACCAAAATAAGGTGCCATTTGTAGGTCTCTATGGATCCCAGATATTGCCTTGTGTGACAGGGAACAATAGGGCCTGAGGGGTCTCTGCTGGCTGCAGGGGATACTGCCACATAAAGAAGAAGAAGAAAAGCATAGCTAGACCCTCTACAGACTCACAAGCCTCATATTATATGGTTGTTATATGTCTGTTAAGCGCAGGGCCAGGCATCTTGCTGCATTCCAGGCATTATGGAACTACAATAGTCATCAGTTCTGTGAGTTATAGATTATACCCAGGTATATAAGTGTTAATGCTGTCACTGTTGATTGGCCCTATTGTCTATTTACTGGATAAAGTGCCACATTATTTCCCATTGTGCCATACAATTGTGCTATCTAAGCGCTGCACAGCTAGCGAGCAATGCCCTCAATATAGCCCTCTCCATATTCAAAAATTGCAATAAATTTCAAGGAACATAGTTTAGAAAAATACAGATAGATCATATCACAGCCAGTTCTCAGCCATTAGGTTCTTAGACTGGACAGTTTTCTGTGTTTCAGATGATTGAAATCCTATTCACCTGAAGATTTTTTGCCTGGCACTGGAAATTGAAAATTATATTACTGCAATATCCTAAAATTTTCAATGCTGAAGGCCCCAGAAGCACAGCTTGCATATAGAGTCTGCTGCCCTTTCAACCCGCGTATTCTCATGTTTCACCGAGGACCATAGCTTTTGCATCATTTTAAAGGACCACTAAACATTTTCTTGCTGAAGTGTACCCCTCTCTGCAGACGGTGAGATGGTTTAATCTACAGCTTGGTGTGACTGTCTACTATAACCCCTCCGTAGATTGCTACACCCTCTTCTGATTGTGTGTTTTGGGGGTTATAACATAAAAGGAGGGCTACGGTAGTTGGTAACAATCATTGTGGCCAACCAGTCTTACTAGCAATGACTCCTCATTTAAGGCTAAAATTATGTCTTATTTGATCGATGTTTTACGAGTTTATTTTTACACTATGTTACATGGCCTGATGTGTTCTGTTCAGTTTTTTTAGGCTAATTTTATAAAGGAGTACTGTATCTTCAAATTAACTGTTAGTATAATTTATTATTTTTTTTGTGGTTTTTAAATAAAAAAAAAACAAAACATTAGAGAGCCATTTGTATAACGAGCTGCTCCTTATCGCAAAGCTTAACAGGCTGCAGCTGGAGGAACACAAAGGTTTGTTTATATAGAGGGATTTTCAGTGGAATAGTAGTTTGCTTTGGTTGTACTTGGGATCAATCTTTTACAATTAATTTACGTTTACTTTCAAGTTCAGTAGTTGCTCTGTTTAGTGCAAGAAATGACAAATATATTTATTTCCTGATGAAAATAATAGACAGAAAGTATGTTCAACATAAGCCCCTATCCATTTTATGTTGAAAAGGGGTTTTTATTGCCCCTTTAATGATCTCTGGACTAAGCCAGAGCTTCATAGTATTATTATCTGAGTTAAGGATCCGATCAAATGAACATGTGCCCAATATGTTACATTTGCATTATAGCGTGTGTTCAGCACATAAACATAAAAATGATGTGTTTGATTCTGATTTGTATTCTTGATGTGATTTATGTTTATTACACAGCTTTAATGGTTCTCTGTTACCATGTAGGTCCTATCAGTCCTGTGCCTTGGGCATGAGGATTGGATAGCAAGCTCTTGAGGGTAGTGATTTGTAGTGATGGGCGAATCTACCCAGTTTCGCCCAAAAATTCGTGAATTTCCAGCGAAATTTGCGAACTGGCGGAAAAATTCGCGAAACGAGTCGCGGCACTTTTTTGACACGCGACTCGGTTTCTTGGCGAATTTTCGCTGGCGTTTCGCGAATTTATTTGCCAGCGGGAATTCGCCGCGAATTTGCCCCTGGCGAATAAATTCGCAAATCACTAGTGATTTGAACTGAAAAAGAAAATCATTGTATTCTGGAGGCACTGCCCAGTCTTTGTTGAATCAAAGCATGTTTGAGTCTGTGAAATCTCATACATACATTCACAATGCGTAAATGTATTGATCTAAATGTGCAGCGGAATTTATACAATTTCTCTTTCTACAGACATTTACGTGTTGAAATGGCGCGTGATTGCCATGGCAATAAGACCCTTCAGTATCTGTTTAATCAGATCACTGAATTGTAAAAAGACAGGCAAAAGCCGCACCTTTCACTTTCAGGATCTCCAGGGCTAATTAGGTTGAGGAAGGCGGGTGGCGAGGCCTAGGAATATATTGATTTCTGGATGATCCCCCATAAGAAGGGGAGGGATGTGTTGTTTCATTGTACTCACAGAGGCCCTTTGAGACGCCTTTTTATATTTCCTGGAAATTCTCCGACAAGATTACCTTGTGTGGTACAGAGGCAGTTGTAATTTATAGAGGATGAAAATCTAAAATTTATCAGGCATTAAAGGTCAACTTTCAAATGGAAAAAAAGCAGCTTAAAGTGCCACCACCAAGATGGATAGATATTGTCGGTTTCGGACGTTTCAAACATAAAATGTTACATCACAAAAGCCAATGTAATTCTGTGCATGTCAGTAGTCAGAACCAGAAGTGTAGGGATTGCAAAGGACCGGCAGATACTGCTTTTAAAAGGAATTACCTTTATAAATAACTTTAGAATCACTGAACTTGTGTAATAAATATACTGTATATATATTGGCAAGTTGCTTAGAACTGAATCTGTCTTCATTTAGCAACGTTTTATGCTTGGTTTTACTACCCCTTAACTGAGTATTAAATTGCCTACTCTGTTTAAACAGAGCATGTTAAATACACTCAAGCCTCAAGTCTAAAAACTAAATAACACTGAGGGGAAATGGTATTTTCCTGCTCTATGAAAATAAGGGACATGGAGTAAGAGGAGTAGCTACAGAGACAGGAGAACAGGGATCCAAAGCATATCATCTGGGCCAGGTTTTGTAACACATGGGACCCCAAAAAAGGTGTGAAACCCAGTAACATCTCCTGTCTGAGCTGTATTACCATTATTTTAATGTTGGCCATACACTGGTCAATAAAATTTGCCAATTTGTCAGTTATGGAACTGGTTATCTTGGGCCCGCTGCCCACCAGGGCTGCTGCCTCAGGGCCCCTCATTCTCAGGCTTCAGCTTCTTCAAACATGACCTCTGCTGTACATTGCCTACAAAGTAACTGCCTGCAGACGCAATGGGAGGGAACGTAGACATTTGAGGTTTCCGGTAGTAGGATCAGTCCCCCTGGGTTTTTCATAGTATCCTGCCAGCCCAGTCTGATTCTGAACTTGTCCCCTCCAGACCAAGACAGTAGTTTATTGGATTATTCATGGGGCCTTTCCAATAGCCTGTCCAATGATTATCTGCTCAAGAACCGGCCAGATATATCTGGGACCAAATGCCCATTGAGGACTGCATAGGCCTCCATTTTGGCCCAGATGCTAAATCATTGGATGAGCACCATTTGCCTATTACTGTAACATTCCAAAAAGGCACACTGGAGAATCACATGCTTTGGACCACATGGATCTTTCATCCAGTGGACCTAATTAACAAACAAACATGCTCTTTTGCCAACCTCACCAATTTTTGAGGTTTAATTTTTACACAAATTATTGTGTAAGCCCATCTTATGGCTCCAAAGCCATTGGTATAGACTCCGTACAAATTCCTGAAACAAGGTTCAAAGTTTGAGGAAAGACTTAACTCTGACTGTTATTGGTTATTCTGGGGCTTGAGAGATCAGTGAAGGTTGAAAGTCAAAATGGTAGGTGATTAAAGTTGTGCATTTGGGAAATAATGAAGTAAAATTCATTCAATAAACAGGATATGAAACTCAAAGTTGAAACCTGCCTTCTATTTTCTAAATGTAGTACCTGTACATTCAAAAATTTTGAGCTTTGTTGGCCTAACAAGTAGATGACAATCATGATAAAGATAAGCTACAGATATGCCCTAAACAACTGAACGTTTCCTGCAACCTCTTGAAAAATGGAAGCGGTCAGGGTGTGAATATTCATCATGACATTGTCTTAGGATCTGCTCCTTTCCTACCATATACCATAACTGAGCTCTTAAATGATCTGAAGTAGGAAAGGTGAAATGCCTGGGAAATTCTTTTTTCTCTCTCTATCTTTGGTCTAACTTCCTCTGAAGATATACTGCTGCTACTGTTACAAGGTGCCTAATTTGTACTCCCAAAAATGCTTTTTGAGTATTCATTATCTTCAGTAGAAAGAGAATTTCAGACAAAAATTTTGTCACTAAAAATTGTATTCTGATAAGCGTCCCTAATGACCTAATGAAACATTCATTATAACAGGCTTTTGATTTATTTTTTTAAACGTTTTGGTTCAGCTGTTAGAATTCAATTGTTACTGGTTAGTTGTAGTTGTGAGTTGTTCACTCATCTGTAGTTATTAAATAGGCTCTCCCGGCGCACAACAAGGTCAATGGCAGATGTTTCAATGGTTTATGTGCAGTGTCATGGGCAGTTTTGGGCGTTACAAAAAGAATTTGACTCCCGTAGACTCCAATGTATTTTGGTGAATTTTTGCCTTTTCGTGGATCTTTGCCAAAGCGAAATGTGTCAAATTCACCCATCACTATTAGTATCATATCTCTTTAAGGATCCTACTGTTTGTGTTGAAAGTTTTTGAATATTTTATGGGTGATCCGCCTATCTGGGTTATTGATTGCAAATTGTGCTAACCCCATAAAGCCTGACAATTATTCAATAATGTCTCTTTTACTGTACAAATCAAACCCAAGATACATTTGTCGTCTTTTTCGGGTTCATTTGATACACTGAACAGGGAATCTCAGTGAACAGCTCTGGCCGAAATGCAGAAACTGATAAAAATAACACAGCATGGAGTTCAATAAATGAATGAACTCTTACACTGTCGTGTTCAACAACCCAACCCTACAAGTCTTTATTACTCTTACTTTACAGGTTTTTATAAACTCTATACCTGTTTTTACTTTTTTTTTTATTAGTATTTTTTCCTTTTTTGTTCTAGACCTGTGATATTTAGATACAAAATCCAAATCTACTGTCAAAATGAAGACAGAAAAGCAGCCAACCCAGTGTATTTAGTGTAGTCATTCAAGATTCAACACTGAACCATGCCCCAAATCCAAGATTGCAGACAATCTATCTTAGACAGGGTATAATGGAGGCATGAAACAGTATTATACTTGTCTGCTTTGATTGAGCTGATGTCTCCATGTAGTCCCTGCATGAGTACAGTAAGTTCCTTTTTTACTTGACTGGTTTCCTGGAAACTGGGACTGGAAGTGACCTATACATATCCATGGTATCTAGCATTGCTGAAGTACTGGGTGGAGGAGTTATGGTGAGACATGAATGATGCTTCGGTAAGGGATGTCAGCTAGCATGGCGGTGGCAAGGTGGAAGAGAACAAGGCAACTTTCCTTATAGAAGACAATTCATTGCCATACCTATATGTAAACAACTCTCTAATTCACCTCTAAGGACCATGGCTGACTGGGAGATTTATTGCCCCTATATCAAAAGTGCACAACTGCAAAAAAATCTCCCGAAAATGCTTCTGTGCCAGCTATAATTGAAATCACCGATGGTAACACCTACACTTTGTTCTTTTGAAGTCTCCCAAAATTGCCTCACGAGGAAACTTCAGGCGACATCAGGATGTCTAGGTTTTACTATCAGTGGTTTCATTTATAGCCATGGTTGTGATAGAATGGCAATATTTGCTGTCTACTATTATTTAGCCTTCTTCCAGAATAGATTCATTTGTGAAATGTCTGGTATAAACGGAACTTTAAGGGAAAATTAACGGGAGATAAACCACTGGTGAAGTGTATTTTGCCTTTAAATTGTACCACTGCTTATGTGTCTTTTATTAAAGATTGTACAAGTAAACAAGAGATGGTTCTTTAAACATTGCCTTTAGCCTACAGAATATATATTGAGAAGCCTTGTGTGTCGCTTGATAGTGTTTTAGCACTTGAGTTCAGAGTGCTTCCATTTGGTGGGGGGATGGAAAATGAAGCATCCGTGACAATCTAACACTTCAGAGCAGAGTCGCTCAGCCTGTGGCTAGGGAGATGCATTTAAAGTGCTAAGGGGTGCACTTTTAATTTGCCAAACATTCAAGACAGCACAGAATGGAACAACTAATCCACTTAAACCATCCTCTTAAAACAAAACAACATTGGGATGGAGATTTCTCCAGCTCTGATCACCGTGTAAGTGGTTCCCTTTCAGTTACACAGATTAAACAAGATTGCTTTAAAGGACAGACAATATCAGTCAAGTTGTAGTGATTCTCTCCAGAGCAGAAGTGCACAAATCCAGACAATTAAAACATGACAACATTGTGATACCACTGTGACCTTTTTATATTAATTCCCCGCAAACGAAAACACATTTATTTAACAGTCTCTGACGGATGCAGCGTCGAGTCTGCACCTATCCCTTTTGCCCAACCAAATCCCAATAACACACACACCCGCTGGTTTGGAGAGAGATGGCCGCAGCTGTTTAATTTCAAATTAACAATAACTTAACATTTTGTATAAATAACAAAGTACAATAACTTAACATTTTGTATATATAGATATATTTCAACTTACACAAACCGTTTGTATAACAAACTTTAATAACATATAATTCCCCGGGGTGAATGAACGGGGGTTCTTGGGGTGGGATGACTGTGCCCCAACTACCAGTTTTGCCCTAAACCGGTCTGCATATAACCCCCAGGGGACCCAGGCCTACCAGGCTACTTCCCAATTTTCTTCCCTTGGTGCTCAGTACCAAGGCACCCTCTGCCAGCTGCGACAAACACCTTTATAAAAGGGGAGGGTGGGTGGGATGCTACGTCCTTCTTCTTCCTCTCCCTGGCGCCGAATGGTAAGTTCCCGCGCCGCACTCTTAGTTAAGCCCCGCCCCCGGGTCCCGGCCGCCTATCAAAATGGAGAACCAAGGGTGGGCGGGGATAGGCTCCCTCCTAAGCCCCGTCAAGGCCCTATTCCCTAAGTGCTCCATTGGGCCCCATTCTTGCCATTGTGGCACCATCTCTTGATTCGCCTAATGTGGTTACATCTCAGGCACGTTCAGAGTGAGGACATCGGAGAAATATTTAGCTTCAAATCACCTGGAAGCTAATGCAAACAACCTACCTGCAATTTTCATTTAGCTGCAGATGAGTAACCAATTAATCATATCTGGAACGGCTGTTTTCCCACTGACATTTGCATACTGAAAAGAAAATCCCATTAATTTAGCAGTTTTTTTTCCATTCTTTATAATATATAATCAGCATAAGTGGAATATGCATAATGGCTGATGCCCCATCCAGTTAGATCCTTGCTCTGCTCCCCTTATTGCTTAATGCAGTAGCTCCCATACCTTACTAATGCGGGGTCTACTGTTATTAATGTTGTCCCATGATGATCTACAGCCATAAAAGTACTGTTAGCATCTGTTACACGGAAAATATTACTTAAATATTATATTGATTCATAAGAAAATGTATTTTGCGATATGTAATAAACAATTAGGTCTTATGTAAACTTAAAGGAGAAGGAAAGGCTAAAATGAAGTAAGCTTTCTCAGAAAGTTCTATATAATTACACCAGTAAACCCTCAAACTAAATGCTGCTCTGAGTCAAAATAAACACTGTAATTATTTCCTTCTTTTGTGTATACTAGTGATGGGGGAATTTATTCAAATAAATTCACTAAACGCCAGAAAAATTTTGCCAGTCGGCGAGAATTCACCGGCGTCTCGTTTCGGACACGGGCGTCCATTTTTTGATGCTGGCAATGGGTGCCGGGGAGACACTGGCGTCCCTTTTTTTCTACGCCGGTAATGGTGACGGCGTCCAAAAACGGACACGCGTCCAAAACAAGACGCGATGGAGTTTCTCAAATTTTTCCCGGTTTCACGAAATTCTACTAGAAATTAGCGAAATTTCTGTGAAGTGAAACGCCCCAGATTCGCCCATCACTAGTGTATACATGGTCTTCTGTATCAGACTTATCAAAAATGGTGTAAACATGGTCTTCTGTATCAAAAATGGAAACCGGCGTCCGTTTTTTCGATGCTGGTAATGGGCGCCAGCATCCCGAAATGGATGCCCGCGTCCAAAAAGAGATGCAGCTGCGTTTCGCAAATTTCTACTACAAATTCGTGAAATTTTGAACAAAGTGAAACACCCAAGATTTGCCCATCACTAGTGTATACACGGTCTTCTATATCAGACTTCCTTCTGTCAACTTAAACCTCCAGGGTTAGGGCTTGAGAATGCTCAGTTTGCTCCCTTTGCCCCCCACCTCCCCTCCCTGCTGTAATCTGAGCTCAAATCCATGAGTAAGTAGGGAGAGACTCAGGCAGTAAGTGATGTCGTACCAAGCTAATATGACAGCTGCTATCCTAAACAAACAGAGAGTTTCTAGAGCTGTTTAATAGTGTTATAGCTTGCATTATTGTTGCTAATGGTTTGGCAATAAACTGCTTTGGTAAATTTCCTTCTCCTTTAACATAATAAACATACTTAGTGATGGGCGGATTTATCCGCCTGCAGTGAATTCGCGGTGGATTCGAAACGCCGGCGAAATTTGGCCCAGGAGAAAATTCGCCGGCGTCTTGTTTTGGACACACGGCTCTGTTTTTGGACGGGATCAGTAGACTTTTAGCTGGTGATCAAACAAACATCTTGTCTAAATCACCCTTCTGTGTCATTCTTTTCATTCAGATATTTATTATATTTAGTGATGGGCAAATCGGCAGCGTTAAGCTCCATCAAAAAATTCACGAAACACTGCGGCATCTTGTTTTGGACACGTGTGTCCGTTTTCAGACACCAGCTTCCCATTCTCGCATCACTAAACATAATAAATATCTGAAAGAAAAGAATGACACAGAAGGGTGATTTAGACAAGCTGTTTGTTTGATCACCAGCTAAAAGTCTACTGATCCCATTCTACTTTTTGGGCACCCTTGACTTATACATATTTAGTAGTAGGGTTAACTGCTCTCTTTACCCCATCTGGAAATGTTTGTTATCATCAATAACCCTTTCCACTGGGAATATGTCTAGTCACCTCTTAAATATTTATCTTCCAGTGGGAAGCCCGAATATAACCTCCCATGATTCTCTGCCCAAAGTGGTACAAAGTACTTTGTGGTAGACAGAGTTGAAATGCTTTGGAGTGCCTCAGCGAGTCTGTGTAAATTAATGAATCAAATAGCCAGGGAGCCCCACATTTTGGGAAGGCCATTTACATAGAATAGTATATAGAATAGATTTAATATGATAGAATATATAGAGGATTTATTTTAAATGAGAACATAAGATGGAGTCACATAGAAGAAGGTGAGCACCAGTCTCCTACCTCTGGCTAGTGCTCACTTCTTCTATGATACTTCTAGTGCTGTAAGTGCAGTGCTGTGTGGCCAATTTTTTGTGTGCCAGGGTTTCTTTGAAACAATCAAAGCTGCTACATGCACAAAATAGTTTAATATACAGTACGTATTTGAAGCTGTCCAGAGTAGCACATGGGGATGTCTGGGGCATGGAACAAAATGCCAATATAGTATTCACAAGGAAAGTACCCCAGTCCACCAGGATTCTAAATGTTTCCTTTTTCACTGTAATAATAAAACTCTACTCAATCCTAACTGCGTGAATCCGTATCAGTCGACAATTAAAAACCTCAGGCCCCAAAAATTTAAAAAAAGAAACCAATTTTGCCAAAGGAGAAAGAAAAGAGAGAAAGAAAGAGCAAAATGTAATATGTTGTTGAATCGAAGAAAAGCATTTATCTCATACATAAAATTGACATTATTCTTAAAGCCCACTAAATCTAAAATACAAATCACTTCATATGAGAGGAAGCACTGCAAAAAGATGCTTTTTTCTGTTTTTTTTGTGGCAGATTTGAACACAGAAATAATGTTTTCCCAGTTATTACATCCTTTGCTCAGACAGTACGTCAAATTTAATATCAGAGATACTGAAACATTTGCATACATCTCTGTAAATGGTAAAAATGGCACTTTCTACTAAAGTTGCACATGGTTTAGGTTTTTGACACACAGGAAAGGAATTCAGTCTTGTTGCATTTTCATGGCAAATGACACCTGATATTTTAATTTAACATTCTGCTTTGCTTGCTGTCTGTCTTGGCATTCAGGCTGATTTGGTGTTAGTAGGGTCACTGGCTATCCCAATGCCCATTAGCTGATCTATGGAGTTGCTCCATAATTAAAACATATGCATGAGGTTATGAGTGGATAGGGCATAATGAGCATCTGGCTTTGCTGGGATTCAAGCCAGGGACCTTTGGTTTTCTAGCTTGGTGCCTTAACCATTGGGCCAGGCGAGGAGCCTGCAAGGTTGCTTGCTGTCTATTACTTGGTCTTTGCAGCCCAAGCCCAGCAGCAGCCTGATTAGTTTGTAGTCAACCAATGAGGACTAACTCTAACCTATTTAAGGCCAATCCTCCTCCCACGCCTTGCCTAAGCATTGGCTGACAAAACTAGCACTGTGAAATTGCCCCTAGCTAAGGGTTCCAGCTCTAGCTGCCTTGCCCTGCCTTACCTTGAGCCTTTCCTTCTAACCTTACCTTTTTCTGTTCCTGCCTTATCTTTCCCTCCTGATTCTGCTCCAGTTCTGCTTCAAACCTTGCCTTAACCTTATTCTGTCTTGACCTTGCCTGTTTCTGCTTCCTGTCCTATTCTGACTTGTACCTTGTACCCTGTCTTATATCTTCCCTCATCTTTCTCTGCATCTTGCTCTGCCTTTTCCTTCCTCTACTGCTATCCAGTTCTATACTGCTTTCCGCTCCAGTCCTTTTGCTCCCATCTTGTCCTGATCCATCGTCCTATTCATCCTGCCTAGCCCAGTCCTGACATTTGCCCCTTCTGTCCTGTTCTGCTCTGCACCTGTTCCACCCTGAGAGTCTACATCCTCGTCACCCTGTTCCTGCCTTTTCCATTGTGTTCCGTGGGCACAGCCAGTCCCTGCCTAAATGACTCCTCTACCTCCACAGTGCCCATTACCTCCTTGACAGTGAGCATGTTGCAAATGGCACATGTGCTAGTATTTGACCTGGTTAACATGTAGGAATCAGATGAGTGAATACAAACCAGTGGGGATGCTTGCACACATTTTTCATGGTTCTTGCAGCATATTCCAACCTTGGCCTGATTGTGACAAAGTTCTTCTCATGTTCTTATAAAACACTACTTTTCAGGAATTATTTTCTATGTGTATAAGGACATGAAGTGATTTTCTATAAATAAAGAGTCACATTCCAAAACCTGGATTCTTGCTATCCTACATGGACTGAATCATTCTGAAATATAACACCTAATTTAGCCCCATGTGCATATTCAGGTGGTGGGAATATGTGACATATTGCAGAGGACATGGTTTCCTGTTTTTGTGATGGACATACAATTGGCAGGGTTTTGCCCTGTTGTTAGGAAAAAAATGTCTATATACAACTGGCTTCCACTTGTCTGAGGGTTTTATAAGAGCACATGAAAGACTTCATTTCAGTGCCTAGAAAAATTCTTTAACAGGGCCCTAGATATGTACTGGAGCTTTTAGATCCAATTATATATAAAGGCATATTAATCTTATGTAAAAGACTGCCCTTTTAGTCGAAAAAGTCATGTTTAGGAAAGGTTAAATAATTAATTACAGTGTTATTTATAAATTCTCTGGAGATTTTCTTTCTGGTTTGTTTTGGCGCTAGACTCCCCTTGTTTCCTGGGGCATTGCAATTAATGTCACAAGACGGTACTTCGAGTGCTAGCAGATCAATCAAAGGTCAAGGTGTCTACAGGGAAATTGTGAGCAGTGACATATAAAATCATGGGCACGGTTTTCCACGTTCTTTTAACAGCTTTGATAGGATAAGCTAACAGATTTCACTAGGACCTGAAACAACCTTGTGCAGAACCATTTTAAGATGGTGGTAAGGATGGTAATTATTTTAAAACTGAAAGGAAAACTATAACCTTGGAATAGCCCATAAACTATGTTTATGTATAATATGGTTAATGGGCTGTGAGTGAAAGTGTGAAATCATCTTTTTGGCTTAATGTTATGTATTATTAGTACAAAAGAGTGAAAATATCAACATCTTTTCATATGCAAGAATCAGTAGAGGGTGCTTCTTCCATTCAACCATAGTCACACATCAAGTCAAGTTATATGTGTTCACCTAGTACATTTGTGCTAGTTGTTTACACACATATTTTACATGCAAGTTGTGTTGCAATGAGCGTCACTGCTGAGAACCTAGTTCTATCAACATGACAAAGGTTAAACATATTTTAACTATTCTATGGTGTGATGAAAAAGTTGAAACAGACAGTTCTCTTTTAAGAAAAATTATTTAATGATACAGAAAGAAAAATGTTGTTTATTAGGAATTTGTAAGCATTTTAATAAGGGTCTATTTATCATGCTGTATAAATAGTGAAGTTGCTCATAACAACCAAAGATCTTTGCTTTTGTTCTGCTGAAATCTAATTGCTCATTGGTTGCTCTGGGCAACATCACTTGCAATGTTTCACTCCACTTTATACGCAACAGGATAGATAGACCCCTTCATGTTGACTTGTATGTAATCTAACCTAATATGTGACTAATATTTCCATCTGCTTTTTTTTTCCAATAGGATGTTACCTGAATCTGTTCTTGGTACTTTTTGGACTCCAGATCCCTTTGATCTCATTATGCCCTACAAACTGTATCTGTTACCCCACTCCTATGACTGTCAGCTGCCAGGCCCACAACTTTGGAGCCATACCAGAAGGCATTCCAGAAAACAGTGAAAGAATATTTCTGCAAAATAACCAGATCACTATGCTTCACCGAGGGGATTTTGGTCCTTCTTTGGTAACCCTTTGGCTCTATTCCAACAACATCACCTTTATAGACCCAGCCACATTTGAAGGATTTGATAACCTTGAAGAGCTGGATTTGGGGGACAATCGTTACTTGAGGGCCTTAGCAGCAGACACCTTCCAAGGTTTGTCTAGACTTCATGCCTTGCATCTGTATAAATGTGGACTCAGCTCTCTGCCTAGTGGAATATTTAGTGGCCTCCACAGTTTGCAGTTCCTTTATTTGCAGGATAACCACATAGAGTTTCTACAAGACGACATATTTATAGATTTGGTTAACCTAAGTTACCTTTTTCTGCATGGCAACAAACTCTGGAGTCTCCATCAAAATACATTCAGAGGCCTTGTTAACCTGGACCGTCTTCTCCTACATCAAAATCAGCTTCAATGGGTTCACAGGACTGCATTCCACGACCTCAAGAGACTCACCATGCTTTTCTTGTTTAACAACAGTCTAACTGAACTGCATGGGGATTGTTTGGCTCACCTCTCTGCTTTAGAGTTTCTAAGGCTCAATGGTAACCCTTGGGACTGTGGTTGTAAAGCAAGATCTCTCTGGGAATGGTTACAAGGTTTTCGAGGCTCTAGTTCAAATGTTATTTGTGAATCCCCTGATCAATTGGCAGGCATGGACCTTAAAGTGTTGAAAGCAGAAGACTTTGTGCATTGTTCAGGCTCAGAATCTCTTCACCAGATTAAGACTCACACATTCAGCACCACACACCGTATAACACACAAAGGCCATCATTCTCATCATTCCTCCAAAGAGAAGGGGAAGGAAATTGATATTGGTCTGCACCAAAATGAGCCTGCAGCCCCTCCAGATCCTCGACCAGGTTCTAGAAAGCCAGGAAAAAACTGTACCAGTCACAAGAATAAGAATCGCATTTCAAAACCTGTGTCTGTAAAGAGCATGACTGATCTTCAGGATTATGTTCCAGATTATCATCATAAATTTAACTTTGGCACTTTGCCCACTGCCTCCACCAAGAGGAAGACTAATTGTACAAGGAGGACGCCGATCAGGAGACCCAGTGGAGTACAACAGGCTGCAGGCAATGGTAGTGATGGGGTCAGGGTGTCTCTGCTGTTATTCCTCCTTGTGTTGGCTGTCATAGTACGCTGATTTTATTTTTGTGGGAGGACATGGAACCACTGCCACCACTTTCCAAAGGACCAGCATTTCTTTTTTGTTGTTCTTATTTGTTGTAAATGGAGGAGCGAACATGGAGAATGAATTGAATAGCTTTTGGTGGTTTCCTGCTTGTGTCTGTGGATTATTATCCTGAACTGGATGCAACAGGAGTTGAGGGAAGCATTGTAATATGCCTACTACATGCAGCCCCAACTTTGCATGTACTAAGGGTAACACGTTATCATATTTTACAAAAAACATTCCTGTTAACACATGGTCATGCAAAATGGTGCATTCTTACAGATAATGACTACATCAAATATTTCTGACTTTGTTTAGAAAGGGGACAGACTTACAAAAATTAAAAATCCAATCCGGCCTCTTACACATACCCGAGAGATTGTGTAAGTGTTCCCACCAGAGATGAAACTCTCCTGGTTCTTTTGAACTATCCAGAAATTGCTGGTTTTTGAGTCAATGCTGCTCAGAAGACAATCTACAATCCCTGAAAAAAACTCAGGCATATTTATCGTTATATAGCAGGGCTCAGCTGCCTTGCTACCAAAGGAAGGTTGCATACATATGATAGGACTTGATCAAATTAAACATGGAAGATTTTCCTACAGGCAGCCTGTTTATTTTATATATGTATTCACATAGTTATTTAAAGCCACAAACCTTTCTCATTCTCTCTTCTGCCCCAACTATTCATAAGTGCGTCTTTATTGTTTCTATGGCTATATCTAAAACCATGATTTTGGAAAGAGAAAAAAATGTGCTGTCCATTTTATAGCAAATAGACATTATTGGCTAAAAGCTTTGCAAATTTTGGTACCCTGCTTATTTACTGAGTGATGTAACAATACTATTAATAATGATAATAATACATTCACAGGAGTAAGGCTAGGACAGTCCCACGAAGACCAAGCAGGGAGACCTTCAGATCATACCCTACGCAGAACACAATTCCACATTGCCAGGAAATAACACAACCCTTTGATAATAGTACACAGGGCATCAAAGCATAGTACAGGTCAGAAATATAAAGTATGATCAGAAATTGTAGATGTTTGTGGTACACAGCCATAGAGCTTGATTATCAGTCAGGGAGCAGAACGTGAATGGGAAAAGTCTTCACAACTGAGAGAGAAAGAGGATACTCCTAACAGTGTTAGTGTAGTGCAATCCCTATAGCTGGTCTAAAGGTATTCACGTTGTAGGATTAAGCCTCACACAGTGACCATAGGGAGGTAATCCTAACACATTGTAATTTACCTAATCCATGGGTTTCTTCTAAATAAATGATATTATCTTTGAACCATACATTCTCTAGGCCTAGGGTGAATTAATTTATGCCCATTGGGGAAGTGAAATATATTTATTTTAACCATAACTGAAAAAAAAAAATACTCTGAGAATGTTCTGACATGAGATTGATTTATAGAGTGTGTGCTAAATTCTCATCCGTTATCTTTTCAAAATGGAAGGAAGCTTCCAAATATATCTGGGCAGCCTCAGCCGTATGCCCAATACTGGCAGCTCCGGGAAGTGTCAGGGATTTAATCCAGTTTTACATAGACCAAACATATGTCTTTCTCATACGCTTCTTCCTCGATGTATAAAAAAAAATTACCATTTTCCATCCAAACAAGATATATAAATACAATTATTTTTGCATTGGAGCAGAACTGGAGTAAATATAATGAAAGGCCTTTCCTGCTGCAGTAGCAGTGTTAATCAGCTATAAATAGGAGTTCTGGTAAGTGTTGCACACAATCAAATGTTATTTCCTTGTCGGAGAAATTGTGTGAACAAAAAAGAACGCTGAAATAACCTAAAATAAAAAAATAGCCTTGGGTATATAAAAAATGTCTGCTTGTTTTGTTTTTTAACATGGTATGATTTGACTTGAAATCAGATTCCTAACTGGTCCCATTCATTTACTTATATTGTTGTTTAATGTATAGGATCTCTATGCACTGATGTCTTATTACCATATTCTGATATGCTGACCAAAATATATTACAGTAACAGGCCTAATAGCCCTTTACAATGTTTCCATGATGTGATATATTGCATCTATTGAGTCTCAGTGTTTCTATTATCCAATCAAAGAGGCAAACAAATGGCAGGCAAATTGGATTTGTACTTCTGTTTACTAGTGCTCTGAGCAGAGAACATTCAAAGCTGAGATATGTGTGGAACATACTCCTGCACATTTAGAGCCATAGATGCTAAACTGATAAGTTCTGTATTACGCTAATCGGCTACTGCAACACAATCACCTGCAAGAATCATGTGGAGCAAATTGCTTCTGTGAAAATGAACTATGACAGGTAAGACTTCAGCCGCACCAAGAGAATAACACCCAGCTACTTGTTTGTATTTTAAAAAATAAACTCTTATATACAGATGTTTCCCAGCAAGACTATCGTGTGCTTGTATATTACACATCTACCAAATTCACAGATCCATTGGAGATATGTCCAGATCCCAGCACTTGTTTGATTAGTATTCATAGAGATCCTTGTTGTTCAGCTGAACCAAAACGGAACCCATAATGTCATGTGAAATTAAATTAGAACAAAGGAAATTACTGTATATTGAAGGAAGGGTTCACACAACTACACACACCCACACCCACACAAGTCCCTGTAAGGGATATCAAGGAAATGTGTAATATATTCTAGGGCTAGATGAACATAAAAAGAAAAACGATGAATGATATCTTAACGCTTACTCCGAATAGTTTCATGGTTAATGTTGTAATTTAGAAAAGGCAAGAATGCAGAACACAAGACTTTCCTTTCCAAAACAATGAACTCCTTCAATATCGCCTGGTCATCCCCAGAGCCTCCTGCCAGACAAACTACAAGATGAAAGCTGGTGGCTGGAAGCAATGCTAGTTGGGAAGCAGGTATGAAAGACTGTAAAGTTCAACTCGGTCAGTTATAATTACATGGGAGCAGATCAATGATACACCTTTGTTGTACCTGTGGGGTTACTGTGGATAACAGATGCTGCAGCTCTAGGCACTACTGGCCAATGTCTCATTCTTGTATATCTCTTATATACAAGAAGACTTTGAATCAAGGACTGAAAGCATAATCCATGGTATAACTTTAACTCGTATCTACAGTACAGGTCTGGATGGTCTATAAGAAGGATATTAATTGAAAGAGCAATGCTTTCCAAATATATTAGAGGCCAAAGGACAACCATATTTATAGACTGGAGAAAAGGCACTTTAATATACATACAGTACATAATGTCAAGTGTTTATGTGCAAAAAGACATCCCTCTCTTAAAGGAACAGTAACACCAATAAATAAAAGTCTTTTAAAGTAATTAAACCATAATGTATTGTTGTGCTGTACTGGTAAAACTATATAAACTATATGACTATTTATATCAACAGGCTGATGCATAGCCATGGTTCAGCCCCTCAAATCTGAAAAAGGAGAAAAGGAACAGGGTATACAGCAGATAACAGATAAGCTCTGTAGTATACAGTGGGATTCTTACAAAAGTATCTCATCCACTGCATAATGTGTGCTTAAATGTTTGCCCCTATGGCTACACAGCAGCATGTTTATATAAAGTATAGTTGTATTTCAGAAGCAAACACACCAGTTTTACCAGTGCAATGCAACAGTGCATTATATTGTCATTTCTTTACAACACGGTCATTATTCTTTGTTACCGTTCCTTTAAGAAGGGGTATCTTCTTGCACATAAACAGTTGATATTATTTATGTATATAATTGTTATGTCATAATAAATATGTTTGTATAATATAGCAACAAAATGTAATCCAAACCCATTCATCTGTGCATATGTAGCACTTTATAAATAAAAATTTACATAAACATAGAACTGACCCTGAGTTAAATGTTAGTGCCTGGTTCCTTTCTTCTCTATACAGCCCCCCATCCAGAACTGTAATAATTCACCCCACCAGGACCTAGATCTACTCCAGACACCCACCGTCTAAATCACATACCTGACATATGTTCACCATGAGTCTAAACACCTTTTAATTACTGTGACACCATTTATCACCTCCATGAAACCCTTACAGAAAGGGAGGAATGGTGCCCAGCTGTCCTGTAGGCTCTTTGAAGAGAACTAAAAATTGTACTACGTTTGTCCTAGCTAAGCCTGTAAAAAGCTCTAGTAGTTAATTTCAAGCAGCAATGGAAGAGTTGTTCCTCAAAGCTCTTTCAAACCCAGATTCTCTAGGCTGACACTGTGGCTTGTTCGGAAGCTTAAGAATCATTATGCTTCAGTTCTGAATGACTATGTCACCCATTCTTGCACCTGAACAATGTTCTTTCAGCTCTGCGAGAAAAATGAACCCTTAGATTCCACATTTCCTGTGCTGTAAAATCACCGGGGTCTCAGTTCATTCCGCTATTTTTCTTAGCATAGTCTTTGTTGGTTACTTTTGAATATAAGGAGCATCTGCACGGAGAGTGGACTTCTTTCTAGAACAGTAAGCAGTCATTCAACACCCACTGTCACTGTCCTTGAGAAAGCTACTATATCTTGAGGCCATGACTAGTGAAGTAACAGCTTAAAATTATGAGCACCGGCTATTCACAGCATTTTTATTGTTCAGTACAAAAAGTCTAAATGGCTGCAGGTCTATAGAGACACATTGTTTTAGCAGTTTAGCCAATGTTTGTGGAGCTACGGAGTTATTTTTAGACTCTCTCTTTTAGGTAATGACTTGTCTGTATTTGACAAAGGGTCTGACACAGAGAAAGTAATCAAGTAGATGAGTAACACAGATTTTTTTCGGAATTAAGTTTTAAGAACAATTTTAATTAGTTTTTAGAGGGACAGGACACATCACAATTAGCTAAAAATATAGAGGTCGTATACAGGCATGGGACACGTTGCAATTAGCTAGAAATCTAAAGGTCTCATACAGAGAATCTTACAGCAGCTTGAAGGGAAGAAAGTTATGATAGGTAAATTAAATATCATTAAAATACAAGATTATAAAATATTATTTGAATAATATGATCTAAGCTATGCATAATATGTTTGCAGAACTGCTAGTCAGCTACTAGCAACCAATGAGTAGAAACATCCTGTTGGCAAAAATGTGGGCAAGTTCACTAAAGGGCGAATTTTCCCCCTGTGAAGGCTTCGTGCCACTTTCCATGCTCATATACGCTACCATTACGCTAATTCACTAAAATGCAAAATTGCGTCTTTGCAGCCAAAATTGCGAAGTTTGCTAGTGTTAGATCGTCAGCGTGAGCATTACATAGTTAACTTTTGCTAACATTCATTTCTGCTACTGATGGGCAAATTTATTCACCAGGGGCGAATTCGCAGCGAATTCCCGCAATTCGCGAAATGCCAGCAAAAATTCGCTTAAAAAAAGACGCGACGAAACTGACACGCCGTGCATCGAAAATGGCGCGACACGTTGGAGTTGACACGACGCTCGTCAAAATGTGCCGCAACTCGTTTCGCTAATTTTTTCGCCAATTCGCGAATTTCGCTGGAAATTCGCTAATTTTTCGTCGAAGCAAAACTGGGTAGATTCGCCCATCACTAATTTCTGCATAACAAAACTTCGTTAGTAGTACTTAGGTCAATTTGAATAGGTCAGGTTTATATATGACGTATATTTGTTGGTGAAAATGCTTGAAGTGCCCATTTATTATTAAGAAAGGCAAAAGAGGTCCTCTAATGCCCTAGACATGAGCCCAAAAAATGTGGCATGCCCCATAAATGGTAAAAAAAAATTAAAATAAATATTTTTAATAGTTACAACTTACAAAGACAATCTTGCTTTAAAATGTGAAAAACGCCTGGGTTTCTTTTTTTATATAATATTTGACTTTTTGGTATACAGGATATGATGTCACTGACATAAGATTGAGAAGTTCTGTTCATCTTATCAGTTCGCCAGGTCTAAGCTGGCGCAGAATACTCTGGCGAAAGAGCAATCGTTGTAATATTCTTATTTTAGTGAATTCTCATTTTAGAAGATCGTTCATCTGAGCATGACAAAAGGGCACTAGGGACAGTCTCTTTCTCTAGCGAATTGTCCTTTACGCCTGCAAGTAAATTGTCGATGTCCCCGCAGATGGGAGTTCTGGCAAATTTTCGCTAACGACGGCCACTTCACCCTTTAGTTAATCTGCCCCATAGAAGGAAGTTGATGAAAAATCATGTTGACGGCACATAAGACCCATAGCTTACCCTCTCAGAGCCCTAGTTTACTCCTTGTGCCAATTGCTGCCCCCATCCCACCTCTCCAATATGTTGGGTACATTGCAAATGCATTCATAATAATTATTAATTTAGCATTCAGTTGCACCTATAGCACTGCATTCTCAAATAGACCTACAGAGAAATTTCCTACACTCACATGAAGAACGGACAGTGTAGATGCTGATACATTGCAAATACTGAATATAGAGGTGCTTAGAAGCCATGCACCTTTAACTCTTGCTGCTTCCTTGTTATGACATAGTTACATAGTTAAATTGGGTTGAAAAAAGACCATCAAGTTCAACCCCTCTAAATTAAAAACCCAGCATACACACACACATCTCCACTCTTTCACACAAACCATATATGCCCATAGCTATACTAACTGTAGAGTTTAGTATCACAGTAGCCTTTGATATTATGTCTGTCCAAAAAATCATCCAAGCCCCTCTTAAAAGCATCAACAAAATGAGCCATCACAACATCACCCGGCAGTGCATTCCACAACCTCACTGTCCTCACTGTGAAGAACCACCTACACTGCTTCAAATGAAAGTCCTTTTCTTCTAGTCTGAAGGGGTGGCCTCTGGTGATCCTCTTTATGTGTAAAAAAGGTCCCCTGATATTTGTCTATAATGTCCTTGAATATATTTGTAAAGTGTAATCATGTCCCCTCGCAAGCGCCTTTTTTCCAGAGAAAACAACTCCAACCTGGACAGTCTCCCCTCATAATTTAAGTCTTCCATCCCTCTAACCAGTTTAGGTACATTGCTCAGACTGGAGTACATCTTTGCTGTCTGACATAACTTTGATGATTGTCATGATCCTTTGTAGCCTTTCCTAGAATTTCTTCAGAGACAGCAAAGTGCTCAGGGCAAATCCTAATCTGTAGAAACTTCCAGCTCTGATGGAGTAATCATGTGTGGCTTGAAGTATATAAGGACAGTGAAAGCAAGAGAAATACTGTAAGTAAAAGAAAGACTGGAAAGTTCTACACTCACCATAGGTCAGCTTGGGATTCACAGTTGAATTCTGTATGTTCTACTTGAAAGTATACTCTGCTACTGCTCCACATATGGTATCGCTACCAGAATATCTGTTAGATGGAAAACATCAGAACACATACTAGGTAATACATGGCAGATTAGATCAACATGGCACATTTTATCTTTAATAATGTACATGTATCCTGGATAAAATCTCTTGCAATCCCTTTCTCTTAAAGTCAAGCTTTCTGATCTATCATTCCTGGCTCAGATTTTTACACTGGATTTACTCCATCCAGTGTCTTGGTACAAATGAAAACACTCCATATAGTGATCTATCTGTTGCAATACAGTCTCACAATGGGTGGTTGGATGCACCTTAGACTGGCTTGTTTAGTCATCTGATACTTTGGTCCACTGCTTGTATCCATATAACATAGCCAAAACTCCACAGCTCTCTGACCCACTACCAATAGAAGTCTCGAAGGTCGTGTCTACCGCCTGAAAGGAGGTAAGTGGCCCTGATTCATATGCAATGTGATGTGACACTTCATCAGAAATTTCACACTTTATAATCAAATGGCTTTCACTTATAGGAACAAACGGTTGTTTATCTCTGTTGATTATTTGAAGAAAAAAATAAAGTATATGCCTTCTCATTATCCTCATTAACTTTATTTAAAGGACAAGGAAAGGCAAAAAAAAATAAAATCCTATTTTTACTTTCTTTAATGAAAAAGAAACCTATCTCCAATATACTTTAATTAAAAAATTTCTACCATTTTTATAAGAAGCCTGACTGAATGCAGTGAAATTTTCCCTTCATTTACTGCTGTGGATAGGAATTGTCAGACGGTCCCTAACTACTGTGCAGAGAAACTCATACTCATGAACAGCAGGGGGAGCCCCCACTGTACTTTCCAGCCATGTAGAACTCAAGCAGCTTTGTTTCCCTGTAGAGCAGTCAGCAACTGTGTAGAGCTTTATATTGGATTTTATTTTTGCATTTACATCCCCTTTACAGTTTCCAACTCCAGCTGCAGGGACTCAGATCATTGAGCCAAATTTAAACAGATAAACTGGTATTCTATTTGGAGAATTTGATGCAGCCTCTTGTTCTGCAGAGTTGGAGAATGTTTGTATTATACAATACAAAAAATATAAAATCGACATAAGATTACATGACAACACAGGACCCAGTGCAGTCTGTATATTCTGATTATTAATCAGTCTTGCTGTATCGGCTTCTGGCAGATATTATATGACTTGTGCTGTTTTAAGAATTTATGACAATCCCTAAACAGCCCAGACCACACTGAGCATGTGCACAGTCTTGGTCTTGCAAAGATGTATAACAAAGTTACAAGATGACAGCCCCCTGTGGCCAACTTTGAAAGCATAAATCATTTGTTTGATTAGGCTTGTGGTGCAGTAAGTTCATGTTTATGTTTAGTATACAAAATACAGCATTTCTAGCCTTATTCTATTTCAGACTTTATAAAAATCTGCATGTTATATCTAACCCTATTATAAAGAGCATAGGCCTATGTAGTTCATGATGCATCTATGTTTAAGTGTGAATATGACTTTAATTATTAGTATTACAGGTATGGGATTCTTTATCCAGAAAACTCCAAATTGCAGGAAGACCATAACCCAAAGACTCAATTAAATCATTAAAAAAAAATTGTCTGTTATAATAAAACAGTACCCTGTACTTGATCCTAACTCAGATATTAGTCCATATTAGTCCTATGATTATTAGTCCATATTGGGGGCAAAACAATAGGCAATGTTCAAGTTTTAAATGTTTTTAGTAGACTTATGGTATAGTGATAAAAATTATGGAAACATCCCATATCCGGATAACCCCAGGATCTGAGCATTCTGTATAACAGTTCCCATACCCCTTATTATTATTTTTGTTATTGTAATATATCATATCACATGTTTATAAAGCACCAACGTACTCCCCACTGCTGTAAAATAATTGGGTGTATACATTGAACGTACAAATTTACATACAGAAAACCCCTTGGTAACTAACATAATTCATTAAATAGTGTCATGAAGCCAGAGTTCACAATACAGAGATATTCTGGAGAACAGTTTTCTATGGGACATAGACACTGATGTATTTTTATAAATGTCATTGATGTTTTCAAGCAATTAGAAAAGTGGCCTTTATTGCATATGGCTTTGCCAGACGGTATGTTAGTGGGGAAAACGCAGTACTTCAAACAAAAGCAGACTCAGCAACTTTCACCCAGCTGCCATTTGTAGGCTCATGATGCCCCCTAAAATATGCGCCAGATGGCACTGGTGACTACTTATTACTACTTAGCACTAAAGAAAGTAACATAGTAATATAGTACAGGTGTGGGATCTGTGAACTGGAAACCCGTTATCCAGAAAGTTCCAAATTACAGAAAGGCCGTCT
>CM044434.1:28319526-28335503 GCA_024363595.1 Xenopus borealis | reverse complement strand
CAAGCGGTTAAAATACTGGCCAGGTGGCAACCCTACCTGAAGAAAATTATTTATTTTGTGTTTTGTTATTCAGGAACTTGTGCCCTAGGGAAGGATTGCTGTTTACTATGTGGTTGCCTATAATTTAAGCAATGGATCCAATGTATGGATTTAACATTGGCATAATTAGGTACTCTAAAACCTTTCTTATCAGCACCTTTTTGGTCATATAATAAACAAAAGATTCAGGTCACGCAATAGCCACATCCACCCGCTTATGGAACACACTTCCGATTGACAACACCACCAGAGGGAAAAACTTCTTTAAACGCCTTTATTTATGGATTGCGACCTGGGCAAGCTTAATAAGGTACTTGCATCCATCCTTGCACACGGCTGCCAATGCACCCACTCTGCTCTTCTGATGGGTGGTACACATCTGTGTTTATTAAACTGGGGAACCCTGGAGTTGTAGCCACCCTGAACCCCACAGTAGTTGCAGGGTTTGCAAATAAAGTACAGGTATTCAGGCATTTCAAATAGGGCACTAGCCCTTCATTTTAATCAGACCATTAAAAAATTGACCATTGTGGGAGAGGGGGATGAATGTCAGGTCCGGACAAAGCAGTACCCCAATCAATCTTGTTTCTGCACCTGCAGACAGACCCATAGCACAAGCACATTCCTGCCCTGTGTCTTGGTTAATACCCCCTAATATTTTTATCTCTCTTTTCCATTCTATCGGCCTGATTCACTAAAAGGAGAAGTGGCTGTCGCTAGTGAAAATCTGCCAAAAACTCCACCCGCCAATGCACAGACAATAGGGATGGGCGAATTTGTGGCGAATTCCTGTGATTCGCCTCCGGCGAATAAATTCGTGAAACACCCGCAAAAATTCGCCTGACGAAAATTCACCTGACAAAAAAAAAAAACCGAGACACGTGCCGAAATGACGCGTCAAAAACGAGATGCCGTGCTTTCGTGAATTTTTCGCCAATCAAAATTCGCTAATTTTTCAGCGAAGCCCATCACTAACAGACAACATTTCACTAACGAAAGAGACTGCCGCTACCGTTCATTCGCACTCAATCGCCAGGCGACTTTTCGCTCTGGCAACTGTATGCTGCTCTGCAAATTCACTAAAGTGTGGATTTTACTGAATGCTACCTCTTTCACCAGCATTTGCTTTGCCACCTGAGACCAGGCGAACTGCTAAAACGAAGCTACATCTTCCTCAGTCTTATATCAGTGACATCCTATCCTGTACGCCAGCGTCATAAAAAGTGTAAAAAATGCTGGCGACTTTTCTTTGTTTTAAAGTGCGATTGCCTTCATAAGTCCGAACTATTAAAGATTTTTGTGTGAGCATTTTTTTAACACATTTGAGGGGCCTGCCACATATATTTTTGGGTGGGCTCTTGTCTAGGGAATTAGAGGAGCTTTTATGTCTTTATTAAACTCCCTTGGACATTTGTAATAAAAAGTGGCCCCTTCAAGCATTACCACCAACATCTCTAAAAAAGACGTTCATCCGACTTTTATGCGCCTCCCCTATTCAAATTGACCTAAGTATAAGACTACTAGCGCTAGCTAATGCTCAAACTGAAGAAGTATCTCTAGTGAAAGGCGACCAGGACCCATTTTAGTGAATTAGTGTAGTGGTAACAAATTTGCACCTGGTGAAGTGGTTCGGAGTATGGTGAACCGGTCGCTTTCTCACCTTCCTGCTTTTTTTTCAAATTTCTCCTTATTTTTCTTATATCCCATTCAACATTGCTGTCTACAAGCTGATTATATTCTCTTTACCAGCTGGTTTTGCTCCATTCCTCCCTTTTTACTTTGTGTAAAAGACAAAATAATTGTGCTCAAGGTCAGTGGGAAGAATAATGTCCTTACTATGGCAATTCCTGAACTAATGGAAGCAGTAGCCCCTTATATTTTTTGGCTAGGTTAAATCTGTATATGTAAAAAATGTAAAAAACTATTTCTGTTGCTTATATTTTCTCAGTGAGCCTAGAAACTTAAAAGCTGTGATATTTAACACCCGAAATCTGCAGGCGCCTTTCCAGCTCTGGCTAAGTCTTTGCCACTAGACGTGTTGTGCGCTCTTTTCAGTGAACAATAGAATAAGCCGGCAGTTCTGTACACAACCGATAAGACACAATGTAAGACACTTCTAATGCTCCGCTAAATTGTATAAATAGGCATTAGGTGTCTAATGCACATCCCTGAGTGGCTTACTTTGCTTATGAAGTGGCTCATCATAGCCTTATTGCTTCCATAAATTTTTTCATTTTACATTTTATTTTATTGCCTAGTTTTGTTTTGTGCTTCTGCAGTATGCGAAATACAGAATGTGAAATATTCAGGCTGGAAGCTAGATCCCGTTGATGAATCCATTAGAAGGCATTCCTAATTCACGCTGGAGGACCAATCAAACCAGGGCAAAGTGACTGTACTCTTAATAGAAACTAAAATTATAATCAGACAAAAGAATTTGACAAAGTGCACTGAAAAAAATATAAAGAAGTCAAGGGAAGATAAGAGGCACTTTTAGGATGAATCTGTACGTCTCCAGGGAGAAAGAAACAGCAGAGGAGAGGTGATTACAGAGCATGTAAATGAGCTGAGCCATGGAAGTACAGGGCATAGTTTTAGCAGACTTTCTGTGGAATCACTAGAGTGTGCTGTAGAAATATAAGGCCTGCTGAGCAGGGCTGCTCCATGTTTAATGTGCCGTAATAGATACACTAGCAATGGAAGAACGGGTGGAAATTAACTTGCAAGGCAAAAGGCAGCGTCTATTGCTTTTGTTTAATGATTGCTGTTAAAGGAACTTTCCAGTGTACAAATAAAAACTGGGTAAATAGATAGTATGTGCAAAATAAAAAAGGTTTCTAATATAGATAGCCAAAAATGTAATGTATAAAGGCTGGAGTGACCGAATGTTTAACAGAACATAACTTTCTGCTTTTCAGCTCTCTAAGTCAGTGACTTGAAGGGGGGGCCACATGGGACATAACTAGTGATGGGTGAATTTATTCGCCAGGGGCGAATTCGCTGCGAATTCCCCCAATTCGCGAAACGGCAGCAAAAATTTGCCGCAGAAAAATTCGCCAACAAAAACAAGTCGCGCGTAAACGACGCGAGGCGATTGATGTGATGCGCGTCGGAAACGACGCGACGCGCGTCGGAAACAACGCGACGTGCCGCGTTTGACGCGTGACTCGTTTCGCCAATTTTTCGCCAATTCGCGAATTTCTCTGGAAATTCGAGAATTTTTCGGCGAAGCGAAACGCGGGAGTTTCGCCCATCACTAGACATAACTGTTCAGTGAGTTTGTAATTGATCCTCAGCATTCAGCTCAGATTCAAAAGCAACAGTTATGACCCATGTGGCTCCCCCTCAAGTCACTGTTGGGAACCAATCAGTGAAAAGCAAGAGAGCTGCAAAGCAGGAAGTTGGGTTCTCTTCTATTATGTTAGACATCCAGTCACTCCAGCCTTAGACACGTTGCCCAACTAGCTATATTAGAAACATTTTTTTCTATTTTGCACATACAATATGCACTGTATTTACCCAGTATTTCCTTTAAAACTATAAAGTACAGGACCCTTAAAGGGGTTGTTCACCTTTAAATTACCTTTTAGTTTGATGTATAGAGAGACATTCTGAGACCATTTGCCATTGGTTTTCATTTTTTATTATTTGTGTTTTTTTTAGTTATTTATTTTTTTCATTCAGCATCTCTCCAGTTTGGATTTTTAGCAATCTGGTTGCTGGGATCCAAATTATCCTAGCAACCATGCATTTATCTGAATATGAGACTATGAATAGGTGAGGACCTGAATAAAAAGAGAAGTGATGAAAAATAGTAACAATACATTTACAGCTTTACAGATAATTTGTTTTTTAGTTAGTGACCCCCATTTGAAAGCTGGAAAAAGAAGTTCAAAGACTATAAAAAAGTAAACATGAAGGCCAATTGCAAAGGTGCTTATATTTATTGTTTATGGGTTATTCTATAACATACTTAAAGTGTAACCCTTCAATTTAGGCTTCATTCCCAATGACCCCACTGTTTGTTACACTCATACATATGATTGGATATTTACTACTCAAATTTGGATTTTGATAAATAATCCCCCCTCCATTATATTTCAACAGGCAAGAGGACTTCTGCACTAACTCATTCTCAATATATATTGGACATTACTAAAAATGCCCTCCCCTTAAAACAAAACAGGTATTGTTTGTATATATTTTAATATATTCAAGCTGGACAAGTACGTCAAAGTCATCCCTGGTTTGGCTGCTCCTACACTCACTTTAACCTGATTCATCTTCTAGTTCCATATTCTCTAGTTCCCTAAATCTTCCCTGAGGCCATGTCAGTATCTGGGCTCTCAGGTCACCAGTAAATATGACCTTATTCTAGGAACTGTAACACTAAGAACTTAACTTTTAGTTGAAACCAGCTACAGTCTTACAAGAGCAGCTTCTATATTTCTAATAGAAAACACAAATGTGGGGCGGTGAGCAACTGGGATCTTGTACCTCAGGATGCTCAGATGATTGTGCTATTGTAATGATTTTTAGCCAGAACTCATAGTTAGAGTGAGAAGACAATTTTAGTGCAGCAAAAAACTGAAGTGAGCTCAAAGGTGTACTTTAACGTGCTTTGACTTGTGCAACCCAAATACAATATAGCAGACAGCACCGTTTAGAATACAATTAAAAAGCCTTTATTGGCACATCTTAGGCTTATGATTCAGACAGATACAACGTTTCGAGCCTCAACTCAGGCTCTTTATCAAGTCTTGTGCAACCGCCTATATAATGGTGGGAAATAGTGATGGGCGAATTTTTCGCCAGGTGCGAATTCACGAAATGCAAGCGAAAATTCGCCTGCTGAAAAATTTGCTGGCGTAAAAAAAAACTTGACGCGATTTGTTCTGCGAATTTTTCGCAATCAGGATTGCTCTACCCCCAGTGCTGCATCAGTGAAGCAACCTGGAAGTGCAGTTAGCTGTGTGAGCGAGTGGGCTCATGAAGGTGCGTAGGGGTGGGGGCCGCTTTAGAGGGGGCCTTTGAGGAAATATTCCCTGAAGCATTTTCTTCATGCTGACATTTTCCTATGATTTTTATAGGAATGTGTCATAATCACTTTCAAGCATGTAAAACTGCCCAAGGTACATTAATAGACCATTTTGTGACCTATACAAAAAAGAAAAATTCTGCACTACCATGTCCAAAGTACAGTAAAGCAAAAGCATCTCATTGGAAGACTAGTGCCTGATGCATTTTGAGTTAAAAACCCTTAATCATTACAAAACACTTTTCCAGTGGAACAAAACTAACTAAAATTTTTGTATAGCTCCCCCAGAAGGGCAGCTGTGTGCACTTGACCCCACCACTGTACCAAGGAGTAGATTCCTGCCTGGGTCAATTTTTCAGAACCTGTACCCGACCCATACCTGCAATCCACAACTCTCAACACGGACCTACAAACCAAATTCTTACCTGATTCGACCCGCTACCCGACCCGCAAGTAATTTATCTGCAACCCGATCCAGACCCAATGACCATCAAGAATCAGGAAGTGCTGTCATTGTAAACCGAAAGTGACATCATTGCAAGTAGACGGAAATAGGCGTGATCAGAAAAAAAAGAGGAAGTGCTGCCATGATAAGCCTGGAAGTGACATCATCGGAAGCAGGCGGAAGTAGGCATGATCAGTTAAAAAAGAGGAAAACTACTCACTATTGAGAAGGCCCGCAACCAGATCTGCCACCTGAAAACCAGGAGAACCACCAGCCCGCGTCTATACCCACGCCAGAAACTTCTTCCTGCAAACCACAGGGTACAGTAGGTTTTTGCAGGTAAACCGCGGATTCCGGACCTGCTGCAGGACTCTACCAAGGAGTCTTACAGCAATCATCTGAAGGAAATAGTTTAATGTATGAGACATATGCATGAAAAAAAGAGTAATGTAAACAATAATTAAAAAATCAGTAACATCCTATATGCAGAGTTAGGCTGCAGGAAATGAGCTTGATATTGGTAAGGACTGCAGTCAGTATTAACTGTCAGTTAGATGCCAGGCCTTTCACTCTGAATAAAGGTAAATAGGTACAAGCAGTGCACTATAATTGGATTGTGGGAAATGCAGAGCTGAAGGTTACAAAGAACAAGTCATTCTTAGACATTGTAAACTGGTTCCCCTGCTGCCCTGATAGTTATTTTCTTATCTGAGCTCCCCTATGTAATGTTAATTACCTTCGTGAAATATGTTCAGGATTTACAGCTCTATATGAATAAACATGTACATAGTTAGAGTATCTGTGCAGATCGTGGCTCCAAGGGAATGAACAGTTAATCACTAGGCACTGTTGTTTTCCCACTTTTTCCTTTTGTCTCCCTCCAAGCCTGGAGACTTTGACCGTTTTATCAGTAAGCGTGCAGTTCCTAAAATGCACAACACAACTATGGTTTCTTTGTTCTCTTTAATGTCGTGTCCCATTATTTCTGTTCCAAATTCCATTTCCCTTTTACACCTTGGCACTTAGTTCTTTTATAGAAATCTTGATGTTGAGTTATGTGCATAACTGCTGAAAATGGTGTTCACTAGGGGGAAAAGTGATTGTTCGAAAACGGGTGCATGATATAAAGGTTTGTGGCAAGTACAACTGAGCTTGGGTGGGACTCAGGAATATTAGAACCCAAGCAGAGCTACCATTTAAATAGTGTTTTCTCCTTCCTTACGTACGCATAGGACGTGGGCATATGGCAGGGCTCACACAACTCCTTTAGGGAATGCAGCTCTTAATTGTAGCATCGCAACTTCAACATCACAGGTCTAGATGGTGGCCAGCTGGCATTCAGTAGTTCTGCTTGTGGATGATACCAGAGTTGGTCACTGCTATTGCTGGTAACTGGAGCATGTGGCTATAGCTGTGATGGCTGCTGGGTAGTCTCCATGTATGTAAAAAGACAAAAAAAAAATGGAATTATTGGTAGCCAGCTTTGTAAAAAAGATTGGATATGCTCTAACCCTTTTTAAATTAGTGAGAAAACACATAATCACTTTGCTTAAACAGTTATTTTCACAGGCGTTTACTTCAGGTTACTCACCACTCACTGTACTCCTTGGCCCGGGTGCAAGGCCCCGAACCCATATTTTAGGGAGGCCTGGCCGACAAAACACTTCAACTGTTGCGCGCACTTCCACAAACCAGAAACCAGCAGTGATATAAAAAGTTACGTTTTGGGGAAATAAAGCAACTTTTTTTATCACCGTTGGTTTCTGGTTTGTGGACAGGGCCGCTCCTGCCATGAGGAAAGGTGAGAACTTTGCCTCAGGTGGCACAGAACAGCCAATTAGAAGGGGTGGCAAAAAGTCACCTCTTGTAACTTTAAGAGACGAATTTCTGAGTTTTAACCTGGAAATTCCGGCTCAACTAGTGCAGAGAGCGCAATTTCGCTCAATGCACTAGCGATGCCGCCTCCTTTGACCCACTCCGACGCTGATTTTTAAGCCTGGAGCAGGAAGGGGGGGCAGCATAGGGGCAGCTGCCCCAGGCGGCGGCAGCCCCAGAAACGCAGCTGTTTGTGGACATGCATGCAACAGTGTTGCCACCCAGCTTTGTAAGCCAGAAAGGGAACAGCCCCTGTCGTAAATGCGGAACAGGGTTTGATTCTTTCTGCCAACCACAAAGTCAGCTTCCAGAGGGGCCAATTACATTACATTTTGGGTGGGCCCTTATAGGTACCAACCCAGCCGTGGATTGTGATAATGTCAATCACATCTACGACTGCTTGACCAATGGGCTGCCATTTGGTGAGAATGCCCAGTTTAGTCTGCATATAGGAACCAGACCAGATGTGTATTGAGTTATAGGGGCCTTTGAATTGTTGCCCTCACAGTAAGGGGTCACACACTGAAGAACGTGGGCTGGCTGTACATAACATTAGATAGGGCATATTTGCATAACATTTATTGGAGCAATGTGGCGGGAGGGGGAATTAAGATACTTTTAAGGGCAGAGACACATGTGGAGATTTGGGGAGATTTAGTCACCTGGTAAAAAATCGCATCTTCTTCGGGCGACTAATCTTCCCAAGCTGCCTCCCCGCCGACGATTTACAGTAGATTCACTCGGAGTATTTTGTTTTCCAATGTTGCTCGAAGTCGCCTCGCGAGGAAACTTCAGGTGACTTTGGAAAATGAAGCTCTCTGAGTGCCATCCCGCTCCCGATTTAGATACTAGCCGGCGGGAAGGCAGTACAGAGAGATTAGTCGCCGGAAGAAGTGGCGATTTTCTCTAGACGACTAATCTTCCCAAGTAGCAGCGTGTGCCACCGCCCTTAAGCATAATGCTATATAATAAGCTGTTTTATCCACTTAAATCCAAGTGGATGTATAATGTACAGGTATGGGATCCGTTACACGGAAAGCCAGTAATCCAGAAAGTTCCATAGTCCAGCCATCATCCATATTTTAAAAAATGATTTCCCTTTTCTCTGTAATTATGAAACAGTAGCTTGTACTTGATCCCAACTAAAACATAATTAACCCTTATTTTAAGCAGAACCAGCCTATTGGGTTTATTTAATGTTTCCAAGATTTTCTAGCAGACTGAAAGTACAGTATAAAGATCCAAATTATGTAACGAACCGTTACCCAGATCCCGAGCATTCTGGATAACAGGTCCAATACCTGTATTAATTAGTGATGGTGAAATTGCTGAAAACTGACACTATTTATTATAATTGTCCAAGGAAGCAAAATCAAGAGAATAAAGAAATATGCAACAAGCTCACCTTAAAAGATATGTGGCATGAGCTTCATATAAAAAAAAGTGTAAATATGATATTTTAAACAGAAACAACTTGTAAACATAATCACACTTTATAAATATGAAAAAATGCCAGCGTTTTGTCTTTTTTTTAATGATTTTTTTGGAATACCGGATATGATTCCACTAACATAATAATGTTGAGAATGAAGCTTCAGTTTATTAATTCGCCAGTAACAACCTGCAAAATAGACTTTGGCTAAAGTGTGTATTGAATAATTAACTATTTCAAAATAGCTGGGATAGCTGGCCTTATGCCTCAGATAATCTGCTTGCTCCTTTATGCTTCTATGACAGAACTCTGCACTAGTGATGGCAAATAAATTCGGCAGGTGCAAATTCGCGACCATTTCCGGCATTTCGCCGCTGGTGAATACATCCCTGAAACGCCAACGAAAAATCTGCTGTTTCAAAAAAATGTTGGCGATAGCCAGAATAGCCGTTTGCTTCAAAATTGCAGCACATCAAAATTATTCTAAAGCCCATTGACTTAAATATATTTGGCCAAATAGACATGTGTATAAAAATTGTTGTGGGCGTCGAAATTGATGCCCATTGACTTCAATGCGTTTCACAAATTCTTTGCCATTTTGTGAATTTCGAGGAAAATTTGTGAATTTGGGTCAAATCTGTCCATCACTAGTGATGGGCGAATCTACCCAGTTTCGCTTCGCTGAAAAATTTGCGAATTTCCAGTGAAATTCGCGAACTGGCAAAAAAATTTGCGAAACAAGTCGCGGCAAGTTTTTGATGCGTCGCGTCATTTTCAACGCGCATCACGTCGTTTCCATTGTGTCGCACCAAAAACAACGCGCTACTCGTTTTTTTGCAAATTTTTGCAATGGCGAATTTTTGCTGGCGTTTCGCGAATTTATTCGCCAGCGCCAAATCGCAGGAATTCGCCGCAAATTTGCCCCTGGTGAATAAATTCGCCCATCACTATCCATCACTACTCAGCACTGGTCCCTATCCTGACCCCTCCACAAATGAGCTTGCAAACAGATTTAATTGACAGCTTCACACCAGTTCATTCAAATGCTCTTGATATCAGGGCTGTAACTAGGGGTGGGCATAAAAGGCACCTGCCTAAGGTGTAAAGACTGGGGGGAGCTAGGCAGGTACCTCTTGAAAAGCCTTCTGTCTACCCTTAAGCCAGGATTTTTTGTGCCGCTGGTTATCTGCAACTCAGCATGATCCCCCAGTGATGTCACTACTAGTGATGGGCAAATAAATCCGGCAGGCAAAAATTCACAGCGAATTTCCATGTTTCACCGCAAGCGAATAAATTCATCAAACTGTGGCACAAATTTTCCTGCCAAATATCCGCCGCAACAAAAAATCTGTTGAACATTAGAATAGCCGTGCGCATAAAATTGTCAGAATAGTTGCAGCATAGGATTGTCATGTGTCAAAATTATACGGACACCCGTTGACTTTGGACAAAATAGACGCGGGTATGAAAATTGTCCCTCGTGTCAAAATTGTCGCATGTCAAAATTATTTTGTCCACTGATGCGTTTCACGAATTCACCCATCACTACTCACTACACATGCACGTTTGTAGGAGAGTGCATGGGGGGCCAGCAGGCTTGGCCTGCCATTGCTTGATATTGTAATGAAACAGCACAGGAATTCAAAGCACATTATCCCCTCCTACAGCCCAGTCTCTTGGCTTCCAGGCTACTGAACCTTCTTTTCCCTTATCAGGGCCGGATTTCTATTTCTGGTGCCCCTAGACCAGCCCCCGCTCCCAGGGCCAGATTTACATAGCGAGAGCCCCTAGGCCCACTGCCGTTCCTCACCCCCCCATACTCTGCCACAAAATTTCATCATCAGGACCGGAGCAATGGGGATTGGCGCACATGAAATGCAAAAAAACCATTGTATCGCCTGTGTATCTCCAGTGTTTCTGGACCAATGTGGGTGTGGCTGGGCAGCATGCCGCCCCCTAAAATCCTGCCACCCTAGGCCCGGGCCTAGGTGGCCTTTCCACAAATCTGGGCCTGCCTGCTCCCACACCCAGGTGTTAACACATAGAAATTTCCCTGTCCCGCCTGCTAGAATGTAAATTGCCAGCAGGGTGGCACTTGGAACGCTTTTTCTGAAGTTGCCTCACAAGGAAACTGACTTCGGAAACAGAAGCATTCCGAGTGCCGTACCTCCAGCGATTTAAATTCTAACTGGCAGGAAGGCAGGGAGATTAGTCGCCCAAAGAAGAGGTGATTTGTTGCTGGGCAACTAATCTCCCCAAGTAGCAGTCTGTGTCACCACCCTAACAGTTGGAGGGCTGTTGGTAGGATTATTAATAATGATGTAGACATCAGGTTCCCCCCATTAGCAAGGATAGAAGGAACTAAAGAAAAAACTGCCCTCATACTTTTCTATATATAGAGCCAAAATAAGTGTACAGAGAAACTATTGTAATAGGATGTGAGAAAAAGCTAAAAAATGAGGATGGAATATGTAAAATATTATGCTGAACCGTATTCCATGATTATTTTAATGACATGTCAAAAAGCACATTAAAATACGACGTGATTGATTCTGTTTCACACACCAGCCTGTAGCCACGGCTCTCAGAGAGAAACCATATCTTTAGCCATGTTCTGCAAATGCCCTTGCAGCCTGTGTTTTAAAAGCGCATGATTCCCCATGGTGATGATGAAATGAAGCTAATTGATCATTTCTGACCTGCTTTCACCACCCCCAGCTCCGGCAGCAACTGGAAACCAAATCAAATCACTCCATTAACAAGCTTAGTTATTCACTTATTTATTTTCTTCCATGGCTTCCTTCCAAAGAAAGAACTGGGTCCTCAAGAACAAAATCCAAGTTTATTTTAATTATAGTTCTTGCATTTATTAAAAACATTACATAATATAGATAAAATCAGTGAAGTGAATGGGAAATGTTAATGAAAGTGGTAAATGTCGACTGTACAGCTTTTCTCATGTACGGTAAAATGACATCTTAAAGGCACAAGTGTATGAAAGGAAACAGGGCCAGAACTAGGGGTTGGCAAAAGAGGCACATGTCTAGGGTGCAACACTGGGGTGGGGGTGCTGGGCCATTTATCAGCATACCCCTAATCCTGGCCCTCGAGTCCCCTGGTCCTGCCCGTTCTCCTCCACCATCCCCCCCCCCACCTGCTGTCATAATTGTTATATTTTAGTAGCCGACTATGAGCAGAGTATAACAGTGCTTCATACCTGCCAAGTGTCCCGTTTTGAGTGGGACAGCTCTGCTTTTGACAGCTCAACCCCTGTCCCGGGCTAGTACTGGAAAGTCCCAGTCTCTCTGCACTGAACGTGGAAAGTCCCTATTTCTCCGCACACTTCAACAGTAACTTGAACTCTAACCCTTTTAAGCAGTATAAAAGTATGGTGTATGCACAGTTTAGAGGCACCTTGCACAAACACCACATATTCCCCCTATAGTAGGAAAACATTTCTGAAATTATAATAAACAGAAACCATAAAACTGTATAATATTATGCATTCTTCACAACACATAGTCCTTGGTCCATGCAAGTAGTTTTTTTATTCTTTTAGTACTCTTCATAGGTTCACTTTCTTCAGGCCTATTGCAGTTGGAATCAGGGGTAGGGAAATGTCCTTCATCAAATGGAACATCTCCAAAGTCACATCTAGCAGGAGCACGAAGACTTGCATTCCATACATGTCCATCAGACAGTTCATATGTGTATGGCCCTTGCTGGCGTCTCACTTTAAGTGGTGTAGTAAATTTAGATTGTCCTTGTTTCAGTATTCCTGGTTTCTTAATTGAACATGTTTAGCAGAACTACGGCAGATATTAGCAAAATGTCCTACTTTTTTGCATTTGCGGCACTGTGCAGCTTTTGCAGGACATGTAGCATAGTTTGCAGTGTGTTGAACCACAGCAGAAGCAGTATTTTTATTTGTATTTGCTGTACAGTTTTTCAATGTAGGTGAATCCATTTCCTTTGGATTGTATTGTGGCTGTGACTGTGCATTATTAAGCCCCAGTGCTGGATTCACAGTCTGTACATTCCCAGCAGTTCCCTGACTGAGAGTTGTAGTCTCTGCTGTTTCAATTTGGCTAGCAACTGTAAGAGCCTTTGCAAGGGTTAAATCCTGCTCTAGTAGCAGTCTCTCACTAATGCGGGGTGAGTTTTAATTTCCACTATTTGGTCTCTTAGCATTTCATTTGTTAAATTCCCAGGTAACAACCAGCTCTCTCTTGTCCACCTTGGTGGAATTTATATCTTTCAGCAACCACATTTACTCTTGGCATGAAAAAGTTCTTTATAGCAGTAAGAGCTGTTTCATAAGTCTCATCAGGTAATGGTAATGTATAGATACACTGTCCCTCTGCTCCCAGGAAGTGAATAAGTAAAGCACGCTTTCTAGCAGCAGAAATCTCCCCTTGGTAAGCAGCAGTACAGTAATTTAATTTTTAATTATATGAATCCAAGCAGTACAAGGTATTGTAGGCTCACCAGGCAACTGCAGAGGTAGAAGAGACATCTTGTCAGGGCAGGCCTGGACTGTGGATTCTGGCAAGTGCCAGAGGGGCTGCTATAATGTGACATAGAAATGCAGTATTTAGTGGGCTGGTGGGGGCTGTTTGGGCCTGTGTGTGGGCTGATTGGGCCTCTGTGTACCTGCACTGCCAGGGCCTATTTTGACTCTCAGTCAAGGCCTGAAGCTCAGCACCAGTTTGTTATATTTGGTAGCCGAGGATTAGCAGAGTATAACAGTGCTTTATTAGCAGGTTCATGCAGCCATTACACTCAGGGCTGGGCCAAGGGGTAGGCAGAGTAGGCAAGTGCCTAGGGCTCAAAGCTGGGGGGGGGGCACAAGGGACTCACCTGCTCTGCCTCCTATCCCCTATTCCGGTCCCTCTGTGTGTTCTGGCCAGTGCCTGACTCGGCATGTGCCTGTGTCTCTTCACACTAGCGTGCCCTTTTCTGGTCCTTTTTTCGCACTGACCTATTGGGCGCCTGGCTGGCCTGGCCCGGCTCTGATTGCACTTCAACAGTAACGAACTCTAACCCCTTTAATGCAGTATAGAAAGTACAGTATAAGTACAGTGTATGCACAGAATACTCTTGTGCACAGTGACACCTACAGGCACCTTGCACAAACCCCACAATAATGAGTTTGTGCATGTGCCCTTGCGATGGGGAGGGGGGGGTCAGGGGTGGAGCACCGTTATCAACTAGGGTGCATGGCTGGACTGGCCCTGAATGGCAAAAGGTGCAGGTCTTTGCACCCTATGCTGAAGCTCAAATATAAGAGGCTACAGGGCCTCTGCTTAGGACAAGGAGCAAAGTGCAAGAAAAATTATGCTTTGTACCCTTTGAATTGTATTGCATTTTGCGCCTTCCCTGTTATTAAATGAGCCAAAATGCTTGTTTTCATTAACTGACATTTTCAAAGAGAAGTCTAAGTGTGATTTAGCTACAGGAAGAGATTTGAAAATACTGTTAACAAAAATATATGAATCTAAATCTCTAGAGTGACTGAAAATAACTTGGTGCTGGTGAAATATTGCTTGAGAAAAATAAAATGGATTTTTAAAAATGAGGTAAATGCCGTTCTGCATAATCACTATACCCAATTTACCCCCCAATTCATAACACGCATGTTTGTGTGTATTCCCAGGTGTACTGACTGGAATAGATGCTTGTTATTAAAAAAAAAAGAAAGAAAAGAAAAATCTGAATTGTTATTACAGAGGAAACAAAGAACTGCAAAAGAAGGTAAACATCTGTAATGCCGGATTAAAAAATAGGCAAGCATAAAACTTTATGGCGTATCTTTATTATTTATGCCATCCTTGGACTACGCCGTAAATAAAGAAATACTTTTCTTTCGCATACAGTATCTGAAAATATCAAAGTTATGGCTGCAGAGCTGCTAAAGTATTTCACTGCAGTGGTGTTTGTACAGAAGCCCTTGGAACGCTGAGAAAATATATACCCCTGTTATATGGGATTGCAGCCATCCATTACATTATATTATTATATCCAACTATATATTTAAGTTTTGGATTATGGGTATATGTTTTCCTCTGCTTAGAAACATATAGTAACCCCCCTTTTTATTTAGGTAAATATAATAAGAACAACTGATATACATACTATAATTACAATACTGTATTTTTTGTGTTTTGTTTGTAGCAAAAAATTGATAAAATGCATTAGTCACTGGATGTCCTGATAATTTTGACGAGAGCGACAATTCTGACATATGCAAATTTTTTTTGATGTGGTGGATTTTTCTCCAGCAAATTCCCGCAGCAGTTTCACAAATTCATTTGCTTGTGGCGAAACGTGGAAATTCATCATGAATTAGTGTCTGCCTATTTTATTTGCCCATCGCTTTTTGCACAATAACTATCAAAGGGTCTGTGACCCCACCTGCATTTTATATTGTAAATTAAATGACCCATAATGTGTAACATTTAGTGAGGGGCGAACTCGCGGCCAATTCCTGCGATTCGCCGCAGGCGAATAAATTCGAGATACGCCAGTGAAAAATAAAAAAGAGAGTCAAAAACGACGGGCGTCAAAAATGTGCCGCGACTCGGCAAAACCGGGTAGATTCGCCCATCACTAGTAACATTTCTAGACTGCATGCTTATTAAAATGTTGTTCACTTTTAAGGCATATTCATCAAAACACTTATGTAGTGCCGGGAGCAGGGGTTTGTGTCTTGGGCTCAAAGCTTAGGGGGCACCAGGCAAGTACCATCCCTGGTGCCTACCCCTAGTACGGCTGGATGAGTGCTGCATAAATATGTGCCCTGGCTTGGCCCTGCACATATGTTAAATGCTTTAAGGCTCACAGTCGTATATATCATTCTCGAAAATGTTGCATAAAAGATAAATTTGATTGCTTTTTATGATGAGGTAAGTAGGATGCTGGACTGTGGGGGGCAGTAGATGTCATTTATTTGGATTTTGCCAAAGCAATTGATACGGTGCCCCACAAACGACTGCTTTCTAAACTAAGGTCTGTTGGTCTTAATGAAGTCATTTGCACATGGATAGGGAACTGGCTACAGGATCTGATACAGAGGGTGGTTGTTAATGGTACATTCTCTATGTGGAGTAAGGTTCTTAGTGAGGTCCCTCAGGGCTTGGTATTGGGTC
>CM044434.1:28177271-28189922 GCA_024363595.1 Xenopus borealis | reverse complement strand
CCTTCTCCTTTAAGTAATAAATAGGTAATGTAGTGTTGCTCTGCACTGGTAAAACGGCTGTGTTTGCTTCAGAAGCCATACCATTGTATAAATAAGCTGCTGTGTAGCAATGGGGGCAGTCATTCAAAGGAGAAAAGGCTCAGGTTACACAGCAGATAGCAGATAAGCTCTGTAGAACATAATGTTATCTGTTATCCACTATTTAACCTGCGCCATGTAGCTTCTCAATTTCCACCATTGCATTGCAGCAGTATGTTTATATGAACTATAGTAGTGTTTCTGAAACAAACAGACCAGTTTTACCAGTGCAGGGCAACAATTCATTTTCATAAATTTAAAACACTTATTTTTTAGCATTACTGTTCTTTTAAGTTGGGAGAGATCACCGAGTAGCATCTTTTTAGTAGTGCATAATGTTGCCCTTTAATCATTTTTAAAGAAAAAGGCACATCCATTGATTTACTATGTTTACAATCTTTTTTTTTATCAGTATAAATATTTAAATTTCCTCCTGGGCTTTGTTTTGTTTTGCTACATATCAAACAATCTTGTTTTAGATGTTCTTATCAATTCTTGATTATCTGCATTTTAATTATCTAAGCTTGCTTCAGTCACTTAATAAAAAACATTTATTAGTGGTAATCTTACATAATACTGCTACAATGTATTATTCATTAGGATTCATTTCTTTAAACATCAGCTGCTGTTTTGTTCTTGCTTTCAAGAGGCTTATGGCTAGATAAATAGATAAATGCTAGTTATATGGAAAATGTCAATACACTTTAATGGCAGAGACTTTGCAACAGAAAATAGTTTTTACTGGTTATCAAAGAAAGTGAATCTTATTGAAAAGTTAAAGGGATCCTGTCATGGGAAAATTTTTTTTTTCAAAATGCATCAGTTAATAGTGCTTACCTAGTGGTTACCTTCTCATTGTTCTTTTGTTAGGCTGCTGGGTGGGGGAAAGGGAGGGGGTGATATCACTCCAACTTGCAGTACAGCAGTAAAGAGTGATTGAAGTTTATCAGAGCACAAGTCACATGACTTGGGGCAGCTGGGAAATTGAGAAAATGTCTAGCCCCATGTCAAATTTCAAAATTAAATATAAAAAAATCTGTTTGCTCTTTTGAGAAATGGATTTCAATACAGAATTCTTCTGGAACAGCACTATTAACTGATGCATTTTGAAAAAAAATTTTTTCCCATGACAGGATCCCTTTAGAAGATTGATTTATATATTTAGAGGCACAATTCGATTGGGGGTTTAGTTAATAAAAAAAAAAAAATATCTATAGTTCGAACGAATATTACTAAGACGAAAACTCAAATCGAATTCGAATCAAATCCGACAAAACCCAAGGGCTAGTAAAAGCTTTAAAATGGTCACTGGACCTCTCCCATTGACTTATACATGAAATCTGCATGTTTTAGGTGGCAAAAAGTCAAATTTTAACTTTTAAAGGGCCAAGGTTTTGTAAATCTCAAAATTCGAATTTGAATTAAAATTCAAATCAAGTGTTGATTATCAACAATTCGAATTTGAGAGTTTTGACCATAAAAAATTTTGAAAACTTAAATTCTAACGTTCAGTTCGACCGTAAATAAATCTACCCCAAGTGTGGTGCTTATTTATACTGCCCCCATTGTGAATGTGGTTTCTGAAACGAGTTTATAAAAAACATGGTAGTGCAACCAAATGAAAAATACATTCAGACCCAGCATCTGTCATGCTTAATTACACTGGCAATATAAAAAAGCACATGGATTGTATTATTTTATAGAGTTCCTCTGCGCTCCCTTCAAACAACTACTTCACAGTATGAACAATGGTCTAGGGTGAAAACAAAACAGTTTAGGAGACTTATATTTTCCATTGACCTTTTTTAACAGTTTGGGCTATAAGGAAATCATAACATCTCCCCACAAAAGTCCTTCAATCTACTGTACATGTAGTTGAAAGGTGGAAGCTCAACAAGCAAAGGTAATAACTAACATGCAGAGTTACTGCATAAGACAAATGTCCCACTGTTTTTTTCTCTTTGAGAAATTAATTAAATGAGAATGATTTATAGCTTTTCCTCAAAATCCTATAAAACCAGGCTAATGTCCTAGTATTCAGTAATTTACTTATCATACAAAATTGATTGACATCAGATAGGGAATGAAGCAGCTTAGGGCATCAATCGTTGTTAGTACTCAGCGGTGGTGCCCATTTGCAGGACATCCACATAGGGGCACAGAATAATGAATAAGAAGATGGATAATACTGACAGATCCACCTGGGTTGCTTATTGATCAACTAACGCTCTTCTGGGAGAAAACATGCATCCTTGGTGGGTCTTGAAGACCCACCAAGAATGCCTTAGGGGACTGAGGTGAGGCATAGTGAAATATCTAGAAGCAGACCATATCTAGATGCAGACCATATCTAGATGCAGACCATATCTTTTCATATTTATAAATATGTCATTGCTTCCTGCGCTCCCACTTATTTTTCCCAAGCACCTTGAACACCTGCTTCTTTAATCAGTGAATTATAATATGCGCATAAGAAACCTGCATCAGCATAAATTAGTAATATGCTAATCTTCAGTGTATGTCATATCTATTACACTGAGAGGCTGTGCACTGCAAGACAACTAGCTGCTAAAAATGTTGAGATGTTTTTGAATTTTTAGAGGTTTGTGAGATGAGCATGCTGGATTATATGTTCACGTATAACCATAAGCGGGCGATATATATCTTGAAGGATGGTCATTAACAAATGTTTCCTTCAGAACCCTTAATCTATAGCACCAGGAACACACAAGACATTTTGTCTGTCCAAAATAAGAAGGCAGAAACTTCAATGAACCCAGAGAAGGAGGTTTAATGGCAACCATGAAATCAATTCATTCTCACCACTCATATGCAGTTACTATGTAGCCCGAAGGTTGGTCACATACCAATGTTCCCTACAGAACACTCAATCTCAAGCACCAGGAACACATTTTTTTATGCTAATATTCAGTGTACGCAGGGTTGCCACCTGGCCAGTATTTCACCGGCCTGGCTGGTATTTTTGGTTGATCCCAATGTTATTAATAGGAAATAAAAGATAAAAATATAGGAAGGCCGGTATTTTTTTTTCAAGAAAAGGTGGCAACCCTAAGGGGCAAATTTACTATTATTCCCCAAAAAATATTTTCAAATGCTAATCGAATAGTTTTAGGCTACCCTTTTATTCGATCGTCGATCAATTCGAAGATCGAATAACGATCGTTCGATCATTCGAATGATTTGTACGATTCGAACGGTCAAATTAATCCTATGATCGGAATTCGATTGAATTTGATCAAACTTCGATCTATTCACGTGAATTTTTAGTACATGGGCCCCTTAGTGTACATCATGTCATATCTATTACACTGATTTACTGTGTACTGAGGGAGAACTAGCTGATTAAAAATGTTGAGATGTTTTTGAATTTTTTGAATTTTGAGATGCGCATGCTGAATTATACCTTCGCGTGAAATCATATGCAGTCACTTTCTAGCTCGAAGGTTGGTCATTAACCAATGTTTCTTTCAGAACACTCAATCTATAGCACCAGGAACACACTTTTTTTTTGTCTGTCCACAAAAATAAGGCAGAAACTTAATTGACCCCAGTGAAAGAGCTTTAATGGCAACTATGAAATCAATTCATTCATTTTCCACTGAGGGAAAATAGGAGACCAACAATCCTTTCATACAGGGATCTCATAATGATGAGGCTGGATGAGACTGAAACCTGTACTGTCCCCTGCTGTAATTTAACCTTATCACTGACTAATTCCCTTGTAAAATGCCAGAAGGCCACAACATCTAATAGTCAAAAGGTGGTATGCAGTAATACATGGTCACTATTGTCAAATGGGCAACTCATTTGGTTTTCTCTATACAAGGAACGAACATGAAAAAAATTCCCATCAAACGGGGAATCCTGTGGTTCCCCACACAATTCAGGATAATATGCAGGGTATTGAAACCCTTTAAATAATTTAATCTCACAATTTATTATATTCAGGGGTCCTAGAGTACACTATATCAATACTGGAACACATTCTCTGTTTACATATTATACATATTATACCCTTTTTTAAATACCATTTTCCAGTGCTATTTTTGGGGAAGTGGGAGGAAAAATACCACTCATCTATTAAAAGGAAAACACTGAAGGTGCATTGTCAAAAGCGATAAAGCTATTTTCTCCCCATGGTTCTCTCTTTATAGTTTGCCTAATAAAGGAATACAATTTACAATAGTTTATAGGGTGATTAGTGTAGCTTATGTGTTATTACAATAATTAAGCCGCTTCTTGGGTGTAATGAAAAGGAACCATATTGGTAGAGAAATTAGTTTTGACAGTTCAGTAGGCCTGTAAAAGGAATAATAGTAGGATAGTTAGGTCTCGTTCAGAGTATTAGTTCAATAAGAGGAAACAAGATAGGTATCATTTGTGCTGGTGCGTTGGCCGTAGAACACTTTGGAGCAGCTGACGATATGTTCGTTAAAGGGGAAATGTAAACTTCAGTGGAAATACAAGTCTTTGCTATTTACTATAGTTAAATTAATTTTGTTGACTTCTACATACCACTGAAAGTTAATTAATTTCTTTCTTTCTATGGCTCACTGGACTGGGCCAGGTCTCCAATAACGGTTGTCCACAGCACCACAGCAGTTATTCATTGAAATAGTTTTAACCTGGTTTTAAATGCTAATGTATCTCTACCTTTACCTTATATTTGGGAATGTTCAGCTATCAGAGCTTCTATATTTATTGGCTGTGGGACCATACCAAAACACATGTTCAAAACATCTGTTATTGGCCAATGAAAGGGACTTAGGGCAACATACTGACCTAGCACCTATCTCAGTAACATACCTGAATCCAAACATTATATATTTACCATAGGCTTTATGTAGATGACATTTCAGGCAAGCTTTTGCACATACATAATCCTAACAGTGTCTGCCTATAAGCATATTATACTTATTATACTAAGTTGGCATATAGATGCGGCTGGGCCAGTTTGATAGCAGAATTGTAAGGAGGCACTTCTGTTAAAAGCCATGAGTTAGTAGCCCTAATTACCAGGCCGCTGGTGTGCACCTCTTCATGCAGACAAGCCTTTGAGAAGATATCTAATACACAGCGGCGGTCATTTATAAACAATGGGCAATGGGTAACCCTTGGCAACCAATCAGATGATTGTTTTCACTGTTCAACCTGTAGCTGGCTGAAAAATGCTAATCACTCATTTGTTGCTATGGGTTACTACACAGGTGCAAATTTGCCCAGTGTTTATAAATGAGCTCTACTTGTCCTAAAAGATGTGAGTGAAATCTGTTATGGCAGAAGCCAGAGGAATTGATGGAGTGTGTTTGCTAAAGCAAATTATTGTTTTTTCTTTTTTTAAAGCATAATACTGACGGATTACAGATGGGAGAATCTGCCTTGTTTTGCTTTGCCAAAAAATGCATGAAATGCATTGAAGTCAACGGGCGTCAAAATAATTTTGACGTGCTCAAAAATTTACGCTCGCAACAAATTTTACACATGCAACTTTAGCCCAAATGCTTTGAGCTAGTTTTTTTCGTTGGCTAATTTTTGCAGCAGTTTCTCTAAAAACTTTTCAAAGTGGTGAAATGTGGAAATCCACTGCAAATCCATGCCTGGTGAATAAATTCACCCTTCACTAATTACAGAACTATGATTTATATATATTTTAAGTGCACATACGAAGAGCTAAAATAGACTCAGCACCAAGCTTGCAGTGATCCATTCCTAAAAGTATTAGCACCCATACATGGGCAGCACTTATGTACCCAACAGGTGTGTAGCTATAGAGAAAGCAAAGCTGTAGTAAAGGGTTGGGCCTGGGAGATGGCGGGGAGGCCTGGACCACAGGGCCTGCTGATGGAAATTCAGCAGACTCTGTGGCACTTTCTGTAGCCACAGGGCCTCCATCAGAAATCACGGGGCCCATAAATTAAAGTTTTCTGGGCCCTCCCCACTGTTTTGAGAATTTCACTGGAAATTTGCGAATTTTTCCCCGAAATGGGACGAATTCGCCCCATCACTAGCGGCCAGGGTCCCACATAAAAGTTTTTTTAAAAAGCATTGGCGGTCAGAGCCCCCTACAAGTTAAAAAAAAAAATCACTGGTGGCCCCACTATTGGAACGATTCAAAAATCCTTCGAATTTCGAATTTTCAGAACTTATAACATTTTCAGGACTGGCTGAAGGAGGTTCCCCATCAGCTAAAATGGCAATTTGGCAGCTTTAATGTGGCGAATAGTCGAATTTGAAGGATTTTAAAGGGCCGGTACTTTTCTTTTTGCAGACTTTTTTCAATTCGAACTGAAATTCGGCTAAGATTTTAATGTCTCATCCAGATCATAAATATTGGGAGTGGAGCTTGTAGTAGAGAAGGTGCACTCAATTGACTATAGAACTACACATGTAAAAGTGTAGAGGGGCAAAAGACCATTCCGGGGTGCAAAACTTTTGAGTCCCCTCTGAGGGGATGCTATTTCACAAAAATAAAGGGGTGTGCATCCCTCCCCAATTCCGGCACTGTCTTCAGTAAAAAAAAAAAAGTTGATCTTCCAGCAATCGCACTTTGCGCCATGGCCCTAGTTTATAAATGAAGCTTTCTTAAACTCTTTAAATAAAGAAAAATGCAGTTTGTTTGGACTGTGAACTGGTGTGAATTCCCATGCATATCATTTTGGAATAAGGCGAGAGTTTCAGGTCGTCAGTAGACACATTAATATAATTGGAGTCGCATCAACCAATCGGCAGCAGGTGCTTTGTGATTTCAGGGAATCTCAACCTACATTTATTGAAAAGGGAAAGTTTGTCTTTTGTTAGAAAACAGGGACAACCTTGTTGTTACAGCAACCGGAGATCCGAAAACAATAGGAGTGAGAGCAAAGTGTGCTAAAAGCACCGAAACAGATAATTATAACAATTATTGTTATGAAATGAAAATTTAAGTAAAATATAGGATCACTTGAAGTTGTTATGGCAACCTTAGCTTAGCAGGAAAGTAGATTCGAGAAAATATTCCTTTGTTTCTTGTGCCGGAATTGAAATAACTCTGCTAAAATTAGACTGTGTTCATTTTAATTAACTGGATGTATATCTTATCCTATAATCCTTTACTAGCTAGATATATTTTCTTATTTGTAAAAAAAAATTACAGAAAAAGAGCCTGCGCCTACTAAAAACCACTCACCGTTACGAAATCAGCCGATATATTTCTAATGTAATTTATCAATGGGAAGAGAATGCGCAATATGATGCTGCAATCTATTAAACCCAAGGAAAACGTGTTGGCAAGAGAATCCAGAATCCTTTGCACATAATGTACGAAGTCCTATGGATACAACCAGTAATTGTTATTAATCACACTGCAAATGACGCCTCATTTTAATGTTTTTTATGCCTGATGCTTTGTGTAACGGATTTTTTCGCAAAAGGTACATGTACTGGTTCACTGAAGGCTGGTGTTAGTAAGATTATTTTCTTGCAGCAAATAACTGTCAAAAGTATTATTTTGAGCCCTTTCCAATTGGATAATGTGCAACTGGGTAAGCTGGAAGCTCAGGGTAATATAACTGGTAGGATTAGACCCACCCACTGTTTATAATTACAGTTATTACAGGTAAGGAGGTTAGCAGTGATCTACTGGTATCTTGTCTATTGTCTGCCCCCTGCTGCCCACCTTTAAGGTAGAACTACACTAGTGATGTGCATGTTGACCCGCAACCCGCATGACCCGCAGGTTGACCTGCGGTTGGGTGCAGGTTCGGGTTGAATATTGAAAATCATTACCTCTAATTTTATCTTTCATTTACAAAACAGAGAAGAGAATATAAGCACGGCATATCCTTGCACACAATTTTTTTAATCAATCCAGAGCCAAACGCAATTAGGCCCAACATCAGGTTGATAAGTCTGCCCCTCTAGAATACTAAAGAGAAACCAATTCTAATTATCTCCTGAGTGCTTTAGGCTGAGCATATTATATTTCCATGCTTCATGATAAAGCACCGGACCACAGAACTCTGGAAGGGCAATGTTTTTTTAACTTTTACCAATATAATGGGGGTTCAAATGGCAGTGAATGGTTCCAACTGTGCCCTTCTTCCCTATAGTTAGAGGTGTTTTTGAAGCCTTGCCCTTTAATTGGACCTTACGTTTTGGAGATGCCAGTTTGTGAACTGATTGCATACAACCAACATTTCCCAAGTGGTTCCATTAAATTTTAGAGCAAATGAGCAGTTATGGCCTTTCCAGACTATTGTGGAGGAGATAACTCTGGTTCCATATATGAAAGTGTATGGGTGACTGTCCTGTCTCACTTGAAAATTTAAAAAATGTGCCACATGCATTGAAGTTAATGTTTGCATAACTTTTCCAAACCATTCTACTTTTTTTCATACATTAGAAACTTTGGGTGATTTTTCACAAAACTATTGCCCATCCCTAGATACAGTGGGGGTCATTTATCAACACTGGGCAAATTTGCCCATGGGCAGTAACCAGTAGCAACCAATAAAATTGCTGCTTTCATTGTTCTACTTGCAGCTGGCTTTAAAAAGCTATTAACTGATTGGTTGCTATAGGTAACTGCCCATGGGCAAATTTGCCCAGTGTTGATAAATGAGCCCCAGTATGTCTTATCTTGTGAGCAGTGGGCAGCCAATCACAGAATGAGAATACATTTTTGAGTTTTCAGTCAGTCCCTCCCCTCAGGCAGATTAGATACTAATTTAACGTGCCGTGTATTTTTGCACATTGTACTATATTTGTAGCCCAGAGCAGAAAATGAGATGTGTGTCTCCTGGAGACTTCTTAAAGAAGCTAAAGAAGGAATATGTGTTGTTAGTATTTATTTGAAGATACTTGGGTTGTTTATAGCCAAGTGCAGATAAAGAACAATATGGCTCCATAAACACTGCTGCTTTGCATTTTAGCATTTACTACCTGGAACATGGAGGGGGATTAGGAACTCGCTTGCTGATCAGGAAAGGCAGACTGGCCAAGATAGGCTCCGAAAATGGAATTTATTCTCTGCATTCTGATTCCTTGCAGACTAACCCATCAGTCTAGGATCTTGCATAGCAAGCCACAAAAATCTCTGGTGTGCTCACAGAATAACGTATTGAAGCCTCATCCATTTGTGGTGGGCTGTTGCGCTGTTTCATGTAGATCTGCAAGACTCTTCTTACAAATGTAGCTTTCCTGCTAATTAGTTCCTTTGTTGGCATAAATTCCAGCAGTGCAAAGTGGTTGGAATTAAAATAACTCACGGGCAGGCTGGAAATCTGCATGTTAAGTTTAAAGCGGTATCGTCAGAATCCCTTTGCCATTCACCAAGTTCGATTGTGTTTTTTGGTGTAATGACCAAGCAGATTATTTTCTGCAGGGGCCTAATATTTTCTTTCTTAACCACTCGCTTCCCAGAAGGTGTAACAGGCATCTGACCAGGAATATCCACTGCACAATTTTTTTCATTTGTGATTTCATCTGTCTTTCCATTCCAATAAAATGGGAAATAAAGCAGCTGGGGGTCATTTTTGAAGATGTCACAGAGAGATTGCTGTATAATGGTGGTATGTCTTTCCCAGCATGCTGCTTGTTATTACTGGAAACAGTCACAATGCAAACGCCAATTCTGACTCATACTGTGAATCTCAAAAGTCATGGGATTCTTATTTCTGTAGCGGAGAATACTCAATAAAGAGGTCCAGAAATGAATGTTAACCAGCTGCTAACATAAGGTAGAGAGCTGCCCTGTTGTATCAAACCATGCACTTAGGTATTGTATACACAAGTTATTATACACCAGGCAACAAAGAATAAAGTAATATTTTTAGCAAATGACTGTGTCAATAAAACTGTTTGGCTTTCAAGATAATGAACACAATTTTGAACCCTTGCTTTATGGAGTAAACTATCATCTTGCTTTATAAGGCTAAATATAAGTTAAATATAGGCTTATATTTCCCCGGAAGGTAAAAATATCCTTTATCACTCCATAAAGGCAATCAGACCAGTTTATAAAATAACTGTACTATGGGTATTATACATGTAGATAATACTGTGTCTGGGAAATTCAGTTACCGGAGATCACTTGAGGCAAAAGACAAAGTTTTTTTGGCACAAGCTCCATTGATTCTGAACTCACTAAGGGGCAGGTTTATTAAGAGTCGAATTGAAAATTCAATTCGAATTCTAATTTTCAATTTTCTTTTATGGTCAGAACTTTCAAATTCGAATTGTGAACGATCCAAACTCGATTTGAATTTTGAAATTTATCAAACTCTGGCCCTTTAAATATTCAAATTCGATTATCCGCCTCCTAAAACCTGCTGAGTTTATGTATAAGTCAGTGGTAGAGGTCCAGGGACCAATTTGCACGTTACTAGGTTTCTTGACATTTGAGGGTTTTTTTGGAGAAAAACTCGAATCAAGTTTAGTTTTCGAATCGATAAAATTAGTGCAAGTTTTAGATATACAATTTTTTTATTAAAACCCCCTAGTCGAATTTGGAGTATATTCAAATTTAATACAGTTAAGAAAAACTCAAATTAATTCTAAATCACATTGATAAATGTGACTCTTCCCTGAATCAGAACCCAGAAAAAATAAAATCACAGGGTATAGATTTGGGAGCGTACAACATGAGAACATAGTAGTACTGGAGTTAAAAGGTGTTAGCAGTGGGAGAGCACAGAGATCTCTTCACAGCAAAACAGAAAAACAAAGAACTGCTTTACAGCCCAGCAGGTGGATCTACCCTCAAGACCAGGGTACAAGTGACCAAGCCTAGCTTGAGAACAGAATCCATCAAAGTCAGGGAGGTGCATGGGGGGAATCTGTATACACAGAATTTAATTCTTTGTTTCTCTCAACTATGGTGAGTACAATGGAATAACTGAACAGAGGACAGAGTGAGATGTGCTGCCATAAGCTACAATATCACACGAATAGCCAGAGAGTCCAGAGGGAGAAGAGGAAAAATAGTATGAAAACCTAAAAGAAAGCAAGCAGTGCTTCATAGAGTGTGTGAAGAGACCAAACAGAAAAACAAAGAACTGCTTTACAGCCCAGCAGGTGGAACTACCCTCAAGACCAGGGTACAAGTGACCAAGCCTAGCTTGAGAACAGAATCCATCAAAGTCAGGGAGGTTCATGGGGGAATCTGTATACACAGAATTTAATTCTTTGTTTCTCTCAACTATGGTGAGAACATATCAGTACAATGGAATAACTGAACAGAGGACAGCGTGAGATGTGCTGCCATAAGCTACAATATCACACAGATAGCCAGAGAGTCCTGAGGGAGAAGAGGAAAAACAATATGAAAACCTAAAAGAAAGCAAGCAGTGCTTCATTCAGTGTTTGGAGAGACCACTGAGCAGGATGAGGGAGAGGCAGACAGAGCTGAAAAGTGATTATATGATACGTTATAAATTTCACTGGTACCTTCATGCTTTGATTATGACTGTGAACGGATCACATGGGCCAAGGGTCCCTAATTTTTTTTGCTTAGGGGACCGGTGTCGAGACAAAAATTTTTTCAAGGATGGGGGCTCCACGCGGGTCGAGGGAGGTCGGGAGGTGTTGGGTCCGGGGTTCGACGTCCAATTTGGTGCGCTGGCGTCCATTTTGTCACGTCGGAGTCCATTTTGTTGCACCTTGTAAAAGCTCCACAGCCCACGGCCTTGTGGTTGGGGATCCCTGACATGGGGGACCTTTACAGATGTGTTGGACAAAAGCCACATCCATGATCTAAAGCAATCCTTCCCATTCAAGCTAGAAGGTTCATTGCTTTTGCTGCATATATTGAGCAATACACTATCGAGCCAGACAAGATTTGGCGGCTGATATATATGGCCAGCTTGTGACCCCATTAACTACAGTGGGGGGTAACACATCTCACACCACTGGCAAATAGGGCATTTGTGTTTGGGTATAAATGGTGCTCTAATTTATAGAATCTCTTCACACGTCACCAGCTGTTACTGCCGACCCTAAATATCAAACGGGTAAAGGTCACTCATTTGTCCATCCACCATAAACACCACAATTGCAAATGAATATGCAGAACTGAATATTCATTTACAGTCATTTTATTCAGTTAATCTTTATCCAATCAACGTTATCCAGACTCGTCATACATTTGTACACACCTACATTCATCCAACTCAGTTCACATACATGTAGCACTTAGATAGCAATAAAGATGATATCATTTGTAACAGAAAATTAAGATTTACCCCAACCAAGGCAGCTAACCTGGCCTCTATATTTCCTAATATAAAAATACAAAGTTTGCAGCCACTGTAAAACTTATCAATAGGGGATTCGCCAGCTTGTCAAAAAATAGAGTTCCAGTTAAATTCCTATTCTTTCTGTGTCTCTATTGTCTCCAGCCCTGCAGCTATTGTTGAATAACCCTCTTCTGCATCACCAGACCTTGGCTCCCTAATGGCAGCTACAGTACAACAAACCCAGTGGGAGATTTGCAGTGGGGTAAGGCTCGCTCAAGTGGAGAAATCATCTCTTGCTCTTACACAATGAGGCATGAGAACGATAGGAACGTCAAAGTTG
>CM044434.1:28078287-28092088 GCA_024363595.1 Xenopus borealis | reverse complement strand
AAAAAAAAAAAAGCAGAACTGCAATTAACTTTCAAATTATTAACTATCAGTAATAGTAAAATAATTTCTTTAAAAAACAACAACCATTTGTTTGGTACATTTCACTGTCTGCAGAAATTATTTCACTGTCTGCAGGCTACAAAAATTATTTCACTGCAGAAATTATTTCACTGTTTGCTACAGAATTATTTTACTGTCTGCTGAAATTATTTCACTGTCTGCAAGCTACAAAAATGATTACAGTCTGGAAGCTGCACGTTTTCTCTGGCTGCACTCACTGCAGTGACAGCAAAAATCACAGACAGACTGTTTCAGACACAGGCTCTACAGCTGTTACTAGGCCTGGCTGGTTGGTGCCTCCTGTGCACTGCTGCCAAACCCCTGGCTGAGCCTGAAGTTTTGAATTAAAAAAAAAAATTCTCTGCCCGCTGACTGCTGCAGTGGTGCTGGCTGCTACCCGGGGTTAGCCTGGCCGGGTGCCCCCCACCATCCTCTGCTTTCTATATAGCTGGGACTGAGTCTGAGACAGACAGGCTAGGCAGGATTGAAGGAATGAGCAGGGATGCAGCCTTAAAGCTAGAGCTAAAGCTAGTGACTGGTCAGACTTCATGTGTGCCAGATGATGCCTCGCTCAACTCTATGAAGCCATGGGTCAATGACGTCACTGGAAAACCAATTCCAACTCAGCCCGGCTCAAAGAGATAGAGATTGGTTGCACACGCAGAGGGAGAGTGACAACGGCGCTGTGATGCATACACCTGCTGCCTGCCTTCAGTGCCTTGCCCAAATAATTTTTCCCAGTCCTCCCCAGGCCAGGCAGCAAGTGGCAGGGGGACCCCGGACGGTAATTTTTTTTAAATTAAAAAAAAAATCAGTAAAAAAACCCATGGGCCCCTACCACTAATGGGCCCCTAGGATATAGCCTAGGTATTAATCCGCCCCTGACCATATCCAAATGCTCCCAAGCCTTCCACATAATATATGCTATACAATCTATTTAATAACAAGAGTTAAATCTGGTTTATGGAAGAATTATATATATATATATATATATATCTTTTCTTTCTAGCACATTCTCAAGTGACTAGGGGCAATCTATGTGTACAGCGCACATCCAAAACAGTCCTGAACAGACCATGCATTCTACTGCCAAAAGCAATTTCATAAGATTTTAATAGGATTTCTAACAAGAAAACATTTCTAAGCTCAAGCAAATTTTCCAAGATATCCAGAGTCAAAACCATAATTTTATGCAGACTGCCACATACATTGATCTGTAAATTGCAATATATTTATGCTAAGTTGAAAGTAAAGAATGTAATAAAAAATAACTCCCTTGAAGATTACTATGGACTATTCAGAATACAAACTGACCAAGGCCACCTGATTCTGCATGCAAAATTTCAATGTGTGATGAAATGGGTGGGAAAAGCAAGTCTGGGTACCCCTGAGTACATAGGATCCCCCTAAGAGAAATTAGTTCATTAGATATGGAAGCAAGATTTTTGTATTGTGAATAATTAGCACATACATTTTAAATTCTGCAATCTTGGAACAGCTTTTTTTTTTAGATTTCTCTGCAAATAAATTCAAACGCAGAAAAATGAGCACAGAGGATTCCCAAGAGAAACATTAGCACACATCACAACAAACACAAATGGACAGCTTATAGATTTAAATAGAATTGCTACATTCCCCAGAGGAGGCATCAAAGGCACCAAGTAAGGGGAGATCTTTATAGAATGGAGAAGGCAACATATGTAGAGCGTTGGCTGTATTTACTGGACTAGTGAGCATGGAGCACAAAGCAAACATACTGCATGGGAAGGAAGGACTCAAGTGAACAAATCAAAAGGGTAAAGATCAGAAGAACACTGAAGCAAACTGACAGTTTCACACAGTGTGGACATGTCAAGAGAACAATATCATGCTCTGCAGGTTACAGAGATAGACTGCTGTAAGGATCACCAGTGTTGCAATTGCTAAGTGCTCTAGTGCTTTGTATAATGGGGGCCAATGCATTTGTGATGGTGTCCATTTTTAATGCAAAGAAAAGTGATGTCTACATGAAAGTAGCTTTAGCTTGTCCACCAGCGCTAATACTCGTAGAGAGAATTGATGGGGTGCCTACCTTTGGGTGTAAGCCAAGGAAGAAATAGCGCAGATTCACATGTAAAATGTACTAATAATGGGCAGGACTAGTAGGGTTTTTGCAGAAATTTATAAAAAATTAACCAGAAACACAACTTAGTAGGGGGCTTAGCAGTATTCAGGGTTATCCTTAAGGAAATAGTAGGATGAAGTCCAGAGGCTGATATAGAGAGATACAGTAGAGTAGGATTAACCAGTGTTAAAGATAGGGCCTAGTTTGAGATGATTTGATTTACTGTGGCACTGAAGCTGGCCAACGCATTACCTTATTACTCTTTTTTTACCACTGCTTCCAATTCTGAGTAACGTTGCACTATAACAGTAGACCACAGCTCGTTTATTTTTGGGCAAATTGAAGGGTGGAAACCATACCCTACAAGAATAAATCCAAAAGGACATTTGTAGGCCATAATTGTGCTGAACTTTGGTGTAAAACTTGGAACCAAATGTAGGCTGAGTAAATGAAAGAACTCCTACAATAAAATCTACATATCCAGCTAAAGAAAGTTAAAAGACATATATTACTTAAAAGAAAAACAAGAATGTACCAGTGCACTAAGTTGTGTTTCTGGTTAAGTTTTTATAAATTTCTGCAAAAACCCTACTAGTAATGCCCAACTGTTCCACTTCCTGCCCACTGAATACTGTAGGTTGACCTGATAGGGAACTGAAGCCTATCTTTGCTCTTAAATAGTTAAATTACATAGTTAAATTGGGTTGAAAAAAGACAAGGTCCATCAAGTTCAAGCCCTCCAAATTAAAACCCAGCATACACACACACATACACACACCCCTACACTCTTTCACACAAATCATATTTACCCATAGCTATACTAATTGTAGAGTTTAGTATCAAAATAGCCTTTGATATTATGTCTGTCCAAAAAATCATCCAAGCCCCTCTTAAAAGCATCAACAGAATCAGCCATCACAACATCACCCGGCAGTGCATTCCACGACCTCACTGTCCTCACTGTGAAGAACCACCTACACTGCTTCAAATGAAAGTCCTTTTCTTCTAGTCTGAAGGGGTGGCCTCTGGTGCGGTGATCCTCTTTATGGGTAAAAAGGTCCCCTGATATTTGTCTATAATGTCCTCGAATATATTTGTAAAGTGTAATCATGTCCCCTCGCAAGCGCTTTTTTTTTCTAGAGTAAACAACCCCAACCTGGACAGTCTACCCTCATAATTTAAGTCTTCCATCCCTGCCACTGCCATTTAGTGTATGACTTGCATTTATATTGTTTTTGCCAAAGTGCATAACCTTGCATTTATCAACATTGAACCTCATTTTCCAGTTTGCTGCCCCACGCCAGACCTCAATCAATCCTGAAAAATTAAGTAGAGAGGTTTGGCAATAACAGAGCTAAGCTCGTTAATTACCCTGGGATGAATCCCATCTGGCCCTGGACCTTTGTTTATCTTAACATGTTCTAGTCTCTTTTGTGACTGCAGGGCTGGGATTGGCTATTCCCCTCCTACTGGGGCCATTAGGACACACCCACCCCTCATTTGAAACACAACAGGAACATCTATGAACAGCTAAATTAAAAGGTCCATTTTTGAAGACTATATTAGTTTACCGCCAAAAGTAAAACCAGCACCATATAGTATACATTATTGCCTACAAAATTGGGGGGGTTTCATTTAGCCTCCTTTAAAGCATATGCCCATATGTTGCACATTGGGGTAAACATTTTTTACAGTTGCCTAGCTTTAGAAAAACTATTTTACATTTATTTGTTTTGAAAGTTTATGTTTGGTTTCTTTGCCAGATGAAGGGACTGAATAGAATTATGTGACAAACTCAGTGCTCTGGTTTGGATCATTAAGTGAACTGAGATCAAGGTTGAATGTGCTACAATTTTGGTTTTGGTCCAGAGTGAAGAGCAGGAATCAAGATCAGACCTTCCAAGCCCCATTGTATATACATTCTGTTGAATCCTGTACAAGCAAGCAGGACAACTGCCTGGGGTCCTGGGTTTGATTTCAGCCAGGGCACAATGTGCAAGGTGTTTGCATGTTCTCCCCATGGCTGTATGGTTTTCCTCCTGGTAGAGTCTTGCAGTGGTCCAGTCGGGTAGACCCATGCCAAACATGCACCTGCTGACTAGTAATGCCCTCCTACCCAAAACTCCCCCCATACATCTCCGTACCCAAATCCACTACCCAACCCAAACTGGAAATAGTAAACTTACCTTCCAACCTGGGACGTCACCATAGACTGGAAGTGATGTTGTCTGGATGCTAAATCTGCAGGAGAACGAAAGAAAGCTGCCAAAACCACGAGGGAATGCTCAGTCCCTGCACCGTCGAGTTACCTGCAGACTGCCCAAATTGCCAGGGAATCTGGGACTTTTTGCTCCCAAACACAACCACTTTGCAGGTATTCTGCTTGTTCCGGATCCCGTGCAAGACCCTCTCTGGGCACTCCTCACCCTGTTAATTGTCTCCTGCTAAAATGGACCCTAGTGTCTGTGTGAATAAGAGGGACTTTAGATGAGCATAGTAAACTGCAGTGGTGAGAGCACTGATACAGGAGTGAACAATGCTCTTCTGCACACACCAACACCTATGTACCTATACACTAATATATATAATAGTTATTTTCACTCCACTGCAGAGCACAAGAAATGTCACAGTGCAACAAGCACTAAATTCATGCAGAATGCTATTGCTGCTCTGATGTATTTGAAAAGTGATAGGCATAGTATTTTAATTTATCCTTTATTAACATTTACATGAGCCCTAGGTCGGCCAGCTGGCTTTCCCGAGTCACTGTACCATGTACCACTCACAGTAAACCACTTTAGGATTGATGCAAGCCCTGTAAACAAAAGGAGATACGCCTGCAAATCCAATTATTATTGTGATCCTATCCCAGGTTAAATCACAGCAGAGCATTAGTATTTAGTGCTTGATACATGCTGCAATCAATAGCTGTATATGTTGCCGTAGCCTGGGGATAGATCTTGTTCTGGACTTAATTACACTGCTGAATATCCCTGCCTATCAAAAGGAATGAATGTCTCTTATTGTACCCAACACAGAGTTATTTAAACATTACTGGCCTGCTCAGACTGGGCATATAATGCAGCGCTTGACGGGCAACCCTGGCAGTTTAGCTACATGAACTAGTCATCACAGCTTGCACTCTAAGAACCTCTGACAGCTTCATTGCCCTGTGACTAATGAGCTGGCCTGAAGGCTGCTCTAAACAAGGTGTGCTGGATGTTTTCTGGCCCTCATTATTCTGATTAGGAATGCTCATTATAAATAAGGCTTTGGAGCAATATATTACACAGGGGTCTAACTGCAGCTCTATAATATCACCGAGCAATATGTGCTACAGAAGAATGTGCTCTGTCACTTTCATGTTACTGGAATTCAAAGTAAAATGTATCTACAATGTATTTTTTTGGGGTACAAATACTGTGTTTGTGTTCTGCACAATTGCATTTATAAAATCACTAGGTGCTGCGGAATTGGTTTCATTTCCAGAAGCATTCACTAAAGGAAGGAAATACTTTACTGTATATCAAGAACGACTGTCCCTTTGTTTGATAAAGGTTGTTGTATTCAAAAGAATTTCATGGTAAAATTAAGCAAGAATTCTACCTTTTCCTGAAAGTTTGGCCACTGAAAGTAAGAGTTTCTCAGCCAGGGAACAGTCAGAATTCAAGAGGGTAAGGGTCTGATGCAGTCCTCTCCTGACAATCTGCATTGGACCTCATTATGATCTATTGTTAGGGTGCTGGGGGAGGGGGGGGGAGAAGGGGCAGGGGTGAGATCACTCCAATTTTCAGTGCAGCGGTAAAATTTATCAGAACACATGATAATCACATGACTGGGGGCAGCTGGGAAACTGACAATATATCTAGCCTCACATCAGATTTCAAAATTAAAGTGACAGCACTTCCTGATTCTTGACTGGCAGCATGACAGCACTTCCTGATTCTTGATGGTCAGGGGGGTCGTGGGTCTGGGTTGTGGATAAGGTACTTGTGGGTCGGGTAGCGGGTCCAGGTGGGTAAGAATGTGGCTTGCGGATTGCAGGTTGTGGACCCTTGCATCTTTTCATCCAGTGCTGCACTGATGTTTTTTGGATTCTAAGTCATAGGAAAAGCAAAAGAATTGTCAAAGGATCTGCGGGAAAAGGTAGTTGAACTCTATAAAACAGGAAAGGGATATAAGAAAATATCAAATGAATTGAGAATGCCAATCAGCAGTGTTCAAACTCTAATAAAGAAGTGGAAAATTAGGGGTTCTGTTGAAACCAACCCAAATAAAACTAAAATTTCAGCAACAACTGCTAGAGAAATTGTTCATGATGCAAGGAAAAACTCACAAATAACTTCAGGTGAAATACAGGTTGTGAAAAATGTGGTGTGGCTGTTTCAAGATGCACAATAAGGAGGCACTTGAAGAAAGATGGGCTGCATGGTTTAGTTACCAGAAGAAAGTCATTACTACACAAATGCCACAAAGTATCCCACTTACAATATGCCAAACAGCACAGAAACAGGCCTCAAACCTTCTGGCACAAAGTCATTTGGAGTGATGAGACTAAAATTGAACAAGGCCTATGCTGAAAGGTACACCATTCCTACTGTGAAACATGGTGGTGGATCGCTGATGTTTTGGGGATGTGTGAGCTACAAAGGCACAGGGAATTTGGTCAGAAAAATACTGGAGGAAAATTTGCACTCATCAGACCGGAAGCTGCACATGGGACGTACTTGGACATTCCAACATGACAATGATCCAAAGCACAAGGCCAAGTCGACCTGTCATTGGCTACAGCAAAATAAAGTGAAGGTTCTGGAGTGGCCATCTCAGTCTACTGATCTCATTATCATTGAGCCACTCTGGGGAGACCTCAAATGAGAAGTTCAAAAATTTACCCAGGGAACTGGAGGCTTTTTGCCAGGAAGAATGGGCAGCTTTACCATCTGAGAAGATAAAGAGCTTCATCCACAACTACCACAAAAGACTTCAAGCTGTCATTGATGTTAAAGGGGGAAATACACGGTATTAAAAATTGGGGTATGTAAACTTTTGATCAGGGTTATTTGGGTAGTTTGTGTAGTGATTATGATTTAAAGAGAGTAAACACGGTTGTCTGACAATAAATGGCTTCAGCCAACCACTAACCATGAGTGAAAGAAAAGTTTTTGTGTTATCATTCATATTCTCTGAAAAATGGTTAAGAAATAATAAATTCTGCCAGGGTATGTAAACTTATGAGCACAACTGTATATTATGTAAGTACTGGCATTGATTGTGGTTTCCCATAAAGCATTCATACAGCAAAATGTGTTAACTTTATTTCTTTGGGATAATATCAAACTAGGAAGCCAAGCGGCCACTAACATTGTGATCAAGACTTAAAAGGAGCAGAATAAACATGGACTTACCCTTATATAGAAACGTGGGTTTATACATTGAAACGCATTAATGGACAAGGGATATTTTTTCCGGCTTAGGTGCCATCCACGCTCTACTGGAATAAATGTTCGATGCCAGCTGGTAGCAAATTTAGTTCTAAAGGTGGCAAGCTGCTTTGGCAAGTATTTAGATGAAAGCAGATTACAAAAAGGAAAAAAAAAAAGATTGCCCCACACTCTACATCTATCTTATAATCATATGTCTTGCAGATTTGTTTTATAGCATTACGGCAAAATCTCTCTTTAGAGGGTGGGGAAGTTGGTGTCCAATGTATTTTAATAGACACAAGTAGTTCCTATGGGAGAAAAGGAGAAGAATACTGCTTCAAAAAACACACAGTATATGTGTTTATCATATCAGTCTGTTTTGTAATATAAAACCTCCTTCTGCTGGAAAAAGCAGCGCATTCCCATGATCCTCTGGGCCATCTTCCCTGTTAAGCAGCATATTAATTATGAAGTCAATAACAATGGCTTTCATTAGTGTATTGAATAGCAGAATCCATAGTATTTACCCTCCTTAACAACACATTCCTCCGGCATGAAAGAAAAGCACTTGAGTCCTGGCAGATCATGAAGTCGGTACAGGGCTCAAGAGACCGGCAAAGCTGTTGCAGAAGGTGTAACATCCTATCTAGGACAGACAGAAATCAAGCTACACGTTTTAGGACAGGGATAGAGACTCGACATGATCATGGAAGATTTTTAATTGCCATATTAATTCATCACAAAATGCTAATCGCGTCGGAAATGCTTTGTTAAAAGGATACTGTCATGGGGAAAAAAAAACTCTACTCCAGCAGACTTCTGCACTGAAATCTGTTTCTCAAAAGAGCAAAACAGAATTATTTATATTTAATTTTGAAATCTGACATGGGGCTAGACATATTGCCAGTTTCCCAGCTGCCCCCAGTCATGTGACTTGTGCTCTGATAAACTTCAGTCACTCTGCGAGTTGGAGTGATATCAACCCCCGGCAGCATTACAAGATATGGGAAAGTAACCAGCTAGTAGCTCCCTAAGGGTGGCGACACACGTGCAGATTCTGGGGTGATTAGTCACCCAGCGAAAAATCTTTTCTACAGGCGACTAATCACGCCGAATCACCGTCAGGAAAACATATGTAGCTCTTCATTTTCCCTTGTGCGGCAACTTTGGAAAAAACTGAAGCGATCGGTATGCCATCTGCCGGTGATTAGAGTTCTTGCCAGCGGGAAGGCATTTTAGGCAGATTAGTCTCCAGAAGAAGAGGAGATTTGTAACTGGGTGACTAATTTCCACGGAATCTGCACGTTTGCCACCACAATAACACAAGAAACCAGTTTCTTGGATTCTAGATCTAAGAACAGCCCTCAATAGTAAAATCCAGTTCCCACTGCAACACATTCAGTTACATTGAGAAGGAGAAACAACAGCCTGCCAGAAAGCAGTTCCCTCCTAAAGTGCTGGCTCTTTCTGAAATCACATGACCAGGCAAAATGACCTGAGATGGACGCTTACACAGCAATATCACAACTAAAAAAAAAAAAAATACATTTGATTCAGGGATAAAACTTTGTATTGTAGAGTGAATTATTTGCAGTGTAAATTAGAAATAAAAATGACATCATAAGAACCATGACAGAATCCTTTTAACTCCGCCACAACAAATAATGTAAAACAGGCGCCGGCATAAAAAGAGTTCAGTAAGCGGCAGCTTAAACACTGGGAAGAAATCTCAGCTACAAAGAGTTTCCCCCACTGAAAAGCGAGAGACAGCTGCAGTTAATGTACACCGCTGTTATCTGCAGAAACAATACTGGAATGGGCATTGGTGGAGATTATTCCAGCCTATCAGCGCAAGCTTCTGCAGGAAAATGGAAAAGCATGAGATTTCCCCCTGCATTCATTCCCATCAATTTCCAGTAGAAAGAGCCTGAATAACAAGACATCAAAAAGGATTTTTTTTTTTTATTATCGGGGGTTGTATGAGGTGACCAATGGAATGCTTAGCACTACTGCATAGGCAGGTTGGTTTGTCTTTTAAATCCGATTTCCATTACTGGCGGTGACAAGCCTTAAGCAGCAACATATTTCATTTATCTCAAGATGCATTACAGCAAAATGCAACTTTTAAGGGGATTCTAGTTAAAAATGTGGTTTAATACATATTATCCTTCTAGAGGTGGTTCACCTTTAAATTAACTTTTAGTGTGTTATTTAGTGGCTAATTCTGAGCAACTTTTCAATTTGGACTTCATTTTTTCTAGATTCTGAATTATTTACCTTCAGCTGCCTCCTTCCAGCTTTCAAATGCAAAACAAATACTCTGTAAGGCTACACATGTAATGTTGTTTCTACTCTTTATTTCTCCCCTTTCTATTCAGGCCTCTCCTATTCACATTCCAGTCTCTTATTCAAATTAGTGCATGGTTGTTATCTGGACCCCAGAAAAGAATGATGGCTGCTTTCAACCTATAATTTGTCAATCTAAGCGAGTGCCGTGTATCAGTGCGCACTTGTGAGCAAGGTCAGAACAGGTGACTTCCCAGCAAGACACCAGCCGGAGGAGGATGAGGTTGGAGGGCAAACCATGCAAATAAAAGAGACGGGTGCTGTTTCAAGAGCACAAGAAGCTATGAGGGATGCTGGGAGTTTGCTAAAGTGCAGATTCAACCTCTGTGAACTGTGGAAAAGAAGAAAGTTGAATTTCTCCTCTGAACATCAGACATGCTCTTCCATAGAACACGCTGTTCAAAGCTCATCTCAATCCGATAGACAAAGATTAGATTTACTCCATCGCACTTCAAAGGCTTGTCACATGTGCGAACGTATATTGAATCTGTAATTAGGGGAAATCACTTAGGGCAGAGCTACAAGGACGATTTTGGTCCATTTTCTGCACATCCAACGCTGGGAGTCAAAATGCATGCGACAAAAACAAGGGAAGTAATAGAAAGTCGTATGGTGATCCGACGTGACGCGTGGGTGGTTCACCTTTAAATATGAGAGTGATGTTCTGAGATAATTTGCAGTTGGTTTTCATTTGTTTTTGGGTTATTTATCTTTTTATTCAGCAGTAGTGATGGGCAAATTTGTCCTGTTTCGCCGGAAATTCGCAAAACGTTGAAAAATTCGCGAAACGGGACTTTGATGCGGAGACAATTCAACAGCATCAAACCGGATACCGGCGACAATTCACCACACGCCCATTGAATTCAAATTGTCGCTGGTCAGTGACCCCAATTTGAAAGCTGGAAAGAGTCCGAAGAAGGCAAATATTTCAAAAACTATAAATAATGAAGGTCAATAGAAAAGTTGCTTAGAAATGTCTATTCTATAACATACTAAAAGGTCACTTAAAGGTGAACCACCCCTTTAAACAACTTCCTAACGTTATAGAATTCAACAAATCTTGGCTTCTCTGTTGGGGACCATGGCTTTTGGAAAATATAGGTATGGGTGCTGTTTACATGGGGCAGTGGCTAAAATGAATGGATTTGGTCAAGTTGGCATATAGATTGTTGCAAACAAGGCCCTTATATCCCATTTTAAATCTGTGAATCAATGTAAGGATTCTTGCAGTATCAATACAGGCTCAGGTCACAGACTTTGAAATGTATTGAAGCATTACTTTATATTTTGTTTTGCTGCATAAAGTCTGTAGGTCTGAGTAGCATGCAGAGGCACCACCAACAGGTTGTACAGGTTACTGCAGGCTGCTCTCACATACAATGCACATTATTATAGGGACCCCCTGCCCTGGTCTCACAGCCCATACAATCTTGTGGATTCCGGCTTTGATCTGTAGCTGAACTAAAGAAAAAGTTGGGCAATAAATATTTAGTTTTATCAAGTTTGCAGCAGAAAGGAAAGAAAAGCACTTCTTGACTTTACACTGGCACGTAAAGCTATCCCTGGTTCAACCTTAAAGGACAAGGAAAGGCAAAAAAATAATCCCATTTTTACTTTTTTAATGAAAAAGAAAACTATCTCTAATATACATTAATTAAAAAAATGTCCAACGTTTTTACAAGAAACCTGACTGTACGCAGTGAAATTCTCCCTCCATTTACTGCTGTGGATAGGAAATTGACAGATGGTCCCCAACGGCTGGACAGGGAAACAATCATATTTATGAACAGCAGGGGGAGCTACTTCCCAATCCCAGCCATTCAGAACTCAAGCAGCTTGCAGTCAGCCACTGTGTAGAGATTTGTATTGGATTTTATTTTTGCCTTTACATCCCCTTTACGGTTTCCAACTCCAGCTGCAGGGACAAAGATTATGGAGCCAGATTTAAACAGATAAACTGGGATTCTATTTGGAGGATTATTTTGCTGCAGCCACTGGTTCTGCAGAGTTGGAGAAAATTTGTATTAAATAATACAAAAACTATAAAATCCACATTAGATTACATGACAACACAGGACCCAGTGCAGTCTGTATATTCTCATTATTAATCAGCTGTATCGGCTTCTGGCAGATATTATTTGACTTGTGCTGTTTTGATCACTTATGACGATCCCTCAGCAGCCCAGATCACACTGAGCATGTGCACAGTCTTGGTCTTGCAAAGATGTTTAACAAAGTTACAAGATGACAGCCTGATTCCAATTTTGAAAGTATAATTTGCTTGATTAGACTTCATGGTGCAGTAAGTCCATATTTTTGTTCAGTATATAAAATACAGAATTTCTAGCCTTATTCTATTTTAGACTTCCCTTCAGTGTAAAAATAAAATCTGGTAAATAGATAGGCTGTGCCATATAAAAAGTGTTTCTAATATAGTTAGTTAGCCAAACATGTAATGTATAAAGGCTGGAGTTAGCTGATGTACAACAGAACAACGTCCTGATTTTCAGTTCTCTAACTCTGACTTAGTCAGTTACTTGAATGCGGCACACATGGTAGAGTCCTGCAGCGGGTACCCTGTGGGATGCGGGTAGAAATTCTGGGTGCGGGTATAGACGTGAATCGGCGGTTCTGCAGCTCGGGCCGCGGGTCTTCTCAATAGCGATTTTTACAATTTTTTTCTGATCACACCTACTTCCGATGATGTCACCTCTGGTTACGAAAGCACTTCCCGATTCTTGATGGTCAGCGGGTCGTGGGTCCAGGTTGTGGATAAGGAACTTGCGGGTCCAGGCGGGTAAAAATTCAGGTTTCAGATTGCAGGTACGGGTCAGGTACAGGTCGCAAAAAAGGGACTCACACAGAACTCTACCACATGGGTCATAACTTGCTTTAGAACAGGGATCCCCAACCTTTTGCACCTGTGAGCAACATTCAGAAGTAAAAGGAGTTGGGGAGCAACACTAGCATGAAAAATCTTCTTGGGGTGCCAAATAAGTGCTGTGATTGGCCATTTAGTAGCCCCTATGTGGATTGCCAACCTAGATTGAGGATCTGTTTGGCAGTGCACGTGGTTTTTATACACCCAAAACTTGCCTCCATGCCTGGAATTCAAAAACAAGCACCTGCTTTGAGGCCACTGGGAGCAACATCCAAGGGGTTGGAGAGCAACCTGTTGATGAGGAGCTACTGGTTGGGGATTGCTGTTGAATGCGGTCAATTGCAAACTCACTGAACCTTTATGTCCCATGAGGCCCCCCTTCAAGTCACTGACTAAAGGTGGCCTTACACAGGCTGATAAAAGCTGCTGACGGACCTGTGTATGGCCACCTCTGACAGGCTTCCCCGTATCGATATTTGGCCGAAAGTCTGGCAGATGCCGAGTGGACATGACTAAAAATGCTATTAGATTGCAGACCACATCTGTTCGTTGATGCGGTCCTGCGATACGGCCACCGTTTACAATTGTGGGCCCTAGGGATCAGCTCAAGCAAGGTGGGCATATCAGGGAGAGATCCGCTCTATCCATGTATGGCCACCATAACTCAGTTAGTGAGCTGCAAAGCAGGAAGTAGTGTTCTGGCTATTATGTTAGACATCCAATCACTCAAGCCTTTATACATTACATTTTTGTCTAACCAACCGAATTAGAGACTTTTTATTTTGCACAGCCTTTTTACACAGTTTTTATTTTACACTGAACCATAGTGATGTGCAGAATGGCCCGATACCCGCGGGTTTGGGCCAACCTTAAACTGCTCTTCTGCGTGGCAGATGGGTCACCTTCAAATGCTGGCTTCAGACTTCTGGCTTTATAGCCATGTGCCTGCTCACCCGCCCCTTTTTTGACAATTGGGGGGGGGGGGGG
>CM044434.1:27997430-28029878 GCA_024363595.1 Xenopus borealis | reverse complement strand
AATGGATTTCAGTGCAGAATTCTGCTGCAGCAGCACTATTAACTGATGCATTTTGAAAAACATTTCCCATGACAGTGTCCCTTTAAAGGAACAGTACCAACAGCTTCAGAAACACCACTATAGTTCATATAAACAAGTCGTTGCATAGTAATGATGGAAAAAGGCTATAAGGCACAGGTTAAATGGTGGATAACAGATTACACCATTATGTTCTTAAGAGCTTAATTTATCTGCTGTTTAACCTGAGCCTTTCCTCCTTTGAATGGCTGCCCCCATTGCTATACAACAGCTTATTTATATAAACAATAGTAGTGTTTCTGAAGCAAACAAAGCACGAGTGTCACCCCGCTGGCGATTTGCATTCTAGCCAGTGGGAAGGCAGATTGGGGAGATTGGTCGATTGAAGAAGAGACGTCGCCGGGCGACTAATCTCGCCAAATCTTCCCCCGTGTCTCTGCCCTACCAGTGCAGGACAACACTGAATTATATTCGCATTACTTCAAAGCACTTTTCTTTTTTTGTGTGACTGTTCCTTTAAGGGAGAATTCACAAATGTGATCACTGGTCTTAAGTAAATTTATGCAGATGATGCAGACCCTTAACATCCTCCCCATTCAGTGTTAAAATAAAATCTTTAGCTAAGTACACTCAATTTTAAGACATAGGCAAAAAAAAAAAAAGCACAAAACCATCATCCATTCCCCCCCCTATAAAAATTTAATGTGGGATTAAATGGCTGGTCAAGTGCTTGCACGGTCACTGAAACCTCACATAGGGCAATCAATGGAAGGTGATATCTACTCACCCCTAATCATGCAGGGTTCAGCCCAAAAGTCTTGCCACATACAAATGTTTTTTATTTTGCAAACAAGCACCATCAAGGCACATGTAGGCTGGAGACAAAGCAGGAGTTATCTCACAGAGTATTTGGAAATACTAAGTGCCATGCTTGGATAGAATCTGAGCAAAGTTTATTTACCCTGGAATGCTTGCACCATGCAACGGGCAAAACAGATGCACCTTATGATGCATGATTATAACCCATGCTTCTGGTTTATAAACAAGCAATAAGGGATAAGGCTTTTTTTTTTAATTCTTTAATAGGCTCCAATTTGTAGCAAGTGCAAAAGTTATCTTAAGTTATACAAATGTTAAATATATGATTTTAATTGGGTAAACATATATACATTACTAACAAGAAAGGGTATTCAGGCCATCACTCATTAAGAGGCGGTAACGTGGAGGGCCATTTCCAGTGTTGATTGGGCGGATATTCTAGGGGGAAAAAAAAAAAAACACGTAAGTGGATCAGAACTGCCTGATTCGTGGATGACTAATTTGAAACAGCTTAAATAAGATACATACAATCACTTGCAGAGTTGGCTTGCAAGAAGAATCGCCACCCAACATAGCCTGAAAATAAATAAATTAATAGGTTAGTAATGATAAATTACTGTTAAAAAATTACAGCTGTAATTTTTTTTTCATGTTCAGCAGATTATTACAGTACAATGCAAGGATCTTACAAATTCTTGAGTGCCTGGCATGGACAAGAAATAGTTGATTCTAAATGCATTGTCATACACAGGTTAGTAGAGTGCAATTGGCTTCTGCCTTTATGAACGGCAACCCTAAGCACTTACATCATCTGCATGGCCCAATGTACTATTTAGGCAAAATATTTCACTCATCTCAAATTAGATTCCTGCACGGAAACAGTTTGTTAAACCCAAATCACAACCCGCACCAGGACATGGCTAAGATTAGCAAGTTTGAGAAATCAAAGGAATCATTCTAAGATGGAGAAAAAGTCTGAGAAATCAAAAGCATAGCTATAAACCCAAAACAAATTGCTAAATTATGGGAGTCTGTATAAAAATAAAGATTACAATCAATCCTATATTTATGGACCATTTTAACATAAGCCAAACTGACTGGACTTTATATTTCCCATATAACTAAGCGTGTATCATTCCTTGGAAAATCTATGAGCACCATTAAGTTTCCAACCACCATGCATTTGGCAAAGTTGTACATCACTATTGCATATCAATGGCACAGAACGGTCTGCTACATTTTTCCTTTGATGATCAACTGCTGGATATAACATTCAACATGAATATATATATATATATAAAACATTCAACATATTAGGGTTGCCACCCAGTCGGTATTTTACCGGCCTAGCTGGTAAAACACTGGCCAAGGCCGGTATTACAAATTTACCGGCAATGTAGCCGGTAAATCTGTAACACCCCTATTAAAGGCCCCTGGCTGGCCTCAACCCACTAAAAACGTATCTTTTTTCCCCGGGGTTGTGTTGTGACTCCACCCCTTTCACATCACAACACGCCCCTTTCTTCCCAACCCCGCCCCCACCACCACTGCTGCTAAGAAACTATTTCAAAGGTGGCAACCCTAGCCTGTATGGAGACAGTAGACTGATCAAAGAAATACCACTTGTGCACATATGTATGTATATTGTGAAAAAAATATCGATTTTGCAGTCATTTATTTTCTGGACTTCAAAATAAATGTGCAAAGAAAATAGGAGAGCTTCCTCAAAAGACTGAAGAAGAGCAAGTAAAGTCACACTCATAAGAGAAAGATGGAAGATAAAAAGGGGGAGCTAGTAAAGAACTGGAAGAGGCAAAGTTCTAGAAATGCTAGAAGAAAAAAAGTGGCAAGCATGACAGATGTATAAGAACATAGGGAAAGACGAGCAGAGCAGGGATGAAAAACATAATGTTAGTGATATACATGAAATTGTCACGGTGACATCCTTCTATGAATTTTGGAGTATTTATACATGAAATTGCCACAGTATCATCCTGCTAGGAGTATTTATACAAGAGATTGCCACTTTGTCATCCAGCTATGGGCATTTATACAAGAAATCGCTGCAATGTCATCCTGCTATGAGTACTGGGGGAATCATACATGGAATTGCCACTATGTTTTTCTATTTATCTTTCATTTTTTCGTTGATGGTGTGCAAGTAAAATGCAGAGTGGTTTAGTGGGGGGGGTCCACCAAAGTGGGTGTGGCTTGCACCCCACAATTATTGTGGGTGTGGCTAAACACACCACATGCAGCATCTCTTCCTCTTTTTGTTCCCAAACAAAACAAAACAAAACCAGGTCAAGGCAGTCCTGGAGTGGGCTGCAGAGCCTAGCCCGCAATTATCAAGGGCGCCAAAAAGGACTCCAGGTGCTCCAGAATAGATACCAGCAAACCAGGATTGGATGCTGGCACACCAAATTGGAAGCCGGCCCCTGTGCCCAAAACCCCCTCCCCCAGTCCTTGAAATTTTTTTTTGCCTGGACACTGGTCCCCAAACCAAAAAAGGGTTGAACTATAGTTGTGTTACTGAAGCAAGTACACCAGTTTTATCAGGGCACACCTGGCGATTCTGGGAGATTTAGTCGCCGAAGTACTTCTGAAAACGAAGTGCCACGTGCGTCATGCCGCAGGCGACTTTTCATTATTGCTGGCGCAAGACAGAGGGATGTGGTTCAGTGAGATTAGTCACCAAGTGTATTATATGGTCATTCCTTCAAAACGATTGGTGCTACTGTTCCTTTAAGTAGCGACAGGATTGCATAAATTTTAAGGACAATAAATGCAACCCTGGTCAATGCATGGGTGTGCCCCTGATAAATATAAGCTATCTTTATTTTTTTAAAAAAGAGAAAACTGTTTAAGTTAGCTTTCATATGTTATTGTGTGGCCAACGATGGCCATACACTGGCCGATAAAAACTGCCGACAGAGTCGGCATCTTATTGGCCCGCTTTATCTTATAATTGTTACAATTACTTATTCATGGATCTCAAAATTGCTACAAAAGTATCTTATTTACACCTGTTAAAGGACACCTATCAGTTACCCCTAACCAAAGGTGCAGGCTGATAGAGACCACATTCCAGTTGGGGGTACCAGTACTTTATAAAAAAAAAAAAAAAAAAAAAAAAAAAAAAAATCGCAGTAGGAGGACGCCATTGACATCATGAGCATCAAGAAAACCAGTCACTGTTTGGGGCAGCTTTTCTTAATGCGCATGATGTCACACACTCATAAATGCGCATCCACTGTCATGGCACTGGCACCTCACACCGGGAGCTCCCTCCCAGTGCAAGTTTGCCTTCGCTGATGGGGGGGCATTTAAAAAAAAAAACAAAAATACTGGTACCCCCAACCAGAATGCGGGCTCTATCAGCCCACACCTTTGGTTGGGGGTAACTTTTTTAAGCTATAGGTGCCATTTAAGTCTTCTGGGCTCCCTGCCAAAAAGCCAATTAAGTTATAAACTTCCAGTGCCAAAAAAAAATCAGGACTTTCCAGTACAAATGAGGGACAGCTGGTTGAGGGACAGTTTTTGAATTATTTCTATCAAATGGGGGGTCACTGACGCCAGGGCACAAATGTATGGTTGTTGCTACTTTTTATTGCTCTTCTTTCTTTTCAGGGCCGCACCTATTCATATTCCAGTTTCTCGTTCTAATCAATGCACAGTTGCTAGAGTAAAATGTGCCTAGCAACCAGATTGCCAAGCTGATGAATAAAAACCAGTAAACAACTCAAGAACAATAAATGATAAAAAAAAAAAAAATGAAAGCCAATTGCACGTTGTCTCAGAATATCACTCTCTACATCATACGAACAGTTCATTTAAAGGAGAACGACCCCTTTAAGTCTCTTGCCGGGTTTGTGTAAATGGGAGGCCACCAGTTATATACGGAACGTACTGTACAGGTTACTGATGATATTGAAAGTTCCCTGCAATACTAAAGTTTACGGTCACTGGGCCAGTTCAGCTAAGCACTTGCTTACCGAGATAGCGCCCTCGCTCAGGCGTGGAAGTGCCATGCTGCTCGCTGTTCTCCCAGGACAAGACCGCTGCCCACTCACACTACCAACTCCTTCTGTGGCGCAACACTATTACCCGCGCGCGCCTGCTTTCTGCCAGCACTCAAGCTGGCGCCAAATCCCACGTACAGGAACGTGAGAACCCACGACGCAACTGCGTCATAAGTCGTAACCCGAGCGTCACGAAGATCTTTAGCTCTGGAAAATGTTTCCAGGGAACAAATGTCGTCTTTACTGTAGGTCATTACACCGTTTCAAAATGTATTTCCTACTTTACGACAGGTTTTTGTTTTTTTTTTTTAATTCCTGTAGCTGTTCTGCGAAAAGGAAAAGACCGCCTTCAACAATAATGGCGGACCCAGAACGTATTTTAGCGCAATATGATTGGCTGGCAAAGTGACGTCATACACATTAACAGTGGCGCCAATGCAACCAAGCGTGTTGGGCTGTAAGAACTGAGTGTAAAGCGGTGGTGGTTGAATGTGATAGAGTTAGTATGTAGGATGGTTTCACAGCCAACACTTGCCCCTTCTTTCTATAAAGAAGAGCTGTCAACCGGTGTTTCTTCAATTTCCAGACACGCCCCCCCCCCTGTCAAAATTAGGCCTTCCTAATCCCACCTCTGGGCACAAATTCTGTTTAGCCCGCCCCTCACCGCTAGAAATCCCGCTTATTTTATTTATTTATTTTGACTTTCTACTGGTTCGGCTGGTTTTAGGTTGTTTTTCAGCCAATTCTGACTGGTTTTGAAAATCAGACGTGCCAACTCGTTTGGACACAGGAACAGTAGTTTTTACTCCTTCCCTGTCTGTTCCATTTCATTGATGAGAAAGATGGTTCTGCTAAACTGCATCCAACCCCATTCACTATTTGTAAGGAAGAATCTATGATGTTTATTCGTGGGAATAACTCTTTAAGCAGCAACTCTCCAGTTTGCAGTTTCAGGAATCTGGTTGCTAGGATCCAAATGACCCTAACAACCATGTCTTGATTTGAATAAGAGACTGGAATTGGAGAGGGGCTGTATAAAAAAATGAGTAATAAAATGTAGCAGTAACAATACAGTATATCTGTAGCATTACAAAGTATTCGTTTTTTTAGATAGGGTCAGTGATCCACATAATTGAAAGCTGGAAAGAGACAGAAGAAGAAGCCAAATAATTATAAAACTATTTAAAAAAAACGACCAATTGAAAGTTTGCTTACAATGAGCTATTCCATAACATAAAAGTTCAATTAAAGGCGAACTGCCCCTTTACACAAAACACCAGAATGGTTAATCCCTTATAGGCCTACTGTGGGATGCCATGGTAGTTTAATAAGTAGCATTTCTTGATCAGACCATTTGTAGTAGAAGAATGTCCCTGGATGCCAATATCCATTGACTTGCAACTGATTAAGACCTCCCTCTACCTAATAATAATCCAGTGCAGCAATTAATGATGTTACTTTTGTTACAATGAGTAGGAATTATCCATGGTCAGTACTGAAACTATAATCAAAGTATTTGGTTTTTTCCTGGTCATAAAGACCTTGTGAGATTTGATATCAGCCACGTGTTTCTGCTGAGAGAATTGCTAAAATGGAACCTGAGCCCAACTGTACCCACCATTGATGATACCTGAACCATGCAGTCACTTTCCAGACAGATGCCCTGTTCTCTAGCTACAATGGTAACAGAAAAAGGGTTGGATCTATTCTATAGAGCAGCGACCCCCCCAACCAGTGGCTCGTAGCAACCAGTTGAATGTTACTCACTGTCCTCTCAAAGCTGGTGTTTATTTTTGAGGCAAGTTTTAGTTGCTTAAAAACTGTCAGGGCCCGAGGGCTCCGAGGAGGGATTGCAGACCAAGGAAGAAACAAAGTCTACACAGTTCGTGGTATCAAAAGGGTTAATCAGAAGAGTAGTCAAAGTCCAGGCAAAAGGGTCAATCCAGGCAGCGAAGGTTCGCAAGAAGAATAACAGGCAAGGAGTCAAAACCGGAATCAGCAATAATAATCACACTCAGGAACTTCACGAGAAAGACCTAAACTTGGGCATAGGTTGTAGTTAGCTGGTGGTTTAAATAGTCCATAATGGCGCCAAAATGGACGAAGTGACGTCATCGCGTAGGCGCGCTGACGTTTCGTCGCCGGCGACAACATCGACGCCGGCGTCAAAGTCGACGCGCGCGACTCGTTCCGTCGCGGGAGCGATGACGCTGAGCCGGAAGCAGGTGGATCAGCCGGAGGGATGCCGCCATCTTGCGACGCCAGGTAAGTCTTCCTTACAAAAACCAGCTGTACTGACAAATAGAGTAGAGACGGGGCAGAGCCGTGGTGTGGAGGGGGCGACGTAGTAACATGGAAGGGGCAGATCGTGAAGTCAAGTCTAGTCAATGTACTTTCACCATGCAGAGAGAAATTTCTTCTATAGACTCACTGCTGCAGCTTTGTACAAACAACTGTTCATGGTAACAGCAAAGAATGCAAGTGTGAGTTTCTTCTTCACAGGAACCGATGACAAAGGTGCCAAGTACCATCAAAGACTGGTCTTCTGTGAGGAAATTCCTTGGTCCCACAATACGCCATGATATGCTACAACTCTATTGTAATGCACAGGCAGTGACAGTATTCCAAGAGGAACAGGACGGTATATCATTTGATAATTATTTTCCTAACAGCTCTTCTGTTTTTCATTATCGTTCACTTAAAGGGGTTGTTCACCTTTGAGATAACTTTTAGTATGATGTAGAGAGCGACATTCTGAGACAATTTGCAATTTGTTTTCATTTTTTATTATTTAAGGCTTTTGAGTTATTTAGCTTTTTATGCAGCAGCTCTTCAATTTGCATTTTTAGCAGTCTTGTTACTAGGGCCCAAATTACCCTAGCAACCATGCAATGATTTGAATAAGAGACTGGAATGTGAATAGGAGAGTGTCTGAATAGAAGGATCAGCAATAAAAAGTAGCAATAACAATACATTTGTAGCCGTACAGAGCATTTGTTTTTTTAAGAAGGGGACAGCGACGCCCATTTGAAAGTTGCAAAGAATCAGAAGAAAAGACAAATCACTATAAAACTATAAAAAATAAATAATGAAAACCAATTGAAAAGTTGCTTAGAATTGGCCATTATATAACATAATAATAGTTACCGTAAAGGTGAACCACCCCTTTAAATAATTCACTGCATTTGGAATAAGGGAACCCCCCGGGGAACCACTGTCACTGTGGTTAGCCACTCATTAGGGAGTGATTCGCCGCTGGCGAATAAATTAGCGAAACGCCAGCGAAAAACTTCGTTTTTGACGTGACGCGACGAAAACGAAGCGACGCGCGGCGGAAAACGAAGCGACGCGCGGCGGAAAACGAAGCGACACGCGGCGGAAACGACGCAACGCACGTCGAAAACCGTGCCGCTACTCGTTTCGCGAATTTTTCGCCAGTTCTCGAATTTCTCTGGAAATTTGCAAATTTTTCAGCGAAGCGAAACTGGGGAGATTCGCCCATCACTAATAGTGATATTGCAGGTTTAATGGAAACAGAAGATAACAGGAACAGGCAAAAAATCAATAAACGGGGTGAAGCCAAGGTCGTTACCAGGAAATCCAGGAGGGTCTGGAGAAGATGGAGAAAAAACTAGGACCACAGGTCATGCAGGGGTTACAGGAACACAATGAGGTGGGTGGAGAACAGGGAGGAGAAAACTATAGACAAGGAGAACACCTGAACATATAGCATAGGGAACAGGACCAGCTCTAATAGCCTCCAGTGGCTCATAGAGTAAGTGCAGCACACCTCCAAGAGTTCAAGTCCTGGCTGGTCCTGACACACTGAACACCTTACACAAATTTGTAAGTATGTGTCTTTAACTTAGGAATGTTCTGATACAATTGAGTATGATTCCCATGATTGAGTGATTACTAAAGATAATGGTATTTATGTTTTCAGAGAGCAATTTATGGCTTGTGGAGAGCTACAAGAACGTCCACCAGTCCACTGCATTATTTCCAGTGCTGAGCCTGCTAAATCATTCCTGTGATCTCAATACCACTGTGTCATTTATGGAAAGATTTGTCATGGTCAGAGCTAATAGGCCAATTAGGAGAGATGAGGAAGTGACACACTGCTATGGTTAGTATTTAGGGATTTCTGTGGCAGATGTGTGGGGGCCTGTGGAGGTTGTAACTTATTTTGGTTATCATCAACAAGGAAGGCAAGTCTAGCCAGCCATCCTCTTAACCTTATACATTATACTATAATGATAAATGATGATAATTTGTTGTTGTGATGTGAGCTGTTATTTTAGGGAACTTTTCTTCTTGTACTGAATGTTAAGATGGCCCCATTTTGTCTACAAGGACCTATATTTGCTCTTTCTGCGGTTGAAAAAAGTATACTACATTTTAATACCAATATTTTGCTTATGGTTTTTCATATGTTTTTGTCACTGTTAACAAGGAGCAAACCTTTAGTGATTTAAACCTGCAGGTCCCCACAAATTAAGAATTGGTGTGATTGAGAGGCAACCACTGAAGGATCAATATTTTTTATGTGCCAGTGGAAAGCATGTATGGAAAAGCTAAAAGGCAAAAGACTCATGGATTTTGTGTTCCACTGTGCAGAACCCTATTATAGGTAATATTTCATTTTGGTTTTTTTTTATGTGCCAGTGGAAAGCATGTATGGAAAAGCTAAAAGGCAAAAAGACTCATGGATTTTGCGTTCCACTGTGCAGAACCCTATTATAGGTAATATTTCATTTAGTTTTTTTTGGTTTTTTAACTAAAATGAATTATTTTTCCTTTGCATAGTTATTCTTATCTTTATTTCTGTAGGGTGAATTACACTGTACTGGTGCAAGTACAACTACACTGGCTCAGTTTATCTCAAGACTAAAGGTGGCCATAGATGTGCAGATTTCCTGCAATATCAGACGAACAATTTGATGTCCCCATCTCCCGACCTGCCACTAAACTTCAGTTTAAATAAAGTCTTAAAAGAACAGATCAGCTGATGTTCTGCCTTGACAACAATTCTACAAAAGTTTATGTCCGACAAAGCTGGTGACCGTCTCCCACTGAAAATTGTCAGATCGGCAATGCATGCAGAGATATCGGCAGCCCACAGAAATCTTCTAACCTGTCCGATCAACTGAACGACCAATCGGCGTGGCACGTCAAATGTCAGAACACTCCACGCACGGTCCAAAAATCTTACGAATTGAGGATTTGTACAATGGGATCTTTTGCGTCTATGGCCAGCTTTAAGCAGCTGGAGAACCATATTCAGATAGCTAAGGGACAGCTGCAGGACAACAAAACAGGTAAGCAGAACGTTGCGTTTTCCGAAATTATCAGAGGCCACTTTAACCCACTTGGACTAAGATCGTGGTAGGTGGTTAACACATCTGTTGTGCAGTGAGTGCATTTGTGCTTTCTGCACTAAGGGCTCTTACACACGAGTGTTTTTACCTACACTCCCCTGCGTTCCGTTTTTCTGCGTTCAGCCGCAGGGGAGCACAGGTATAGACGCACTCAATTATTTTCAATGGGGCTGTACTCACATGAACGCATGTTGGCGCCAAACGCAGGAAAAATGCAGCATGTTGCGTCTGAATCTGCGTTTGCCATTGAAACTAATGAGCTGCGTCTAGACCTGCGCTCCCCTGAACACAGCCAATCGCAACGCAGGGGAGCGCAGGTCCAAAACGCCCATGTGTAAGGGCCATAAAAGAGCCACATTTTCAATTTAAAATAATGAAATTCGTCTTTTTTTTGTGGCTATTTGCTGCCATTGGGAAAGTGCCATCTGAGGTTCTTAGCTTATCTTAAGGGCTCTTACACACGGGCATTTTTACCTGCGCTCCCCTGCGTTCTGTTTTTCTGCGTTCAGCTGCAGGGGAGCACAGGTATAGACGCACTCAATTATTTTCAATGGGGCTGTACTCACACGAATGCATGTAGGCGCCAAACGTAGGAAAAATGCAGCATGTTGCGTCTGAACCTGCATTGGCGCTTACACGCGTCTCGTGGGTACAACCTCATTGAAAAGAATGAGGTGCGTCTAGACCTGCGCTCCCCTGCGGCTGAACGCAGCCAAACGCAACGCAGGTCCGAAACGCCCATGTGTAAGGGCCCTAAAACAGAAAAGCCACTGATTATGAAATGTGCTTTAGCTGTGGCAGCTGCACCTGTATGTAAGTTCAGCAGCCTTCTGGTAATAATGAAATAGCCCCTTTCAATTACTAGCTTTCCCTTCTCCCTTTGGGTACTATACAACATTTCTCTGATGCCAGCAGCACTGGGTACATGGGGTGGAAGAAGTATGAACAAACTTGATGCCAGCATGAAGTAAACCTTGGTGCAGAGTGCAAATTCAGATTTAATATGGCACGTTTGGTACATGTTTAAAGATTGATGTCATCTTGAAAATTTAAGAGAGAATTTGCATCCAGTTTGCAGTTTTGTCATTGCATTCATAGCTTGCCTTAAAGGTGGCATCTTTATTACTTTTTAAAACATTTTAAATCTTCTTATCTTATTTTATTGCATAGCCCACGGATGAAAAAATATTCTTCAAAAGCAAGGATTTGTAACCCAATAGATTTCAAACAGGGTGAGTTTCTCTGGCCACACTTTTAACAATACATTGTGCCATTCCACAGACAATAAATAATGTTGATTGGAAGGCACAGATTAATATATCAACTAATGTAACAACCATTTATTCCCTGCACCGTTAGGTTTGACAGTGAAATGCTGTGCTTTCTAGTCATTCTTTATTTCTCTTTCTATGATTTGTGCTTTTGTGTCCCTTAAGTATTTCACATACTAATACAGAGTCTATCATTCTGCTCAGGCCCCCTCAAATGAAACATTACCTGGCTCCTTAGTGAACCAGTCACCATTAATTCTAAGCGAGCCCTGCCAAGACTCTGATAAGATGTGATGAAGTACTAAACCAAGCAAGTATGACACAAATATAAAGCCTTGTGTATGAATGCTGATGCTTGTACGGGATACAAATTCTACAGTGAACAGCTTCATTCTAGGTGTACTTGTTTGGTGTACCCTATTAGCCCCTTTACTGAAGGCAACACAACTTAGATGCAGTATGAACAAAGTTATATCACCAATACTATACTGTACTTCAAACGCCTCCACCACTGTAGCAGAAGTGTCTACTTACAAGACCAATACTTGAGGTAGCGTGTGTAACAATTCCTAGACCCAACTCTTCCTTGCAGTAAACCTTTAGCTGCAGAAAAGGGAAAGTAGAAATCCCATAGTATAATTCTGTTTATTAAAACAATTTTCTAAAATAATATTGCACTCACATTTAAAATGAAGTTCAGTCACATGTAATGATCAAAAGTCCTTATGCAGATCGGCCCCAGAACAGACAAGCAGGTGGTGGATTAGCAGCTACTTTGTCTCTTGGCTGAGATCGCCAGCACAAACAGCCATCCTGGGTAAAGCTCAGTCTCACCTACTACTTAACTGGGCTTAGCACACAGATCAGCTCATAACCTGGTACGAATTTGTTAAACTTATACCTTAAACCCTACGTTTAAAAAAAACCCTACCCCCATCCCCACCAAGACCCTCCTCCCACCAGCCTAAGTGATATCCCAGGCAAATGCCCCTAAGTCCATACTTACCCTCCAGATTCAGGCATCAGACTTCACGGGTGCCATCTTCAGCCCCTTCAGTAATCTTCAGAATGAGACTGGCGTTTTGGCAATTTTCGTGAGTTTCGGCACATGCGCATTTGTTGCAAAGCTGAAGACTGCCCCAACTGCACATGTGCCAAAATGATGGTCTCATTCCAAAATTTACAGAAGCAGCTAAAGATGCTGCCCGTGAAGTCCGATGCCTTAATCTGCACAGTATGGACTTAGGGGATATCACTTAGGCAGGGGGGAGGGGTTCTTGGTGGGGATGGGGGGGTAGGTTTTTTAAATGTAGGGTCAGTGGCGGTTCTAGCGATATCGCTACCTGAGGCGGCCTTCGATATCCCCCCCCCTTCCCCACGGCACTCACTTCTTCAGCACCGAGGGGGGCAAGTGCGCGCTCTGCACTAGAAGAGCCGAATTTCCGGGTTTGAAAACCGGAAATTTGGCTCTTGGTTACCAAGAGCGGCATTTTTCCCACCCCTGTTAACCAGAGGGGCGCTGCCGCCTGAGGCGAAGATATGGTGTAAATATTAAATTGTGCAGCAGTTTGAGTTACATTTGTTCTTTGTTCAATTGACATTGTGAATATTCAGACAAGGCTCACCATTCACAAGTTCAGTCTGCTGTTATACATGCAGGACTTAAATATAGAATCATACTTTTTATAGACACATTTTCTTTTTTTTTTTTTTATTGGTGTTTACAGTACAGTATGGGATCCTTTGTCCAGAAAGCTCAGAATTGCAGAAGGGATGTCTCTCATAGACTCTGTTTTAATTAAATAATTAACATTTTTAAAAATGATTTGCTTTTCCTATGTAATAACAGCAAAATAGCTGATCCCAACTAAGATATATTATTATTATGATTTACATGTATTTCTATAGCTCCAACTTATTTCGTAGCGCTAAATCTTTATTAGAGTCATACAATTCCTATTTGTTTTTTTTAGGGGCAGATTTACTAAGGGTCGAATTCGAGGGTTAAAAAACCCATAAATTCAACCATCAAATTTTTGACAATGGAACGACCTCTTATTTGAAAAAATCCAGACATTCTGGTCCTATACCTATACTTGCTTTTGTCTGATTCTATATGTTGTGTCAACAGTGAACTCTCCTCTGCAATGATATTATATAGGACCGTTGCTTGCAAACAACATGTTGCTCACAAACCTCTTGGATGTTGCTCTCAGTGGCCTCAAACAGCTGCTAACTTTCCTGGCTTAGGGTAGAACTCCACGGTGCAGCTCGAGCCAACATGTCGCCATGTGATGAAACGCATGCGACGTGTCGGATAGGAGAAATCGCATATTAGAATTACATGTATTTGATGCCGGATGAAGACGCAGTGGTTTCATCCGACAGTCGGATAAATGTAGTTTTAATTTGTGATTTATCCTTAACTTCCTGTATCTTCAGCACATCAGACATGTTGTATGTGTTTCATCACATGGTGACTTGTCGGCTCGAGCTGCACTGTGGCGTTCTACCCTTAGAAGTAATCAGGACTGGACTGAGAATCAAAATAGGCTCTGGCATTTCTGGTACACAAGAGGCCCAATCAGCCCACAAAGAGGCCCAAACAGCCTCCACCAGCCCACTAAATACTGACTTTCTATGGCACCTTATAGCAGCCCATCTGGCATTTGCCAGAACCCACAGATTGCCAGTCCGGGCCTGGAAGTAACTTTTGGTTGCATTAAAACAGGTGTAATGCCAAACAGAGCCTCATGTAGGGTGCAAGTCCACATAGGGACTGTCAAATAGCCAATCACAGTCCTTATTTGGCAGGCATCCCCAGTTTTTTCCATGCTTGTGTTGCACCCTAACTCATTTTACATTTGTAATGTGGCTCATCGGTAAAAAAAAGTTTAGGGGTCCCTGATATAGATTATAATGAATCTGCAACTGTCTGTTTTTGATTGAGAAAAATGTTGCATTAGGTGCCAGTATCTTAATTTTTCTTTCTATTATATTTCATTTCTATGGCCTGAGATTGTGAGATGGTGTGGATGAGAGAATTGCAGCATTCATGTAGTTTCCATGGGGTGTGTTTGTTCTAGATCAGTGCAACCATTCCAGTTGGGGGAGAGTGTTCCATAACCTGGATAATTGCAGATGCTGGAGAATGTGATACATGCAGAAAATAAATTATGCCCCAGTTATGGAGTTCCAACTAAGTTTATATAGATTCATGCAGAAGGGAATGTTTTCTATTACATTTTAACGAGTTCAAAGTTTCTAAGAAGGCAGAATGGCATGTACTGTAGATAGTATAAATTGGTTTGGCACTGCTCAGGGTTCTAAGCATTACATATGAAACATCCATCTTCGGCTGGAATTTTTTAACTTATGTATTTATATCAGAGCTCAGTTTCCACTGAAACAGTTTAATCGTTTTCTTACAAATGGGGCATTAGAAAGCTATCGGCTGACATAGTTCATATTAATGGAGCTATCTACATTTATGAGTTAATTTTAGAATACATATCTAGCCTGAGACTTTAAAACTAAGGTATTAATAAAATAAGTTATTATTCTATTTGCATAACATACATTCATGCATGGAGAAAATAGGCAGCGGGGCAGATAATATTTGATTGACAGCTCAGATATTTAGATACCTTTATAACTGGTATGGATGCTTTAATGCAGTGGTCCTCAAACTTGGCCCTCCAGCTGTTAAGGAACTACAAGTCCCACAATCCATTTGCCTGACTGTGGCTGTCAGACTCCATCATTGCATTGTGGGACTTGTAGTTCCTTAACAGCTGGAGGGCCAAGTTTGAGGACCACTGCTTTAATGAAAAAAAAAATATTTGTGTTTCATGTTTAATTTGCAAAGGACTTTCATTATACAGCTTTTTATGTGTAGGTCCACTTTAATTATTCCTTATTGGAAGCAAAAAATCCTATTAAGTATGACATGGAGATCCAAATTATGGAAAGATGCCTTATCTGGAAAACCGCAGCTCCCAAGCATTCTGGATAGTAGGTTCTAACCCAGATTCTGATACTAAACTGTTTGCACAGTGCACATTTGTAGAGTGTCACTCTGCTTGATTACTCACATTGCACTGAAATATGACCTTTACATTGTCCACTTGTCTCTAAGGCTAAGGCCAGACGGGGAGTTTTCGGGGAGATCTGTCGCCTGGCGACTTTTCGCCGCGATGAATCTCTCTGAATAGCTTGTTAGTGCTGCGCACCCGCTAGGCATAAAGTCGCCTGTGCTTATTCACACGCAGCGGCGCGATTTTCAAAGTCGCTGAAAATTGCCTCGCCAGGCAATTTTCAGTGACTTTGAAAATCGCGCCGCTACGTGTGAATAAGCACAGGCGACTTTACGCCTAGCGGGTGCGCAGCGCTAACAAGCTATTCGGGGAAATTAGTTGCCTCAAAGACGTGGCATTTTGTCTCCACGAATCTGCTCGTCTGGATGAGCCCTAAAGGCTTTTTTGGAAAAGATCTTTCCAAGAAAGATTATTCGTTTCAATACACACGTGTAGAGCTGAATCGTCCTATAAACAGGTAGAAATAATAGAATTCTACCTGTATCTGACGATTCAGCACTAAACAGATGTTCAGGTGCCTTCAATGGCTACCGATCAAAATTTTCTGTTCAGCCCAATTGACCGGCCGACCGATACCCAAGTCTTTTGCCGATATCAGTCGGCTCCTTTCCCACCATAAACGCATCGAATATCGTACAAAAATTTGTTTCGTACAATATTATCTGTGCATCTATGCCCACCTTCAGACTATTGCATCTGTTTCGCATATACAATAATGATTATTAGAATTCGCACAGCATCAGTGTGTTTTCTGTAGTACTGTGGCACATCACCACCTGCTTCCTGTATTGTTTTGTCTCTGTAAATGTGTAATATCTGCAACTGAGCTATAATTCCTTCATTTATTGAGAAGACGTCAATAACGGTGTTAGATAACACTGTTCACAAAATCTGAATGTGTTAATTGCTTTCTCTATAGGGCAATACTGGGAACTTGTAGCACAACAAGCACCCATTACTTTACATAGATGTTCAGTGCCAAAAATTGTAGGAATGGCCACGGGGTTACTGGATTTTACCTGGTACACGTCCATCTTATGAGCTTCCCATGGTTGCTGAATCATAGCTGCCAGTGGAATAGTGGTCGTTATAAAGATCCATTTTAGACTGGTCCTCTAGTTGCTTTGGTATTACAAAGTCTGCCAGACAAAGTTTTCTATTAGTATGCTGGAATAGGTAGCTCAACAGCTGGACATTAATATTTAGGAAACACATTAAATGAATTGTACATAGGAGCAGGATTCTGTATTCCACAAGAACCTTGGCTTTGCTCTGTTTCACTGAGTAGCAGAGGAACAACTGTTTTGTCTAATACAGTACCAATATACAGTGTGCTCATAAGTTTACTTACCTCGCAGAATTTATGATTTCTTAACCATTTTCAGAGAATATGAATGAACACAAAAACTTTTCTTTCACTCATGGTTAGTGCAAGGGCGATCCTGACGATATAGCTGCTTGAGGCGTCCTTCAATATGCCGCCCCCCCCTTCCCCACGTCGTTCACTTCGATCATTGTCACGTTGGAATGTCCAAGTACGTTCCATGCACAGCTTTCGGGCTGATGAGTGCAACTTTTCCTCCAGTATATTTTGATAACTTACTGCATTCATTTTGCCATTGATTCTGACCAAATTTCATCCCCAAAACATCAGCGATCCACCACCATGTTTCACAGCAAGAATGGTGTACCTTTCATCATAGGCCTTGTCACCAAATGTAGTGTTTATGGTTGTGGTTCAATTTTAGTCTCATGACTCCAAATGACTTTGTGCCAGAAGGTTTGAGGCTTGTCTCTGTGCTGTTTGGCATATTGTATGCGGGATACTTTGTGTAGTAATGACTTTCTTCTGGTAACTAAACCATGCACCCCATCTTTCTTCAAGTGCCTCCTTATTGTGCATCTTGAACCAGCCACACCACATTTTTTCATAGTCCTGTATTTCACCTGAAGTTATTTGTGGGTTTTTGTCTTGCATCCCCAACAATTTCTTGCATCTGTGGCTGAAATTTTAGTTTTATTTGGTTTGGTTTCAACAGAACCCCTAATTTTCCACTTCATAATTAGAGTTTGAACACTGCTGATTGGCATTCTCAATTCCTTTGATATTTTCTTATATCCCTTTCCTGTTTTATAGAGTTCAACTACCTTTTCCCCCAGATCCTTTGACAATTCTTTTGCTTTCCCCATGACTTAGAATCCAAAAAACATCAGTGCATCACTGGATGAAAGATGCAAGGGTCTGTCAGAAGTCCAGAAAGTCACGGACCTTCTATACACACCCACTAATTACAAGCAAACAGATCACAGGTAAAGATGGTTACCTTTAATAGCCATTCTAACCCTTTTGTGTCAAGTTGTGTGCATGTTATCAGGCCAAATCACCAGGGCATGTACACTTTATTACATATTTATTTATCCATAGCATCTTGCTTTAAAAATAATTGCTAATTTTTTTTTTGGTTTGGTATGATAGGCATTCTGACATAGAATTGGAGAAAAGTTATAGATCGTCGGATGTACTCTTATTTTATAGCCCGGAATGAAACTGAAAAGTTTCCCCGTTCTGCAGCAAATATAAACATAATATGTGCATGGAGAGCCTGTTTGTGTCCAACACCTTATGGATGAGGGATTGAGGCAGCTGTCTTCCTTTATTTAGTCTTCTTGAAGCAGCTAGAGATCACAAAATTGCACGGAACAATAGAAAGATGATTGGGCCTGCAAGAATTGTCAGGAGTCTTTCAAGAGTTATAATGTTATGGAGGAAATTAAAAAAAAAAAAACGTGGATTTCTAAAGCATGAAACTAAAGTGGAAACGAAACGGAGAGAGTATACTGGCTCTTATTGTGCAGAGAATAGAGAATTGCGTGGCAAAGGTAATATGCAGTTCTTAATACAGTGAAGAGAAACAATAGATTTCTGAATCAGCCTCCGGGAGCAAAAAAGAGATCCCTCAAGGAATTCATCATTCTGAAAAATCATATACGATGTTCCATTCATTTGTTTATAAGCTGAACTGAACCTAAGGCTTATTCTATTTTAGTCACAGCACAGCCGAGTATCGCAAGTAAGACGGAAGGCTTCCAGTTCTACAACTCTGATTTTCTACTAAGGTATTTTGTGTAGATGTTAGTAGTACTGGTAATACTTAACCAATTTCAGAAACAAGTGACATCTTTACTAGTGACGGGCAAATTTATTCACCAGGGCCGAATTTGCAGTAAATTTCAAAGTGAAAAAGCTTCTAAATTTGACCATCAAAACGATTTCCTCCAAAGGCTCCTTAAAGTTATAGGAGGTCCCCCATAGGCTAAAACAGCAATTCGGCAGGTTTAAGGTGGCAAAGGGTCTAATTAGAATTTTTTAAAGAGACATTATTTTGATTTTCAAATGAGATTAGTTGCTGGGCGACTAATTCTCCCCGAATCTTACTGTGTCACTACCCTTATACCACATTCTTTTCAATTTTTTTTTAAGAATTCTTGTATGTGAAAAAGCAAAAATCTTATCCTAACAATTTTTTTTCTTTTGATCCTTTCTGAATAGGAAATTGGAAAAGAGCATCAGCATAGTTGAAGTTCATTATGACTCCTCCAGTATGGAACTTGGACATTGGCTCAGATCCTATTTAATGGGTAAAATAATGGTAGAATATTTTCCAGCAGGTGTCGCTATAGTGTGGTCAGTAATGGAACCCAATACCACATGATTTTTCAACTCAGGTTTGATGTGCAGGATGCAAGAGAACTATCTTGGAGGCTCAGAAGGTTCTGTTGATGCACTATGGGCCAGATCACAACCAAGTGCAGGAGTTGTAAACTGTGGAGCATGTCTGTTCCATGGGTACCTTAGAAAGGAACACATTTTTCCTCTCAAAAAAAGAGGAATGGAAAAACTTAAGATGAGGACCTGTAACAGTTTATAGTAGATGTCAAAATATTGTTTGGCTCACTAATTCCACTGACTAATACAAGTTATCAACCAGCCGTTTAAATCTGTTGCTGTAGTGCTTGGGAACTCCCGTAACAGCCACAGAGTAATATATCTGTGTACCAACTGTTTGGGGACTAACTTTGACTAATTAGAAGAGCTTGCTCATTACACCTTATTTATGAGATGCATATCCCTGTTCAGTCATTATTTTCATAAATATCACAGATGTGAATCTCTGCTCCTTTTCCTGCCAGCAAAGGAATTAGGGGAGAAATCATCAGCGTACAGTAAGTACAAAGGATTTTTATGTGTTCTGACATGAAGCAGATGAGAAGAGCACTGTAAGGGGCATTGCCACTTGGAAAAGGCACAGTAGAGGAATTAAACTGAATGGCAATCAAGAAAAAGGGCATGGGCTCAAGTTCCTCTTAATAATCATAATTTTATGTGGTTGGGAATATGGTTTTGGTAATATAGTCAGGAACACCAAATATCACCATCTGTTGGTTTTTGTTATCGTATCAGCCTTACTGTCCTATTGAACCTAGATTTCCAGGCCTTTAGAGACATGCACTATAAGAGATACAGTGACTTTAGAGTTAGGAAATCATTTTATTCAATCTGTCTAAAGCTGATAGCACTCTTGGAGATTAGTCGCCAACAATAAATCTCCTCTACCACAAATGGTTGGGCAAATCGACAGTAGAGAACCATATGTGTTGTGACATATTTCCCAAGTTGCCTCACAAGGAAACTTCAGGCAACTTTGGAAAAACAAAGTGATGCATATGTATTTCCATATGGCCAAAGTAGAGAAGATTTATCGCTGGCAGCTAATCTCATAGTGTTCCGTAGTCTTAAAATGACAATGGAAAACTCTATTGAGTTCCAAACTGTCTCTGCGAGCAATATCAGTTCAAGAAGTCATTGTAAGTTATTTTTAATCAGAAGCAAACAAACCTAACATCACAATGTGAAATGCCAAGAATTGGCTGGAGTGGTGTAAAAATGGCAGTTCTCCATCTGGCACTCTTATGGAAAAGCCTAAAGGCCAGAATGCATTGCTGGAGGAGGAATAGTGGTCTAGGGCTGTTTTCCTCGGTTTGGGCTAGGGCCCTGGTTACATTGAAAGCAAACCTTAAAGAGGAAAGAAATCCCTACAAACAACCTGCTCCCAAATTGCACCACCTTTTATTCACAAAACTCGTCCTATGTATCCAAGGAGGGTTGTGGGATGCTGCTTCGTGTCCTCCTTTTTTCAATCACCCACATAAAGCATGTGCATATTGATACCCTTAGTTAGGGTATAACATTTTGGCCAAGAACTTACCCAGATTCTGTTGGCTGTATAGAGTATTATGCTACATAATGGGGAAGCACATCCAGGCCTGGATTTGTGGGAAGGCCACAAAGGCCTGGGCCTAGGGCAATAGAATTTTAGGGGAGCGGCATGCCACACAACCACACCTGCACTCGTTGGGAAGTACTGGGGATTTACAAGAGATACAATAGTTTTTAAAATTTCCTGTTCACAAAGCCCCAGTACTCTGGACCGACGCTGAAAAATTGCACATGTGCAAAAAGGAACGATGGGCACAGGGTCAATGAACAGCAGCGGGCCTAGGGGTGCCTGCTATGTAACTCCGTCCCTGAGCACATCTTTCAGTCACAGTGTGGAACCCATTCAATCTTAAAAATGTAAATTTTCCATCATTAAAATTCAAGGTATGATGACAAGACTTTTTTTAAGCATTTTTAGGAGGGAGCTTGATGCTGTTCGTTTTGTAAGATATGCATTAATGCTTTTGTTTTGTTGTCCAACTACCTAGATTGTAATTATTCAGGTCCTGGGCCATGCTGAAGTGGCACAGGAACTGTTCCGTGTGTGGCTGAACTGCTGTGTATTACCAAAGTAACCGTATCCTCTATGATTTTTTTTATTGGTCTCAGATACGATTACTAACTTATTGCATTTGAGGTACCACTTTGTGTGACTTACCATATAAAGATCAGATGTCTATGGGAAAATAGTGTTCTGGAAAATGATTTAATGACAGTGAGTACAGGCAACTGAAGCGGTGGTGTCAGCTACAATACAGTAGCTACAGTTGCTGTTTGCTTAAGGGACTTGAAGTATTTTGCAAAGCAATTTATTGCACTTCTCTTGTCATTCAGAACATTAAAAGAGCTTGCACAGCACTAAATTATTAGAAGGAAAATCCCTTAGGGTCCATAACTTTCCCAATGAAGAGGAGAGCGCCGTTGTCATTGTCACGGAGAACAAATAAGAAAGGATGATCTAAGTGATACTCCAAAGGAAAGTAATTGTGGCTGCTGTCCTCCGCTTTTGGAGCTGTCTCCATTCCTTCCTCATTCAATTCCAAGGTGGCTCTGTGTACTACATGGGAAAGTTTTAATGGCTTTGAAGAGATTTTGCTGAAGTCAGGAGTGGAGAAAAGGGCTTGGAGCTCTGTAAATAATTAAACATAAAGTGCATAAGTTGCTGAACACAGATAATCAACACCAACCAAGCACAATGCTCTCTACGAGTAACTGACCCTTACATAGTAGTGAGAAAATGTACGTTATTGTAAGATACTTAATGCAGATCCCACTTTCAATAATGTTTCTTCTGTCCAAAGTTATCAGATTTTGCTCCACAAGCCATGATAACATCCTAGACTGCCCTTGGATAAACAAGCACGGCATGTCAAAGTGTGCATAAAAGTTACAATTATGATATATACCGTGACCACTGGTCACAGAAAAGAACGTTTGTCTTCGAAATGAATTTTTTCTAATGAATTGAATTTTAGAAACTTAAGTTATTGACTACACATTATTTATTGTATTTGTACACAATCTTAAAGATTGAATTAAGGCTTCTATTTGTTAGACTAATTTCCCTAATTTCACTTTATTTAGTTATAGGCGGGGTTCTTTTCTTTCTCCAATTTTTGCAATAACCTACTCTGACAAAGTGTCAGGCCTATGCCTTAACCTTTCCAATTAGGTGCCACCAATTAGGTGACAAGGGTCTCCAATTTTTTTGCTCATTCGCCAATAAAATGCAATTCTCACAGATTTTCTTACTCAGTAAAGGACAATTTTTTTTCCCTTATTTGTCCCTTTTTTATCTGACTTTCCATAAAGTATTTAGCAACCCAACTCAAGAATTCTGAAATATGGCCACTTTGAAAATGTTTTCATAATAGAAAGGCTGACCCAACATTAAATGGTTATTTTTTAGGGATGGGGCTTCTGTGAATAATGAACAATATCAGTGCTACGTAAATATGTTGGACCAATATAAATATATCTATATAGCAGATATCAATACTGAGAAACATACTTGATTCCTGCAGTGCTTCCTTAAGCTCAGCTTCATAGTTCAGCTTCAGTTTAGGGATGCTTATGTCCATGTTGACAGTCTGCAGCGCCCGGTCTATATCATGGACGAACTCAGATGTCAGGCCCTCTTCGATCATGGTCAAGTTTTGGGTGACTGTGTTTGGCAGGAAAAACATGATACTAACCCCACCAGTGAGAGGGAGCTGAACAATCTGTAATAAAAGAGAGATTTTTGCATGAAAATTTCTCTTTAACATTTTTAAAGAATTTGAGTGTTTTTTTAAACTACATTTAAACTACTTCTCTAAAATCTCAAATGCCTTGTAATTTATCCAAAAAAAATGAATTATAAAAATTTAATTCCAAAAAATTTATTCCATATAGGATGTGGTTTCCTTGCAGCAGGAGCTTGACAAACTGCCAATCTGGGCAGCTAAGTGGCAAATGAGATTCAATGCTGATAAATGTAAAGTCATGCACCTGGGATGTAAAAATATCCAAGCCACTTATACCCTTAATCGGACTGAACTGGGTAATCCATAATGGAAAAAGACCTTGGAGTCCTTGTAGATGATAAACTTGGTTGTAGCAAGCAATGCCAGTCAGCAGCATCAAGGGCCAATAAGGTCTTGAGCTGTATTAAATGGGATATGGGGTCATTCTTACACTTTATAGAGCACTTGTAAGGCCACATCTAGAATATGCTGTACAATCTTGAAACGGGATATTAATGAATTAGAAAGAGAACTGAGAAGAGCAAATAAGTTGATATATGGTATGGAAAAATCTCTGCTATGATGAAAGACTGGCCAAGTTGTTCATGCTTCAGAAGAGGTGCTTAAGGGGTGATATGATAACTGTATATAAATATATAAAGGGATCATATAATAATCTCTCATGCTTTATTCACCAGTAGGTCTTTCTACCTGACATGTAGGCACCCTTTCCGATTAGAAGAAAGAAGGCTCTGTCTAAATATTTGGAAGTGGTTTTTTTTTACAGAGAGAGCTGTGAAGTTGTCGTACATGCTTATATATTAGATGTTAGCTTTAAGAAACAGTTTTTACTATTTATTAATCTTTTTAACAAAGAAAAAGTAATTTGTGAAAAAAACTGAAATTCAGATGTTAGTAAAGAGGACCCTTGGTGTGCAGGTCTACTTTTGCCATTTGATTCATGGCCCTTTAGAACTGGAAAGCCATATTATTACAATTATTGGATTATGTTTTCCAATTATTTTGTATTACAAACAATACAAAAAAAAAGAAATTGGCCTTTTAATTAACGTCTTACTTACTGTGTTAAAACAATGTGATTTGCAAGTGTCAGTGTCTCAATGGGCGGCATTAGCAGTGCAGAAATACCGTGCTACAGATTTGTACAATGAATAGGTGAAAAGAGAAATGTGGAACAAGAATACACAAACTTTAATTTTATGACGTGTCTATACCAAGCAGGCCTGGACATATAAGGGATTAGGTGTATCCTTAAAGGCAGATGAAGAAGATGACTGAACAGAAGAAATACAGAAGACTGGGTTTAATGTGTTGTTCCCAGGAGCATTCTTTGAAAGATAGAGAAGAAAGTGTTCACACCTTGCAATTAAAGTCGGAGTCTAAGCCGTATCTCACGGGGATGTTTTTAGATGACATCATTGGAACAGTGACAGATGTCTGTTCATCTAGGTGGAATTCACGCTGGACAGTTTCCCGAGGATTAAATTTGTACGCCCACTGGCCTGTTATAAATTCAGAAATGTATTAGTCACTTCTATTAATTAAGGGGAAAAAAGAACGTTTGTTTCCCTGTTGGAACATTGGCTACGATTTTAGAGCGCAGAACACTTGCTGCTTGTTACGCCATACCATGCCAATGAAAAACAATTCTTTTATATGCTTAGTACCTTCAAGATGAGAGACTGTTTTGCTGTGTGAAACCTTCAGATGTTCTAATATTAGTGGATCCTATGTGTTAGCATGAACGCTTTAATGGAGAAAGTGTTATGACTGGGGGGTGCCAATCTGAACATGTCCCGGGGAGATTCAGTAAGGCCATGGCCGTGTACATGTTCTATAGCAGAATGTCTGATATCAAGTCTAAGGGGAATTTACTAAATTCACATGAAGGATTTGAATATTCGATCGAATTTTCAAAAAGATTCAAATTTTGAATATGCAAATTAGGCAAATTCGACCATCGAATATTCAAATTCAAATATTCAAATTTTATTTTATTTGAAAATTCGATGGTCGAATACTTCCCCTTTAAATTCGACCACCTAGTTCGCCAGATTAAACCTACAGATATGGGGATCATTCCCCAAGATCTAATAGGAAAAATATGATCGATCGTTAGTGGCATTGCACATGCTCAGTGTGACTTGGGCTTGGGACCCCAAAACTTAATCAGATAATGAGGTTACATCTGTCCATGCTACCATGCCGAGTTTTAATAAAATCTAACGCTCATGGTTTCTATCTGTATGTAAATGTGAATTTATTACTTATAGATCATAGCATGTTCTTATGAGATGGGAAATCTTCTGAAGCAGAGATCTTCACTGCTAGAGTGCTGATGCCCATAACTAGGGATGCACCAAATCCACTTTTTTTGGATTTTGGCAAATTCTGAAACTTTCACTAAAGATTTGTCCGGATATCGAACCCAATCCTAATTTGCATATTCAAGTTCAGGCAACGAGGGGCAAAAGAGAACTTTGCATGGTTAAAAAAAAATTCTTCCTTTTGTGTGATGAAAAGTCACATGATTTTTAGGATTCTAATTTGGCCAGGCACTTGGATTCGGCTGAATCCGAGTCCTGCTGGAAAAAGGCTGAATTTAGTGCATCCCTACGCAAAAAAGTGATGATTTTCTAGCCTCTTTTTAAGCTTTAGTTGTCTTTTAAGACAGGTATTTATATTTGCATGGTACTTATTAGATGTCACATGTAGGGGAGCACCATCCACACAAGCGAATGCAGCACAAATACAACAGCCTAATTCATAAAATTTTTGCTACCTGTTATTGCTTTCATCTCCAAATGTCATGTCAACATAACTCTGATAATAAACATAAAATAACCTATTGCTCTATTTCTATTTTCTATTTGCTCATCACAAAGAAAATTCCTATGTATAGCATCTAGAATTAAAATGAACTAATATCAAAAAGTGTGAATCACTCTGTAGATCTGTGCTCCCCGGAACTTGCACGCCAATGAGAATGGGTGGATCCATTTAATTTTACCTTTTAAGTAAGAAGTTCCAAGCAGCAGAATGCTAACACCAGCTGGAATCTCTTTAAAGAACTTCACAACTTTGCCTTGAGTCTGCTTCTGTATAAAGTCGTTGGCTTCCTGCAGGTCCAGGCGAGTGTTTCCCGTCAGAATCCTTGGCTTTTTTCCATAGAACTTCTCAACCTGAGTCATGAAATCCATCCGTAGCCTGAGCTCTGTTTATTAAGGGATTTGTGGAAGATCTTTTTAATTGGGCATTTTATCATCAGCTTATTGTAAAATACCCCAAATCCTATTCACTTCCACTGGATTTCTTAATATTTTGGGAGACAATTTAATGCAGAATTTTCTGTTCATTCTGATAAACGTGTCCCATTGTGTAAATACAGAGCTGAACTTCCCATCCAGTTTTGGCAGTTGTGAAAATATACAAGCAAATAAGTTGGGTATTTCTTATGACTTATGGGTAAAATAAACTAGGAAACTCGACACAGTTCAAAGCAGTAATTCATAAACCACTCAGACCTTTGGGCACAATTTATAAACTGTTAAAATAAAAGAAATTCTCAGATGTTTGCCACTTATACAGTATGCTGAATTTCTATTTTCTGAGAAATATTTTTTTGTTTCCAACATATTTTTACATTCAGCATGTGTCATCTTTTTTCCTTGTTTACCAATTACTTTGACATTCTTCAAATCCCACAGATTTTAAAGTGTCTTCAAATTTTTAGAAACATTTGCCTAACTGCTATTGACCATGTGGAATTCAATATTTGTGTTTTTGCAAAATGGGAGAAAGACCATTGCAGGTCACTGATATTTTAATACGCACTGGGGCTCATTTACAGGGATGGGATCCGCAGTATTAAAAGGGAATTCAACCCCCCCTGGCGCTAACCCCCACCTCCCGTAGGTCACCCTCCCTCCTCCCCCCTGGCCTACATCTCCCCCAGGCTATTTCCCCTAAGTCGCTACTTACCCCTCTGTGTAGATCCCCTCCAGTGAAGTTCATGGGGGCCATCTTCTCTTCCAACGGCTTCTTCCTGAGCCCTCTTTTCTTCCAACAGCTTCTTCCTGTATCCGGGTCCGTCGGAGACGCATGCGCAACTGTGCATGCGCACAAAGTTCATGAAGTTCAATCGGCGAACTTCGTAAAAATTTGTGCGTATGCGCAGTAGTACCAGCATATGCACCAACGAGCACTGACGATCCAGGAAGAAGCCGTTGGAAGAGAAGATGGCCCCTGTGAACTTCGCTGGAGGGGTAAGTAGCGAGTTAGGGGCAATAGCCCGGGGGAAGAAGCAGGCCAGGAGAGAGGGGGGCCTACAGGGGGTGGGGCCCATGGGGGTTAGCGCCGGGGGGTTGAATTCCCCTTTAAGACCCATTATCCGGAAAGCTTTGAACTAGGGGAAGGCCATCTCCCCTAGACTCCATTTTAAGCAAATAATGATTTACTTTTTCTCTTTAATAATAAAACAGATAATTATTGTAGGCAAAACAATCCTACTGGGTTTATTTAATGTTTAAATGATTTTTCAGTTGACTTAAGGCATGGAGATCCAGAAGACAGAATCATCCATTATCCGGAAAACTCCAGGTCCAGAACATTCTGGATATCAGGTCCCATACCTGCATAAACACTGGCTAATTTGCCCCTGGGCAGTAACTCATTGCAACCAATCATTTTTTCACTGCTCAACCTGCAGCTTGCGGAAAAAAGCCAATCACTGACTGATTGTTATGCATTACTGCCCATGTAAAAAAAAATGCCCAGTGTTCATAATTGAGCCTCAGTTTTTATCCAGCATTGCTGAAAGAAACAAGGCCACTTAAGATATTTTTGCAGCATTTATAGTATGACAACTACTCAATTTCTAACTGAACCTCTTCAAGCTTTATAAATACGTGATTCCTTCTGTTTGAGCAGACGGCCTTCAGGGTCCTTTATTTTTATTTGTCTAGCTGCATGAGAATGATCAAAGCTCATTGTTGATGGGTTGTTATTGATTATAGCTGTGGATTAGAGAGATATTGGCACGGTGGAACTACAATCTACAATGAGAATATACTTGCTCACAAATTTCATTCAAAATGGATTATGTTATGTGGCAAGAGATTAATTTTTTTACTGGACTAACAGAATCTGACAAAAAGCTATTAACATTTGAAGAACAGCATAGAACAAGCAAAAATGTAATTTTATTTTGCTACTGTCCCATCGACCTGCCCTGACATAATGTAATGAAAAAACTACTCTAAGGTAGAAAACAATGTGAATTACTTCTCTCCAGCATGATTCGCCATGTGCTTTTCAATCCACTTGCTTGAGAATTAAGAGTTGCAAGTAATTCTTTGTATGTAGCGTGGACCTCAGGATCATTTAGCAGGTCGTAGTATAGAGAACGATGGATTAAGGTTTCAGTTCTTTGTCCACCTCCTATGACAGATAATTCTGGTCAGTTATAGCCAAATAAAAATGCACCTTAGCAATAAAACAAAAAAATCTATCCTATCTACCATGTCCATGTTACTCTATACAGTAAACTATTCTTCCAAATTGATTTTAAGCCATTTTTTTTAAAACAACACATAGAGGCTTTACTAAAACTCAGCTTTTTCTCACTATATTAATAAAACTTTAAATCAAACACCTAACCCCAAATCTCCTTATTTTTCCAGTAATTATTCTCCAAAAATAAGTTGCAAGAAGAAGTAGTGACAAAATCTGGCAACAATTCGAATCCTGTGCCTTTTTCGATTTGACGCTCAAATCGTCAGACTTTCAGGTGTCACCCAAAAAACTAAAATTTTGTGGATTATTGAACGCAAACAGCCCAAATCTATAGAGAATCCTGAAGGTAAAAAATATATTCCAATCGTTAAAGAGACCATCTGCCATTGACATGATTTTGACAGGTGTTATTGTGGTGTATTTCTGTGCATCCACAAAGTATTTTGAAGGCATCATATGAAAATCTATTACATTTATATTTGATCTTATACAAAAGTAATTCATGCAATTTCTCATCATTATCAAACGCACCCAAAGAAAGACTTGACAGAGATGTAGCAATGCTCAGTGGTGAAATAAAGATGTTGCTGTTGGGATTCTTGTTTGCTTGCATACGATATAGATCATATCCAAAGTTGGATGCTGAAGAGGTAAGCCTGTTAAGTGGACTCTTGTAGAAGGGATCTTCTTCTTCCACTTCTGTAGGGACCTATAAAAAAAATCGGATGGGTTATATATTTTTGAATTCCAAGCAATACCATATGACCTTTTTTCAAGCACCGCTTAGCTCCTGACCAGGTTACATATACAGTATATGCTGCATGAGCAATTCATCGGCAGTTCCAATATCTAGGAGGCAAATTTACGAAAATTCACGTGAAATGATCGAAGTTCGATCCAATACCGATCGTAGGAATTTTTCGTGAAATCGCATATGCAAATTTGGCATCTTCGATCGTCGAATATCGAATAGATTGAATGATCGGATATTCGATCATTTGATGATCGAAGGATTTAAAAATTTTAAATGATTGCCCAACTTCGCCAGATTGAACCTACCGAATTGTAATAGAAGCCTATGGGAAGCTCCCCAAAGGCTTCTGCGGCTAAGTCCTGCTCAAATACCATTCGTACGATCGGAGCGTTCGAATCGTAAAAATTTCATGATTTTTAAGTGAAATCGAACGATCGGTATCCGATCGTACGAATTCATCGAGAATTCGAATTGAGAGAATAATGATAGCTTAAACAATTCGATAAGCATTTGATGGTTGAATGCTTATCGAATTGCAAATTTGGTCGAGCTATTTTCCGGGAATAATAGTAAATTTGCTCCTGAGCCACATTCAAATGTAAAAAGAGTTGGGGAGCAACAAAAGCATAAAAAACTTTCCTGGGGGGTGCTAAATAGAATAGGGTATCCTGTAAACTCTATGTGAATTGGCAGCCTACAGGAGGCTCTGTTTGCACATAAATCTGCTTTTAATGAAACCAAAACTTGCCTCCTAGGCAGGAATTGGAAAATAAGCATTTAATTTAAAGCCACATCCAAGGGAATGGGAAACCACATATTGCCCATGAGCCACTGGTTGGGGACCACTGTAAGTAAATAAAATGGACTTTCCTTTGACGGTGGGTGCTAAACTTACATTCTCTCTTGTCATATAGGCAGCCAATAATTTAATTTTTGTAAATCAAGTGCAAGCATTGGTGGAGCAATAAAATGTGATGCCCACTGTGGTGCAAAACGAATACCATTGGCTACTTTGGAAACAGACTATTCAGTATAACTAACACTGGTTGCAAGAGTTTACTTTAACATACATTTCAGTTCAGAATTTCCGAATGAAGCCATTATCATGAAATACTGCTCACAGTTGCCATAAGTGTACGGCCTCGTAGCTGAACTGTAATTAAAAATGCAAATCTTTCTTCAATGGTACAAGCAAAGTCAAGAAGAAAATAACACTGTATTAATTACCCCACAGCCACTGTAATTTACTTAATTGTGTCTACTTGTGAAAGAGTGTTTTGTGGAGACAAAAAAACGAAGGACGGTTTAATTGAGCACAGACACCGAGGAGGGATCACAGTGCCATCTTCCTACGCACATTATTATTATACAAGAAAGATAAGCCTGGGTAGGAAACTTAATGGCATATACTGCTAATATATAATGTTTATGTTTCCCAGGATGGAAGTTTTCAACATCTGTTTGCCTAAGGTCAGGGAAACATCATCAGCTTGGGCATTGCAGTACTTTACAGTAAAGTTCTTGTATATTTCTTAAAGAAGAACCTGGTGTAGAAAGTCCACAATGTTAGGCACCGGGAGGCTAACAAATTGGCATCATCCAGTGATTTTCACTTACATTGAAAAGTTATTTAAAGGGGTGGTTCACCTTTAAGGTAACTTTTATTATGTTATACAACGGCCAATTCTAAGCAACTTTTCAATTGGTTTTCATTGTTTATTATTTATAGTTTTATAGTTATTTGTCTTTTTCTTCTGGTTCTTTGCAGCTATCAAATGGGTGTCGCCATCCCCTTCTAAAAAAACAAATGCTGTGTAAGGCTACAAATGTATTGTTATTGCTACTTTTTATTGCTGATCCTTCTATTCAGACTCTCTCCTATTCATATTCCAGTCTCTTATTCAAATTAATGCATGGTTGCTAGGGGAATTTGGGCCCTAGTTACCAGATTGCTTGAAATTCAAATTGAAGAGCTGCTGAATAAAAAGGTAAATAACGCAAAAACCAAGAATAATAAAAAATGAAAACCAATTGCAAATTGTCTCAGAATATCACTCTCTACATCATACTAAAAGTTATCTCAAAGGTGAACAACTCCTTTAAATACTATATGAAGCACAATCATAGAACAATGCTTGCCTTTACAGGTGGTGGGGCTCTCTACAGGGATCATTTTATCTGTCTTTTTGTTAAACTGCTTTCCAATTAATTGTTTTTATACATTATTTTATAAAGCAAAATATAAGTTATTTATAAGTTGTAAATAAAAACTTTTTTTTACCTCTTCTGCAGCATTCTGGGCACTGGTGGAAGAAAGGAAGGTTCCTGTAAATAACAAAGCCAGGTAGATCTTCATTGTGAGTCCTGTGAAGGGTGGAAATAACTCATTACAATGCAATGTTTTCTAAATGTTGCTTACAATTACAATGTACAATTACAATGTACACAGCACAGTCTCTGCTTCAAGTAGGTAAATGCTGAATAGAAAGAGAAATGTCCTCCAACCAAAAAAAAAATGACTGCACAACACCATATGTAATTATAAGTAATTTTCTAATGAACATCATAATACATTCTATAAACATAATATTTATAAACATAATATTTCATATACATAACCTTACCCATATCTGTCTGATCCCTTGCTTTTTATCACCACTTAGCAAAGCGGAATTGGCACATAGGTTCTTGTTTTCACTCCTGAGGCCAATACTGATAAAATGTCCTTTAAGAGTTTGGAAGATGTTGTTGCTTCTGCTAGCACAAAGATGGACATAAATAGAAATAATTTGATCGATCGATAAAATCGTTTGAATCGAAAGATTTGAACGATTTTAACCATTCGATCAAATTTTTTTAATCGATCAAAAATAATTAAAACCAATTTGGCAAGTTATTCGACTGTCAAATATTCAAATAGATTTTTATTTAAATTATTCGAATCGTTGGATTCAATCGAATTTTCAAAATTCGATGGTCGAAGTGGTCTTGAAAAATATTCGAAAATTGGAATTCGAATCTTATTGAAAATTCGATGTGTGTTTGTGTGTA
>CM044434.1:27931734-27945666 GCA_024363595.1 Xenopus borealis | reverse complement strand
TCTCCAGACAATTATTTACAGTGATAAATGCTCTATAATCCGTGTCCTGGCCAACCGCATTGGAACAAAACCATATCTAAATATTGCTGTGTGTACCCTGTATATTGTATAAATATTGTAATAAATACTTACAGCTGATAAGCCGCTTATTCCAGATAAAGCAATCAGACACAACATCAGAAGCCGCTCCATTGTCCTCCACAAAAAAAAACAAAAAAAAAAAACATAATTAGTTCATAAATTATTAAACCCTAAACCTCAGTTTACTTCTCCCATATCTTTCTAAGTTATCTCTTCCAGAATGTTTAAGATCCTTATAGGGAAGCAGTCTCTGTAGTATTTTTTTTTTTGATCGGCCTAAACAAAACACAGCCTTCAGCTGTTGCAAAACTGCAAGTCTCAGCATCCTGTAAGGGGGTTCTGTGAGTTGTAATATAACCTGTAAACATTACAGCACATTTTGTTATGAACGTGCTACCAAATATTATTGATATTTTCCATAACCAGCCCTCCATTATCCGATACATTTAGGCTAAGTAGCTCAGGGTACATGCCGTGGCCCCAAAAGTTCTCTCTTCCACACTTACCTATTCCTACAGCGTTCTTACCTGTCTGTGCCTTTTAGAAAGGGAACAAATTCCAGTTTCGCAGCTTCTTAATAAGCCCTTCCCACCCGTGATGAAACTCTTTGTGCAACTTCCCCCTGTTTACTGTTTGATTGCATTCAGCAAACATTAGTCCCAACCACACATTGTAACCTACGCAGAGCTTAGTCTGTCTTAACGAAACCCCCACATTATTTAGGGGGGTGCAATTGGTGCAAGAAGCATGACATCATGGCAGGCTGGTATTTTCTATTTTGTAGTTTAATATAACATTCCTAAGTACCCCCCCTCCCTTCCCTATGATTATACTGAGTTGCCAAACAAGACTGTCCCATGGAAATTCTGCCAAGGATTAATCTACTGAAATGTTAGCTGTGGTTCCAACTCACCCTTTCTGAGAAACAACACAAGCCTCCTTATCTCACCAATAACTCAACAGATCAAATAGTGTATGTTGGCCAATATCACAACCTAATCAATTAGCCTTCAAAAACAAGAACTTTGTAAGTGTCAGTTCAACATGAAATCCCATTTGGTGGAGCATTCTCATGCTGCAATTGTTTGCTAGGAACAAGCATTAATAACTCGTGGAATGTCTGAGTTACTGAGAGAGAAACAATTCATTACAAAGGAAGAGCATACTGTGTCTGTCCCCCATGTTCACTTCTGGGAAGGGACGTTGTGGATGGAGGAAAAATCGGGGCAAACTGATTCCTGCAGGTGATGGGTCACTTGCACCAATCATTTTGCAATAAGGCAGTTCCTTCCTCCGCTTCCACTACGGTGTTTTCCTTTTTAAGTAAAGTGGAAATTTGCCACATCAAATATTTAGTAATATTATGTGCTAAATGTAAGGTGCTCTGGTGATAGCTTCCCTCGCAACTTTCCCCTTTAAATATGGAGCCAAAGGAACAATGCATTGTGCAGGGCTGTGCTGAAATTCGTCCAATTTTATCTGCATTCAGCATCTCAGTGCCCTCCAGTTGGTATATTCCCCATAGGGAAGACTGGGGTTTGACAACCTTTGCCTTTATTCCATTTTAAGAGCCAGGGGCGTCTCAGGGGCTGCTGCCGCCGCCCCCCCTCCATGCTTCTAACTTGTAGCATCGGAGCGGTTCGAGTAGGGGCCGAATCGGTAGTGAAATGTGGATTATTTGGATAAAACGGAGTCTATGGGAGACAACCTTTCTGTAACTCGTAGCTTTCTGGATGATGGGTTTCTGGATAACGGGCATGTACTAATAATACAGCACCTTCCAACAGTCACCTCGAAAACGGTACACGTTTCTTGGGTTGAAAATATGGTGGTGCATAACAGACGGGTTGCAACTGGAGACCTCCCTATAGAAAGTGATGTCCTCCTAAGGCACCTTCATGAGATCTACTGATTAAATGGTATGGAGTTGAACTCTGTAACCCTAATGGAGATCTACCACTGATTTGTAGAAAGGACAAGGAGCCCCAAAATATATATCTTGACCCCCTTGGCCTTGCAGCTAGCAGATTTAGGGGTCCCAAAACATTGGTAGGTTGACCTATTACTCAGACAGTAGTAGAGAATACATTTCAGAAGTGAAGGTTTGAAGAAGGTAATCTATATGAATAGAATTACATTTTAGTATTGCATAAACAGCATTTTATGACTGGTCTTTATTTTTGTGTATTTTAAGTGATTTACGTTTTTCTTTTCGGCACCAGGGACTTGGAATTTAAACGGATAATTACCCTAGCAAACCGGGAGCAGTTATTAAATCAAAGTTAAAAAAAATGAATAGCAGAGAAATTGAAAAGAAAAGCAAGCAATATAAAATAAAATTAAAACACAAAACGAACGTCTCGCAGTGATTCTGTTTTTCATTGCTGGGGCCAATGACTCTTATTACAAGAAACCATAATGGGAAGACTCTTATTACAAGAAACCATAATGGGAAGACTAGTAGTTTGGAAAACAAAGTAAATAATGAAGACCATTAAAAAGTTGCTTAGAACAGGTCCGTCTATAACATACTAAAAGCAGATGTAAAGATAAACTTCCCCATTAACCTACGGTTTGTAACAACAACCTATGCTGGTTTGGAAGGGTTTCTATAATCCTCTTCAACACAAGAATAATGTAGGATGAAGAGAAACTTCTAAATCGTCTCTACAGGGCTCCTCTACTACATCCTCTACCCTATGGTTATGACGGTATAGGATTCGTTCTCCAGAAACCGTTTATCCAGAAAGCTCCCAATTACAGAAAGGCTGTGTCCCAGAGACTCAATTATAATCAAATAAACCAAATGTTTAAACATTTCCGTTTTATCTGTAGTAATAAAACAGTAGCCTGTACTTGATCTTAACTAAGATATAATAGATCTTTATCGGGAGCAAAACCAACCTATTGGTTTTACATAATTAATGATTACATGATTTTCTAGTAGACCTACAGTATGTTGATCCAAATTACAGAAATATTCCTTATCCGGAAAACCGCGGTTCCAACCATTCAAGATATCAGGGGCCATGTACTACTACTGTCCCAAGGTCATCATGCCATCTGTTTTTATCAATAGAAGCAAAGAGAAAAATGTTGACTTCTGTGCATCTTCTAATTGGTCGGAATATTCTATTGCAACCAGGGTTGGGCCAGGCTGGCCCCCACCCCCCCGCGTGCACCTGTATGAGTAGGCACACATCCACATGGAACACACTCATCACTTGCTCAGCCGGACTAGAAGTAGGAAACAGGGAAGCTTTGCCCCCTAGGCACATTCCTCTTCTGCCTACCCCTAGTTCCTGCCCTGATGGCAGCCTATGGTAAGAGTTGGCATTTCATACGGCATTGCAAATGTCAAACCATTTGAATAAAGATGTCAGACTTCCCTTTGCATTGGCTCACAGCTCTTCTCAGTATACTGTATGTAGTGTAAGGTGAACTAAAGTTTAATTAAAAACTAGGGAAGAAAATGTTGTACATTATATCTTGGGCTTCTGTACCAGCCCAAGGCAACCACAACCCTTTAGCAGTAAAGATCTGTGTCTCCAAAGATGCCCCAGTAGCTCCCCATCAGCTTATCATCTTCTGCTTGATGATTTGCAATGAGCTCTAAGCTGAACATCTCAACAGCTGTTCAAAGCCCACTGAGCATGTGCAGTGTCACTGACACAAAACCCAAGATGGAAAACCTGGAGCCTGGCTGCTCCATCAGTAAAACAAAGAATCTCTCCCCAATGTCCTGATGTAGTTATGAACTTACTGTATCGGTTGCTTCAGTTGCAGGAATATTGGCTAGGGCCCATATCTCTCCTCTGTGGAATAAAATGGTTTTAGTGCTCAACCAGGGTGAAATAACGAGGTCAACAATTCATAGCATAAAAAATCTTATTCATAATACTTATTTTTGAAACCCAACTGGAACAACACAACAATTGAAGACCAGGTGTGTGGCAACCCACAGAAACCAATAGAAAATTTGTTTTATCTACTCTACTTTAGTCCAGTAAGGCTAATGAGCATTTGGCTGCTTTGGGTTCTGTGGCTGGTTACATGTTTTGGTCATTACATTATAATATTTGATAACTCCAAGTTAAAGTATATTGGGTGGATTTCAGCTCCTGTGTGTACTGAAGTCCATTTAAATCATCTACAAGTGTATATAATAATAAAAGTAATGGAGAATAGTGTCCTGCAGTAGGTTACCCACAAAAACCTGCGGCACCCTGGGGGTTGTGGGTAGAAGTTCCGGGTGTGGGTATAGAAGTGGGTCGGTTCTGCGGGTCGGACCGCAGGGCTCAATAGTGATTTTTACTCATTTTTCTGATCACGCTACTTCCGATGATGTCACTTCCAGTTACAATGACATCGCTTCCTGTTTCTTGATGGTCAGCGGGTCACGGGTCTGGGTTGCAGATGAGGTAGTGGGTCCAGGCAGGTAAGAATGCGGGTTGCAAGTTGTGGGTACAGGTCGCAAGAAAAACTGACCCACGCAGGACTGGAGAATAACATTATTTTGCTTAATGGTAAGTTCCAACCTTCAAATGGTCATAAATGTAACCAGATCATCAGTACACCACATCATGTCACCTTTTAAGTATTAGCAGCCCATCTGGGTCACACGGCTTAGCAGGATCCAAGAATATCTATGTATGGGATCCGTTATCCAGCAAGCTCCAAATTATGCAAAGGCCGTCTCCCATAGACTCCACTATAGTCAAGTAATCCAAATTTGTAAAAATGATTTACCTTTTCTCTGTAATAATAAAACAGTAGCTTGTACTTGAACCAAACTAAGATATAATGAATCCTTATTGGAAGCAAAACCAGCCTATTGGGTTTATTTAATGTTTTTTTTTTAAGAACCGCATGAGTATCCAAATTACATTATTTTTTTTTCGGAGAAAAAACTCTAATCGAGTTAGATTCGAGTTTTTTTTTTTCAAAGGAAAAACCTGAATCGAGTTTGATTCGAGTTTTCAGGTTGTTCCTATTCACCCGAGTTTAGGAATTTTTTTTTTTTTTTTACTATGTTTCGATTGGGCGCTTTTCAAGTTCGTGGGAGTTTTTAAAAACTCACATGAATTCGAAATTCGACCTTTGATAAAATGTGCCTCCCCGTGCGAGAGTACTGGGAATTAATTCTGACGGTTTCTGCACCCAGCGCTCACAGCTAACCCCCGATAATGAAAATGATACCCCAACGATAATATTTGAACCACAAACACAAAGTAAAAAAATTTAAATGTAATAAGCGTGAAGTAAGCCTGAGAAATTGTTATATTGCCTATTTTTCAGGTTTTGTACTTATGACTCCTGCGCATCCGCAGTTTTATTGCCAAAAGCAATTAACATAAGAAATGTGTGATTTCTATTCAGAATTGGTTTAAACTCCTACATAAAAAAAAAAAAGCTATTTGTCAGTGGCTGTACAGTGCTGCAACCAGCGGATATTATTCACGGCACGACTACTTCTATCGCTCATGGAAGCTTTTAACCGACGCTATAAATTGGAATTACACTGGTCAGGCTACTCTGGATAAAGAACTTCTGTGTACAATTTACAGAAAATGCTGTATAATTTCTATTCTATTACTAAGGAAAATACATTTTAAGTGCAAGGAAGTATGCAAACTAAGCTATTAGTAGGGATTAAAGGTGAAGTATTCTCAAAAATAACATAAGCAACGCAGTCTTCCCATGTACCCAGCCTTTCCGACTTTTGTCTGAATATAGTCTCATTTATCAGATTAGATGCAAATAAAGAAAGTGATATTTAAAGGGGACATGGCGTATATTCAGACCCCCACTTATTTTGTAGGCAATTGTGAATATTTGACGCCAGTTTCAATATGGGCTAAAAATGAGAGCCCCTTAATCAGAGCCTCCAATAGATCCTCTCCCTTTCCATGTTTCAAGTGGTAGGCATGTCCTCCCAGAGGAACACAAGGAGGTTGGTAGCCAATCACAGCCCTACATTCATGGAAACTAGGGATGCACTGAATCCATTATTTTTGATTTGGCCGAACCCCCGAATCCTTAGAGAAAGATTCTGCCAAATACCGAACCCTAATGCAAATTAGGGGTGGGAAGGGGAAAACATTTTTTACTTACTTGTTTTGTGACAAAAGTCATGCAATTTCCCTCCCTGCCCCTAATTTGCGGATTCGGCCGAATCCTGGATTCAGTGCATTTTTAATACAAACAAAGAAAGGCTGCAGTTGATTTTCAGGTCAGTCTAGCTAATGATAGGCTGGTATCCTACAGAGCAAAGTTCTGAGAGTCACTAGTTCCCCTCCACAGCCTGGGAAACCAGTCAATAGAAAGTGGAAAAGATGGGCAAGGACTAGTAGCGTTTAGGGTAAATTCTGATTGAAATTGAAACACAACCTTAAATTACAAACTACGTCCCCTTTAAAGGGATTCGGTTATGATTTTTATGATGTAGTTTTCTCTCTAAATTACGCTGCAAATAATTCAATCCACAATATTACATTTTATTCCTGAACCAGCAAGTGTATTTTTATTTACTTGTAATATTGGTGTGTAGGCAGCCATCTCAGGTAATTTTGCCTGGTCATGTGCTTTCAGAAAGAGCCAGCACTTTAGGAGGGAGCTGCTTTCTGGCAGGCTGTTTCTCCTTCTCAATGTAACTGAATGGAACACAGTGGGACATGGGTTTTACTATTGAGTGTTGTTCTTAGATCTACCAGGCAGCTGTTATCTTGTGTTAGGGAGCTGTTGTCTGGTTACCTTCCCATTGTTCTGTTGTTAGGCTTGATGTGGAAATTTTAATGAAATCATATTTCACCATATGGTCACCACCGATGTGGGATAAGCATCTTTGTGACTGACCTTTGCACGGTCGCCCTATCATTCCAAATCCCATCCGATTTGTGTACACCAGGCATGACTGCAGCATGCCGGGTGTGGCGCCGGTTGGAATTGAGGAATACAGACCATTGAGCAAAGGTGTACTTATACACAAATCAGCAGACTTAGTTATCAGTACAAGCCATGCTAAAGTTGCTCTGTGACTACCGGGGGAAGTGCCCTTTTGTTCTGATGTCTTTTGTTCCTACCTTCCCCTGCCCCAGCTATAGACATGTACCTGTGTACAGGCTCGACCAATTAGTTCATAGCATAACATGCTCTTTGATTGGATACCACACTTTGTCTTTGTCTATATAAATAAACCACTTGCCATTGTAAAGCAGGCAGAATACTGGACCCCAGCTGAGAACGACTGCTGTGACGTTATTTCCTGGGGATTGCGCATCATCACCACATGATACACCAAGGTTTCCGGATCGATTGTCCAGTGAGATGAAAGATCATTTTTAATGTACCACAACAGGCTGCTGGGGGGAGGGGGTTGATTTCACTCCAACTTGCAGTAAAGAGTGATTGAAGTTTATCAGGGCACAAGTTACATGACTGGGGGAAGCTGGGAAACAAACAATATGTCTAGCCCCATGTCAGATTTCAAAACTGAATCTCAAAAGAGCAAGCAGATTTTTTTTATAAATGGATCTCAACACAGAATTCAGCTGGAGCAGCACTATTAACTGATGTATTTTGAAAGAAAAAAAATGTTTTTCCCATTACAGTATCCCTTTAAGTTAACTTTTAGTATATTATAGAATGGCTAATTTTAAGCACCTTTTCAACTGCCCCTTATTTTTTTTTATAGTGTTTTAATTACTATGGCTCCATTTAAAAAACAAATGCTCTGTAAGGCTACAGATTGTTATTGTTGTTATTGCTATTTTACTATTCAGGCCCTCTCATATTCACATTTCATTCTCTTTCAAATCAATGCACGGTTGCTAGGGTAATTTGCAAGCAACCTGAAAGCTGCTATAATTCCAAAATGGAGAGCGGCTGAGTAAAAAAGTAAAATAACTAAATAAAAAAAAAAAACACACAAATAAAATGAAAACCAACAGCAAATTGTTTCAGAATATCACTCTCTTTATCATACTAAAAGTTAATTCAAATGTGAACAACCCTTTAAACATTAAAGACCAATCAGTGGTCAAGATGAGAAATGTAGTTACCTCAACTAAAAACATATATATTTTTTTCAATAACAGGTATCAGATCCCTAATCTGGAAACCCGTTATCCAGAAAGCTCCGAATTACGGAATGGCCGTCTCCCACAGACTCCATTATTATGAAATAATCCAAATTTTTAAAAATGATTTCCATTATCTGTGTAATAATATTTAATGTTTACATTATTTTCTAGTAGATTTAAGGTATGAAGATCCAAATTACGGGAAACCCCAGGTCCCGAGCATTCTGGATAATAGGTCCAATACCTGTATTAGGATATTTATAGATGTTTATGAATTTTTCTCGTTTTTGTTTCTGGGGTTTATTGCTAAAAATACTTGGAAACTCAAACCTGCCAAGAAAGACCAGAAATATTTCTATTGCTCAGATAACTTAAAGTTAACAAGTCTCAAGAGTTCCTGTTGGTTTACCATTTAAATTGGTGGAAATGTGTGCATTTATTGAGAAATATCAGAGCCTGAAAAAAACCGAAGAAAAAAAAAGGTAGAAATTTATTTGTGAGAAAGTGAAGGTCTTTCAGATTTTGTTTTTCCATTTTAATAGACTACTGATGAAATAACTCAAGGTCAAATCTTGAGTGAGTGGAGTGATAGAGAAGTTTCCATTCAAAGAAAACATGTGAATGGATCTCAGTAATTTGACCTCCGGACTATTTTAGTAGTAAAAATTCTGGCGGCAAGACAAACTGATAAAGTGTTTGATCTGTATAGGAAAAGTCTCTTTGATAAAATCTTTCCCTTTGTTGAATACTAGCAAAGAAACAAACATTTTGTACAAAGCAAAGAGTGGCCATCTCCAAGGCATACCTCCCAACTTTCGCGGGACGGTTCCGATTTTGACAGCTCAACCCGTAGTCTTGGGTTTGTTACTGAAATGTCCAGACTTTCTCTTTCATCTCTTGCGTTGAACAGCCAGAAAAAGATACAAAGTTTCCAACTTAATGGGCTTTTTGTAACAATTTAAGAAACTGTGATTTGCAGCTTAAAGGGCAGTTGAAGTTCATTAGCAAAACTGTAATAACACATAACCACAGAAACATGCCAAGTAACTGGACATGGTAATTAGGGGGTGCGGCCACAAAAAAACGGCATGGTAAAAACCTTTCCGACGTTCTAGGTGCGGCAAATCTTTTTGTTCCTCATTCGATTTCCAAAATGTTGGGAGGTATGAAAAGGGGCTGCTAAAGTGTAAGCCCTGGCCTCTCCTGTACTTGTAGGAACCACATCTATTCTGAAATAAAGGGGCAACAGAAAATTGTTCTGACAAACAATAGAACGAGGCAAAGGAGAGCCTGAATATCTGTATCATCTCTCAAAGACAGAGCCGGATTTACATAGCGGGCGCCGCTAGGCCGCCGTCGTGTGCCACCCCTGTCCCCTCCCTTTTATTTGCTCAAATTTTCATCATCGGGACAGAGCAATGAAAATTGGCTCATGGTAAATTTAAATTTCAGAACCAATGTGGGTGTGGTTGGGCAGTATGCCACCCCTTCAAATCCTGCCACCCTAGGCCCGGGCCTAGGTGGCATCTCCACAAATCCAGGCCTGCTCAAAGAGCAAGGCCATCTCACAAATACTCCCTATACATAAAAGTGACATTTGTTGTGAGGAAAACTGCCCTAGGCATAAGACCAGCTTATATAGGTTCCTATTTGTGTCATTTGTACAACACTGTATCATAGCAAAATGGCTAGACTGATTTTTCTAAGAGAGATCAGTTTCTTTTGAAATTCTTTAGAACCGTGCTATGATCACCAAAACACTAGCGATGGCATGGTTTTTGGCAATTAGAAACACAATGGAAAGCTTCAGATCTACTTTCCTTACTTATATGAAAGTTATACCTAAGTGAAATTGGTTAAGCCAGAAGCCGTACTACTCCATTGTCGGAACCTAGAAGCAGAAGTCTCTTGGTAGGAAGGACTGCAAGATTGGTCAAGGTGCCCCTGAAGTTCTCTGTGCTAAGTTTCGTGGTACTGTTGGGTAGGGCTGAGGAATCCAGCATGGAGTAGATGCCAATCTTATTTGCAACAGTGCCGGTTACAATCTCACTTCCGTACAGGTCGAACACATGGATTGGGTCAGAGTTGGACTTAAACTGATGCAAAGGTTTCTGCTCCAGCTCCTTCCAGACAGTTATGGAGTGATCAGTGGAGGAACTCACCACAATGTTTCCATCTGCCGCCTGCAAGACAAGTATGAGCCAATGAATTTCTCAGACAAAACACAAATTGCTTTCAAGAATCCTGTTTTTTTTTCCTTAGATCAATTAGCAAGGGGGGGAACCTCACGTTTCACAAAGTACATCTACTGCATGTTTGCTTTGCTTAATGGGATTAAATGAAGGCAATTACCTTACCTCTGCTTAATTAACATTATCATTTATTACTGTGCTCCTTTGTCCTGCCGGTCTTGTTAACTGTCAGGTGGAAAATGTGTTGTCAATTTGATCTCGCTCTATTTATAACAACAGCCTTGTACTGTGTTCAAAGCAGGTAAAACAAAATGGGTTTTGCTTAAATGTATAGTCATATTCAGGTCATCCAGCCATCAAGACAGAGGAAGACTGATAGGCCCAGCCATGTTTAGCATGGGAAGGTCGGCAGCCAATCATAAATCATGTAAACATTAAACAAACTGGTTTTGCTTCCGATAAGGATTAACTATATTAGCTGGGATCAAGTACACAAGGTAATGTTTTATTAATACAGAGAAAAAATAAATCACTTTGGATTATTTGATTATAATGGAGTCTATGGGAGATTGCCTTAGCGTAGGGTTGCCACCTTTTCCTGAAAAAAATACCGGCCTTGCTATATAGTTATATATAGCTATTAATAACATTGGGATCAACCATCAAAAATACCAGCCAGGCTGGCAAAATACTGGCCAGGCTGGCAAAATACCAGCCAGGCTGGCAAACCCTACCTTTGAGTAATTCCAGACAATCCCAGATGGTGTCAGATATGAACAAAAAGAAGAAGCCATGCTATTGGACGCATATATTTGCAAGCCCTTAATGAAACACATTTCTTATAACGATTTAAATAAAATCTCTTCCTTTAAGGGGGCTGTTCCCCTTCAAACAACTAGTTGGTTTCAGATCGATATCCAGAAATAACTTTTTTTCAATTACTTCTGATTTTCTTTTTGTGACCTTTTTCTAATATTGAAGTGTAAAGTGTAATTTTTCACCTTCTAAAGCGGCTCTGGCAAGCGGAGGGGGGGGTACGACCCCCCAAACTGTTCTAAATTGAAACATTTACATTTCTTATCTTTGTCCCTGCTGAGCTGAATTCCTGGATTTTATTACAGGCAGCTGTGAGATTTGATACAATAGTTGCTAATAGTCCAGAGATGCTGCTGAGAAATGTATCAACTAAATGTTGCAAAATTGTAAAAGTTTAGAGTCTGCACCCAAATTACTGAGCTGCCAGACTCAAACCAGAGATACGAACATTAAACTTTAAACTTAGATTTCAGTATGTATTTTCAGGTATCGGTTTGTGACATTGTTATATTAAGATATTTTCAGAGACTTTGTCCTACAAGGTTGATCCATTCCAACCACTTACTGCAACTGCTTTATTATTTGCACATCTTAATTGCTGGCTAGTCAGCTTAATCCAATGGGATGATAATTTGAAAGAAAGAAAGAAAATGATCCAAAAATTACCCACTTGGGAACTGGATTCCCAAGTGACTAATTGCCGCTTCTTCTGGGCGACAGTCACCAGCCTATTGTGTTTATTTGATGTTTAAATGATTTTCAAGTAGACCTAAGGTATGAAGATCTAAATGACAAAGATCCCTTATCTGGAAAACCTCAGGTCACAAGCATTCTGGATAACAGGTCCCATGCCTGAACAGGGCTATGGAGGACTAAGGGTAAATAAATGGAAATACTAAGGGCTATAAAAGGAAATCAATAAACATATATTTGAAAAAAAAAAAAAAAAAAAAAAAAAAAAGAAATACTGAGGGGAGAACATTTAAGAATAGTTTCTCTATATTTTAGGAAGGTGTTACTTATATCACTGGTGGTGTGAGAGTTGCGTGAAACGCTTACAGAGACATAATATAAACCATACCATTACCCAGAAAACATTAAAGGACACAATGGTCCAACAGCAAACATAGAAACGTATCAGTCTTTTATCTGAACACACTTATTTTGGGGCATAATAAAACATTCCAAGACAAAGCCATTTTAAAATGTGACTTGTTTATGGGGCACAAGGACCGTAAACGTGTATTATGAGCTGTCATTTGCATTCCTACTAAACAGAGCCATTTTGGATGCCTTTCTGATATAGATCATTTCCCTTTCCTCATAAAACAGGCAAGCCTTTCTGACCGTATGAAGAGAAGTCGGTCTGTACAGCTTCAGTGTTTTGGAGATGAGAGTGAATAATATATAATCCCATAACATAACATAAAAAGTCATAAACAAAAGGACTATTTCAACGATTTGCTCTAGCTTGTGAAATCATGAGAGAGGCATATAGTTCTCTACTCTCTCTCTATGACTACAGCAACAGAAATACTTCTACGGAGCCTACACTTTTTATAACTATATTCCATTTCGGATATTAACCCAGATCGGACTTGCCTTGTTTTGGGGCATCGGATATTAACCCAGATCGGACTTGCCTTGTTTTGGGGCATTAAAAAAAAGATAAAAGGAAGGGTGACAGTGTGTTTCCTTTGCGTCAATATATTTCTCATGGCATAGCTATACCCATGTTTATCGTACACCATATAAAGGTTGCCCAGGAGATTTGAGAAGTGCTTGCTACAAGCATGTCATTAAATTCTAACTGAGCTCTAGAGTTAAACTAGTCCATATGGTGTTTGCTTCAGTTCTCTCATTAATGAGACGTGCAATATTCTGTCTCTGCATTACCACAGAATACTATTAAAGCTCTGCACTACATGAAGCCTCTGATCTACCACCAACAGGACAAAGGAGGGGGAAAAAAGTGTTTTAGGATTAAAATGTAAGAATTAAAAGACTGATATTTAATTCATTTTCTAAAAGTAAAAAAATAAAATGGTACGGTTTTTAAGCTGAAAAAGAAATCCCCATGTGCCTGTAAACAAACCACAATGGACTTTTCTTTCACCTTGACTCCCAATAGGTTAAACAAACTGTAACGGCGAGCAAAGGGGCAGGTAAATATAAAGAAGAGTTATTCATTACTGTGACTCAGAGAAAAGTTACACCAGAATCACAGTTCAACTTTGCTTTTGTTGTATTGAACAGACAGGCCAACTATTCTGGCCCTGTAATACACTTGTGTTTCAAGAGTCCAAAACCAAACCACCTGATTCGTCCAAAGCTTTCAGGTTGTTTGGTTCAGGACACAAAATTCTTCATAGATTGTAGAATAGTAAAATAATTCACGGCAACATTTTAAGGGGTTGTTTGCCTTTAAATTAACATTTAGTATGATGTACAGTATAATATTCCAACATAATTTGCATTTGGTTTTCATTTTTTATTATCTGTTTTTGAGTTATTTAGATATTTATTCAGCAGCTCTCCAGATTGCAAATTCAGGTTACTATGGTCCGAATTACCCTAGCAACCATTGATTTGAATAAGAAGCGGGGCCCAAAAAGAAAGAGGAGTAATAAAAAGTAGCAATAGCAACAGACCATTTGGTTTTCAGATGAGGTCAGTGACCTCAGTTTAAAAGCTGGAAAGAGTCAAAGTAAGAAGGCAAATGCTTAGAATTAACCATTCTATAACATACTAAAAGTTTACTT
>CM044434.1:27790199-27805597 GCA_024363595.1 Xenopus borealis | reverse complement strand
AAAGCAGGAAGTGGTATTGTGGCTATTATGTTAGACATCCAGTCACTACAGTCTTTATACATTACATTTTTGGCTAACAAACTATATTAGAGACAGATTTTATTTTGCACAGCCTGTCTATTTACCCAGTTTTGTTTTTATATTGAACAATTCCTTTAAGCAAATTGTTTGAATTGGATTATTTCCCACAATCATCAGTTTAGCCCTTTCAAATAAATGTCTCTTTTGCAATGACTGTAAATCTGCCATATCTTAAATATAAATTCTTGTCCACTGTAAATCGGTGTTAAAAATTACATAAGAGCATTAGAAGTAGCTGCATTGAAGCATAGACAGCTGGACCATCATCTCAGGTTTCTGGGAGCTTTCTTTTGTGTACAGGCACAAGTGGCTAGTATTGGTTTACAATGTTATCATTTGTTGGAAGATAGGAATGCTTAGTGAAATATGTTCAAATCTAGTATGATGTTATTTAAGGTACAGAACTGATTTGTTGAAGGTTTTGAAGTTCAGAGAGCAGCAGGCTAGGTACTGAGTAGACCGTTATACACCAGGTTTGCAGCATAATTGTCTGATTCATACGATTTTCTCCCAGCATTCTGGCATTTTTTGAACTGGGTCTTTTTGTCCACTGTTCATCTGCGTAATTTCTGCCACATGGATAGATCTGTGCCAGGAAACCTTTGAAAGGGACCTCCTACTGTGAACCCATGTTCCTGCCTTGGTTTCTCGGTTATTGATCCTTTATGTTGATACAACCTTGTCACCTTTCCTGATCACTGGTCTGGACTCTGGCCTTCAACACATGCTGCCTGCCCTGACTGTTTAAATCATTGTACCTGTAAAAATAGTATAAATATCAGGCCTGCCATGACACCCTTGTTTGCCGTAACAGCCTGTCAAGCACTTTGAACCCCCCAGAACTTTATGAATATATTTTGCTTATTCGTGTTCTGTACATCCCAAAATCAAGATGATACGCTTCATTTAGAAGCAAGGCATGCAAATATATTTGTGTACCAAGACTTGTCCAGTTGTATTTTAAAGCATGAACCAGATTGTTCGCTCTTACTTTGTAATGTTAATAACATGTGAACAAAAACACCCAATTATCACATATTTAAAAATTTTGAGGTGTTTTTAAAATTCTTTGGTGTGTAAAATTTCCATATTTTCAATATGTTTGAGATTATGCTTGAATAAGGAAATCTTCACGAATCAGTGTAATTTTCCGGTCCTTCATGCATAAGAGTATAAGTAGAAAGTTTTAATTAAATAGAAGTAAAAGAGGTTTCAACACTCACAGTGTCATATTTATATACTGAAAGTGTGGACATATGTAGACTGGACGTGTGAGATTCCTGAAGATATGTATAATGTTACATGTAAGTCAATAAGGGGTGTTATTCAGCAGCTTCATTAAAATACATTCAATTGCATTATTAAGTTGCAGATCTGTATATCAGAAAATTCTATCTAGACGGTACTTCTATATCCCAAACAACGTTTTTTTTTTTACTTAATGCATTGAATTATTTAATAGAAGACATAATCTTCTCTTATTTGGGAATGTATGCACAATGGCTATAAATCTCTGTAACTGGTTATGTATCTGATGCTTGACATAGTTTTCATAGGCCTCTAAGGACCAAAATGTTATTAAAGCTCTTGGGTGCTTTGATGCTGCTATATTGCTTAGTGCATGAAACAGGATTAACTTTTAATATAATGTAGAGATTCTGAGACAATTTGCAACTGGAATTTCACCAATCTGGTTGCTAGGTTCCAAGTTACCATAGCAACTAGCCAGTAGTTTGAATATGACAGCAGACTATTAATAGGAGGAGGGCAGAGTAGAAAAACGAGTAATAAAAAAGCAACTAAAACATAAAATTGTAGACCCACAGAGCAGTAGTTTTTCGCCACAGGGGTCAATGACCCCCTTTTGAAAGTTGGAAAGAAAAAGGCATATAGTTGAAAAACTATACAAAATAAAAAATAAAGACCAATTAAAAAAGTTGCTAAGAATCAGCCATTCTATACCATACTAAAAGTTAATATGAACGTGAACTACCTCCTGCTACAAATATGATAGCAGGATAAAGGGACGTTATTTAGACATGTTCATAGTATTAATACAATAAAATATTAAGGAGAGGTTTTTCATCTAGGCCCAGCCTAGCAAAGAGCGGCTGCTATAAGATTCCATAGACGGTCACTATTTTTTGGGATGGTAAGAGCTATTAATACTTGTACTTTGTGTCTTTGAAATGCAGAGCCTATTTTGAATCCCAGTCCTGACCAGTGTCCAACCCTTTTTCTCTGAAGCTACTAAATAACTCACCCATCCAACCCATCCTAAACAGACTATTGCCTCTTCCCCTTCAATTTATATTAAACTTTGCTGTAATAACATGCTCTTCCCTTCAACTAAGGTAAAATTTGTATTATAGCTCCATATAAATCAAAATATATTTTATTGAATCCTTCTTTTTACTTTCAAAGCCATTCACTCCTCTGCACCTCACTAAATATCTTCACTGGTGTCTCCATATGTTCCTGGTCATCTCCTCAATTTCATTCAGAGCCACCACCTGGTCTCGCCACTGACATTTCCCATTTAAAATCTTTATCTCTTGCTACTCCATACACAGGGCCGGATTTACATAGCGGGTGCCCCTAGGTTCCCTGCTGTTCATCGCCCCCATACTCTGCCCATTATCCGCAAATTTTTATCATCAGGACCGGATCAATGGGGATTGGTGCATGGGAAATTTAAAAAACTATGGTATCTCCTGCGTATCCCCAGGGTTTCTGAACCAATGTGGGTGTGGCTGGGCAGCATGCCGCCCCCTAAAATCCTTTAGAAGCATTATGAACAGCAACACGCCACAATTGCTTCTTATTTAAAAACCCTTTATTTGAATTTAGGGCATCAGTGCAACGTTTCAGGCATTTTTCTTGCTTGAAAAAAGGCTGCAGTGCCTGAAACGTTGCAAAAAAAGGGTTTTTAAACAAGAAGAAATTGTGGCGTGGTGTTGTTCATAATGCTTCTATTTGATATGACAGTGGAGAGTGGCCACTGAGGAACGTGTACTGGTTGGAAAAATAAAGTGATAATCTTTGTGCTGACTACTTCTACTTTGCCCCCTAAAATCCTGCCACCCTAGGCCCGGGCCTATGTGGCCTTTCCACAAATCCGGGCCTGTCCATACATCTGCAATTCCAACCCTGGGTTTCTCCATAAGGAAAATGTGCTGCATATACAAGAAACACCATATAATTTTTTAAACCTTTTGTTTAGTCTGATCTCATTGTGTAGTTAGATGAGTTAGTTTTAGTTTTCCCCTTATAATGACATTACAACCCTAATAAGGCACAAAACTTTGCCCAGATGCAGTATCCAGAACCAACCAAATAGATATTTGCTTTCAAACAGGTAACAATAAACAGGATCAGATTAGGGGCCACTGGGTGGGCCTCAGGGCCTACCACAACCCTCTGTGCCCCACTCTTGAAGGCATGAGGAGACCAGGGAGGGAGGGAGGAAGCCGCTGTAGTGGCTTGTAGGGAGCAGTTTAAATTCTCAAGGCTTGCACATAAACATTCACGCAAATAATACATTTTTTTTAATTATTTTATTATTTTATAAATTTTATTAATTTGTTTGGCAAATATATTATATTTGCAAAGATAGTAATATATCACAAAAGATCCACTGAATATTCTACACCATTTAAATAAAGTCAGTCAGCATCATATACACAATACATACCACCTTAGGGTGGCCATACACTGAGAGATCCGCTCGTTTGGCGACCTTGAGGTGGGCGATATCGGGCTGATCCGATCATGGGCCCAACGGGCAGATGCGGTTGCGATCCGATTGGATTTTTAATCCTGCCCGATCGACATCTGGCCGACTTTCGGCCAGATATCGATCGGAGTAGCCCGTCGGAGGGCCCCATACACGGGCCGATAATCTGCCGACAGCTTTTATTGGCCCGTGTATGGCCACCTTAAGTATTCGACAGAAAATTTGAATATGGAAGCAGATAAGCTGAGTTGTTTCCAAAACAACTAAATATTTAGGAATGGCTATAAAAGAAGCAGGAGAGACAGAACTGAAAATTACCTGTAACAAAAGCAAGCTAATGCTTCATAAATTATGACTACATCACTCTAAATATTATACCAAGCTTTGAAAAAAAGCTCTCTAAAACAGGGATTTTGTGATGTACAGTATATCTATTTGTGTATTTGTTGGCAGGAACTTAATGGTGTGTATATTTTGCAGCAAAGAGACAGTTCTACATCAACAACAGCTGTAAACACAGGTCTTAGGCATTGATCACCCAATGACAGTAGTACAGCCTGGTTTTGTACGGTAAAACATCAACATTTTCATGAAAGTCATGAAATATTATCTTGCTTGTTTGTTTTCTTTGAGCAAGTCTGAGTGAAAAACTTTCCCTTTCTGTCTGTTTTAAAGCAAGACAAACAATTTTTAAATCTGCATTTAGACAGCAAATCTGATGGATCTTTTAAGTATTGTTCTGCAGGGTATCTAGTAAACATCAGCATGATATTACCTGCTAGTATATATCTCCTGAAATCAGATGAGAACAAGATCAGCAATTAAATGTTTCAAAATGTCTGAACAGCCCATGCCATTACTAACAAATTTTCTAGTTGATGTTGGTTTTTTAAAATTAAGCTTTACCAAGAACCAAGGTTTTCAGCTCCTCTTTGCTGAAATGTTGTTTTTTTAACATTAAGCTTTACCAAGAACCAAGCTTTTCAGCTCCTCTTTGCCATTCCAGCTCCCCCTAAGCTTGGGGGTCACTGACTACTAGTAATGGGCGAATTTATTCACCAGGGGCGAATTCGCGGCGAATTCCCGCGATTCGCCGCTGGCGAATAAATTCGCGAAACTGGCAAAAAAATTTGCCGCGTCAAAAAATGACGCGACGCGCGACTCGTTTCGCGAATCGACAAAAAATTCACGAATTTCTCTGGAAATTCGCTAATTTTTCGGCAAGCGAAACGCGCCCGTTTCGCCCATCACTACTGACTACCTGCGAGCAACAGTGGGCCCTGCTGTCAGGTGGATAAAGTAGTAGCTCGACGCTAACACAGATTCGCACAGATGAACGATCTCGGCCACTTTTGATGATGTCACTTCTGGTTTGCAGCAACATCACTTCTGGTTTGATGGCGATCAGCAGTTTGCGGGTCGGGGATAAGGCAGTTGCAGGTCCGTGTCGGGTAGCTGATCAAAGTGGGTAAATATGGAGGTCGTGGTTCGGGTTGCAGGTTCGATTCCGGGTCTTAGAAGCGCTACGCAATATGTTGGCGCTGTAGAAATACTAATAATAGAAATTGTTTCTGCTCAGAGCGCTACACTACATTAGCCATTTCACCAGAATATGCTTCTCCAGTTTATACCTGAAGCTACATCCTCCTCAATGTCAGTTACCTCATATCCTGTATGCTGAAAAGTCATTCAAAAAATACATAATGCTGGCATTTTTTCACATATTAAAGTGGGATTATGTTTAAAAGTTGTAACTGTAAAATATTTTTTTTACATTTTTTTTAACCATTTGAATGTCATGCCACATTTCTTTTAGGGTGGATCCCTTCTGCCTTTATTTTGCTTCCCTGGACATTTTTAATAGCAAGTGGTCACTTCAATCAATTTCACCATTACTAATAAAGACCTATATATATAACCTATATGTACCCACCCTTTTCAAATTGACCTATGTGTAAATGTGTTGACGAAGTTTCGCCAAGAACTTAATAGTTTATAGTTTCACTATAACTTAATTTCATTGTCTTCTGAGACGTTACATAATTTTGATGAATAAGCTTATTCCCTGTGAATTGACGTCTGACAAAGTTGCGCAACGTGGGGTGGAGCCTTTCAAGACAAAAAATCACCATTTAATATGTCTCCCAATATGTTTTCTGCTCAAGAAAAGAGACTTGTGACCAGCCTGTAGTTAGTGAACCTTGGCAGTGTAATATGGGGCAATTTGTCCCATGTGCCCTTGTCAACCATTGTCAGTCTGTCAGCTCCTAGTACTGTTGAATATAAAGGGCCTTATCTGACACTCACGGAATGGTGACAGGCGAATTTAAGTGCCAAAATATACACTTGAGCACTTTGGCCCAGGTCTTCTGGTCATTGCTTCATATGTGTTCAATATGACACTTTTCTTTCTTTTCAACCATGACAGACAGATAAGGGAAGAGACAATCAAAACACTTCATGTGTCATTACCATTAGGTTCATCACACACCATGAAGTACTAATAGGGGAAGATGGAAGAGGGAGTCAAACTCCCCATGTTCCTCCATACTTAGTTCCAACACACACTAGCTGTTTACATACATGGAGGTAGCAATTCATATTTTTCAGATGCCTTTACATTTCCGTGACACTTGACATGTAATCAGGGAAGCTATTTGCTGGAATATGCCTTAGGGTTGGGGCACACAGGCAGATTTGTGGAGATTTAGTCGACTAATCTCCTCTTCTTTGCGGCGACAATCTCCCCGAACTGCCTTCCGCCTGCTATAATGAGAAAACGCCAGCACAATGGCTCTCGTGGCGCAGCGAAGTTGCCTCATGAGGAAACTTCGGGCGACTTCAGAAATCTAAGCACTGTGAGAGCATTGCTGCATGTGATTTTTCATTTTAGCAGGGGGATGGCAGTTCGGGGAGATTGTCGCCCCGAAGAAGAGGCGATTAGTCGCCAGGTGACTAAATCTCCCCAAATCTGCTCGTGTGCCCCTGCCCTAAAGCTGGCCATATATGAAAATATCCGCTCATTTGGCGACATCGGCAAACGAACAGATATTTCTCTGATATGCCACTAAATGCAGGGCTATATCGGGGTAATCCAAACGTTCGGCCCTATGGCCTAACGATCGGATTACGAATTCCGAAGGAAGGAAATCCAACCTTCCCGATCGATATCGTGTCCAGATATCGATCGGGAAAACCCATTGGAAGCCCCATACACGAGCATATAAGCTGTGAAATCTGTATAAATGACCTATATCGGCAGCTTTATCTGCCCGTGTATGGCCACCTTTAGGCTAGGCACAGTTCTTATAGTAATTACTCGTTCATCTTTATTATATATTTATATTTAGGCACTCATATACTTATGTAATTATGTCCATTGAGCTCTGATAAGCAACACAACATTGAGCCTTTTCCGTTTGATTTCCAGGAATGTGATTGAATAGCACAGACTGCAATATAATTTAGAGCAAAGAGCTTCACATAATTAAAGAAGCCCTTAAGTGCACTATAAATTGGCAGACATAATTATGATGTGAATTTCACTGGTGGGCCTGTTAGAGATAGTGGTCAGAGTAATTAACAACAAAGATGGTTACATTATATCCTCACCATTAATAATTATCTGTAAGCAGAAACAAACACAGATGTAATTTATGGATTCAACCCTCTCATCGTAAAACAGACAATTGGGGAAAAAAGAAAGGCATTATCCTATCTGTCATCTGCTATCTGAGTAAACAAGGAAACATATGGTGAGCAAGCTATTACAGCTTAAATTAAGCAGCCTGATAAACTGTTGGCAAGGATGAAAATCTAATAAAGTTTAAATAAACATTTTGAGCAATATATGATAGGATTATGTCATCCAGTTGTACCCTGAAATGTATGGGATCCGTTGTCCGGAAACCCGTTATCCAGAAAGCTCCGAATTACGGATAATAATAATCCAATTTTTTTTTTATTAATTTCTTTTTCTCTGTAATAATAAAACAGAAACTTGTACTTGATCCCAACTAAGTTATAATAAATCCTTATTGGAAGCAGAATCAGCCTATTGGGTTTATTTAATGTTTATATGATTTTCTAGTAGACTTAGGGTATGAAGATCCAAATCATGGAAGGATCCGTTAACCGGAAAACCCCAGGTCCCGAGCATTCTGGATAACATTTTCCATACCTGTATATTCAGTTCCTGATATATATTTATTAATGAATACTTTGTGAAGTGCAGTGGTTAATGCATCTAGTTTTTTAAGCATCATTAGAATAAATACTGTATATAGAGAAATATGCCAATGAAGGCCATGGTATATGACCAAAACATTGAATTTAAGGAATTCAACACCTTATTAACAAAAACTCTACACCCTACCCTACATAGACTCCCCCCAGCCTAGCTGCTACCCTGTGTAAATGCCCCTAACTCTTTACCTGCAGATTCAGGGCATCAGAGTTTACGGCAGCCATCTTCTTCTCTTCGGAAATCTTTGGGTCTTCTGGTGCTTTGGCAAGTTGTCGTGAACCGGAAAATTGCTCCAACTGAGCCGATACGCATCTTCCTGAAGATTTCTGAAGAGAAGAAGATGGCTGCTGTGAACGCCGATGCCCTGAATCTGCACCAAGGGGTAGTAAAATGTTAGGGGCATTTACCTGGAGTAGCAGCTAGGCTTGCGGGGAGACGGGGTCTACTGTATGTAGAGTATGGTGTTTTTTTAATAAGGGGTTGAATTCTCTTTTAAGTAAAACAGGCACTGGGCCAGCATGTATGATGGATTGCAAGACAATTTTTCGTAAGCATTTTGTAGGCACCTGGGGATATTGGTAGAGTTGTCAGAGTAAGATTTATTTTGAACGGACAATTAGATGGACAAAGGGGTTGTTCACTCTTACATGAAATTTAGTACAATTTAGTACAATGTAGAGAGTGATATTATGAGATAATTTGCAATTGTTTTTTATTATTTGTGGTTTTTGATTTATTTGGCTTTTATTCAGCAACTCTCGAGTTTGCAATTTCAGCAATCTGTTTGCTAGGGCCTTTGCTAGAAATCATGCACTGATTTGAATAAGTGACTGGAATATGAATAGGATGGCACCCAAATAGGCACATGGGTAATAAAAAGTAGCAAAAACAATACATGTGTAGTTTCACAGTTTGTTTTTAGATGTGGTCAGTGACCCCCATTTGAAAGCTGAAAAGAGTCAAAAATAGAAGCCAAATAATTAAAAAACAATGAAGGCCAATTGAAAAGTTGCTTAGAAATGGGCATTCTATAACATTCTAAAAGTTAATGTAAAGGTGAATCACCACAGTAGTAGCTAGCTACCACACATGCAAAGATTGTTTTAGTTTAGTGTGGTTGCCTAAAGAGCAGAACTTGGTCGGAATTGCCTGCCCAGGTGGTAGGTGAAATCTGTATTAAATAATTAATTATCCCTTAGGCTAACAGTCAGATAACAATATTAACTGGGCTGGACTGAGCCACAGATATACCAGATGGGGATTAGTCCAAGAAGGTCTTGCCACCTCCTCTCCATTCCCTGCAATCCACTTGCTGGTTGTGTTCAGGGCCGCCATTGGGGGGGGACAAGTGTCCCGGGCCCTTACGAGCGCCAAAGCCGTGCTGCCGAGTGCGATGAATGCGGAAGTGCCGAACAGTCCTGAAGCGGCGAAAAGAGCTGACACTCAAGTCCTGAAGCGGCGAAAAGACCCGAAGTCACAAAAACAACTATAACTGAAGTCCTGAAGCCACGAGTTCAATTCTACTGACACCAATATGGTTTTTTTTTTATCCCCTGGCCACCAATGTTTTATTTTAATACTCTATAGGCCCCTGCACCAATATTTTTTTTTAAATATTTTTTGGGGCCCCATTTTTTTTAACTTGTAAGGGAGGCCCTGGTGCCAATGTTTACAGCGCTACGAAATAAGTTGGCGCTATAGAAATACAAGTTATTAATTACTGTTTGTGTGTAGAAGGTTACTGGTGGGATGGGCAGAGTCCGCTTTATATGCAGCTAAGCAATATTTCCCTTTATTAAAAACATATCATAAAAATGTTTTTTTGCAAGATTTTCTATAATAAATCCATGCTTTAGTTTAACATGTATATGCCTTCTTCCTATAAATGAAATTATTCATTATTATTATTATTATTATTATTATCATTGCTTTGGTAGCACCTGATGATTAGTATTTCAATCACAAAATCTATGAATATACTGGGCATGTAATTATCTGTCCACAGCAAGAAGAATCTTGTAAACATAGAATTTTTATTACCATTTTATAACTGCATAACCTCACCTATGCCTCTGGCCAGCAATGATGACACCAAAGCTCCTTTCTAACCATCATAATTCAGTTTTTGTTTTTATGATTTTACTAGACCTCCCAGTGATGCTTGTACATTCTGTGAGTACGTATTCATCAATTAGCTATTGTTTTAAAATATTCCAATGTTATATCAGTCTGATGCCTGAAGTGTGGAAGGAGCATAGCAACAACTGTTCTTCTGGTTCTTCTGTTCCTTAGCTACAGCATAAGGGCACAATGTAATTGCCATAGAGCACAATGCTGTTTGCCTTGACATAGGCATCCTTCATAGGCATCAATAAAACAGTACAGAATATTTTGATCATAATGTCTTCTGCTGTTCTGACATCTATGAAAATATTTCTGTCAATGCAAGCATTATTGTACTTCCCATTCATAAGTGTAGGTATGTGGAGAAAGAAAATTATGTACATGGAATGAATCACAGTGTTATATTTTACTGTCAAGTTAAGGTATAATAAGTAACAGGTCAATATATGAAATATAATTCTGCAGGCCAAGTTCACAACTTGGTCTTCCTATTGATCTGAGTTTCCTTTACCCTTATTCACTATCTGTTCTTGATGGACAACCCATTATTTTCAGACCATGAAATGAAATTCTTGCACTTTTGGGACCGACAGAACCCCCCCCTTTATGTGGTCAGGGCTCGGCAGTCCAGTATTTACTCCACCGGTTTCAGGCTGAACATGAGCCACTGAATATCATATACAATTTCCATATAATTTTTTCCATGTGATATTTCTTCCTTTACAATTTAACTGAAATGTTATTTGATTGTTTTAAGTATTTTTCCTTCTGTTCAAACACACAGCCTTTATTATCCAAGCAACAGAACTCACGGCCCTACATAAAGTCAGGCTGTGCTCCAGCAGTACAACACTGTGGGTGGGAGGAAATATTGTAGATTCTCCAATAGAAAGAATTGCCTGCCACAAATAATGTTCAATTTATGATATGGAGCAGTCTGAACTTGTGGGGTTAAAGGTTAGAGACACAGGATGAATAAACGGTCAAGGACCGTAAAAATGTTAGTGGAGTTATCAAATGGAATTTGAAATTGAGCTATAAAAGTGAGAGGCAGTGGTGCTCTTTGAGGCTGGAGGTCACTAGACCACTTTGCCCTGTGCAGACTGCCGATCTGGGATTAGGGAAGACACAGAAGAATCATTTACAGCTATAAAAAGTCAGAACAAGTTATTTTTAGCTTTCTTGTTTACAGATGACTTTGATGAGTTGGGTAATAGTAATACTTAAATGGGTAGCATGTATAGAATCCCATTTAGGCAGAAAATGCGCATTAGCTCTCTATTTGTTGAGTGCAAGTTCATAGTTGCCCACATTTCAAAACAAAATGTAGATATTTAATGCCATTACCCCTGCCCCGTTTGTAGTCCTTTCATTGAATTGTCCTGTCTGATTCACGATGACTTTTAAAAGCATATATGATTAGCAAGGCTCATTGTGCCACGTAACACTGGGAAAATCCATAATTTCTTTTTGGCATGCAGAAAACATGTTAACCTGGATTTAGTTTGAGATTTGGCAAAATTACAGGAATATTTTGCAAGAGCAAAAGTGAAGACAGTTTTTTTCAGTGCTTAAATTGAGTTTGAAATTGGCCAATAACCATCTACTAATTAAAGTCAAAACTGGCATGATATATTGGCATGATAATTGGCAAGATGAATGGAGGCTAGTCCCAAACAGCGAAGTCATACAAATTTGGTTCCCGATTAATGTAACTTAACCAAGTTACTGCTCTATAAAACTCTTATAGATCAGATGACATATAGAATATCTACAATAGAAGTCTACAGTGCCTTAACAAGAAGAAATATAAAGAACAATTAAAATGCATGCATTAACCACATGCAACAGCCTAAAATATTTAACTTGGAATAAAATAAAGATTGTTTTACTGTACTAATCCTCTGCAGTCTAAAATGATTTTGCAGTATATAAATACAGAGTTTATTTATATAACTAAGTCAAGTGTACTCTGTTTAGTTAATATTTTTTTATAAGCTAATGGATTGTATAGATAGAAAACACATGCTGGATAAGTTTTGATTGGCTAGTGTGTGCCTGTCAGTTCATAGGGGTGCTTACCAGCTGCTGAAATGATGAATTTGCTTCTAAAATAGAAATGCTTGATTTGGACATGATTGGATGTGGTTTGGGTGGATCATTTGTGATCCAAAATATATCCTGATGTTTTTAGTGCATCAAGAATGGCCTGATTTTATTGAGCTGGAATTGTATAAGACAGAAAATTAAGGCCCCTGTTTATTTCATTGTATGTTATGGAGAGCTTTAGAAGCAGTATATATTATCTTATAAGTGGGCCTTTTAATCTCCACAAACAGATAAGAAACTGTGCATCTCATGATATGATGTGTCACAAAGAGCACCAGGGAATGAAACTGTAGCTAGCACCCACTATATGTTGTCTGGGACCTCTTCTAGTGTCAGAAATCTGAGGAAGTTCTGTAGGACTCTTACATGGTAGGAAATCAGAGAGGGGTCTTGGTGATTGCTGTCGACTACTGTAGTGTCTGAAATCATTTTCGTTAAGGTTATCTTTTTATAGAACTACACATCAGCATTAGGCAAGTGTTAGACAATGTGTTGATGTACTGTTAAATGTTTCCATGTGAACATCATTAGACTGGAATGTATTTCGAAATGAAACGTTCATGGTTGCTAATAAAAAGCTGTCACTATGAGAAAAACCTAATGATTTTTGGTACAAAGCTTATTCTGCTCCAATACACATTTACAGTAGATTTATCTGTATATCCAAAAACAATTTTTTTTCCCTCCATGGTGTAGTAAATAGTTTATATCAGAGTTCATCCAAAGGGAATCCAAACTCTTACATGTCATCTGACATTAAAGTTCTGAACAACTGAGCATATAATTATTTTTGTCTGCAAATATTACAATTTATTTTATTGTTCTCAATTTATAATACGTTATGTAAGGTTCAATTTTGGTTTTGTATGTGGCCAAATCTCTTTCTGGAGGATTTAACATTAAGCTGAATCCAAAAATGATGATTTCTATTTCAATCACGGCAACAGCATATGCTGATCAGAATCTCTTTTTGGATGTAAGGAAAGCATACCTGGCGCTCAAAGATGGTGGCGTCCTCCTTGCTGATTCTCCTGGTCGCAGCTCTGTGACATCACCTCTCTGTCAGAGTGAGTCGCAACGTCTGCAACAAAATGAGTTGCGGGCATCAGATTGGTCGCCAGCGTCTAGACGCTGGCCTCGGATTGGTTGCCGGTGATGGAACGTCAGAGCAATGACGTGATGATGTCACCGCATCCGTTTTGGCGCCAAAGTGGGCCTATAAAAGACGCCAGACAATAACAGACAATGCCCAAGTTTAGGTCTTTCTTTGTGAAGTTCCTGGGTGCAATTACTTGTTACTGATTCCGGTTTTGACTCCTTGCCTGATTACTCGACTTGTGAACCTTCTTTACCTGGATTGACCCTTTTGCCTGGACTTTGACCACTCTCTTGTTTAACCCTTCGGATACCTCGAACTGTGCTGGACTTCTGTGCTTCTTCCTTGGTCATTCGGGCCATGACAGTGGACTAGTTTTAATTGGGCTGATGCAAATTAGGATTTTTTTTTAGTATTTGGTTGAATGTTTCACAAAGGCTTTTTCCTAAGTCACACCTTTTTGTAAGCCAGACAAGTCTTTAAAGCCAAGTTCATATATTTGCAGAGTTTTGAATATGCCCAGCAAGCAGACATTTAGGTTGGCTGATAGAGGTGGAATTGTTGTCTATCCAAGAAGGAAATACTTTTTGCATTCATGTACATTTCAGGATCTTGCAAATATAGAACATGATTGATCTGTATCCAGGTACTGAACATGGTCCCTGAAACTAAGATCAAGTAGGGTTTGAAATAATGGGCCAGAGAAACGGTAATCTTGTGGTTATATCATGGAAACTCAATTCTATGGGGAATTTTGGAATTGAATTGGGACATGCATTGAATTTTATATATTTTATAGTAATTGTTGAAATGTATGCTGGTGTCTACGTAGAAGAATAATATAGATATTCAAGCTTATTGGACATTATCTGTTGTATATTATATGAAATGTATAATTTCTTTTATACAGATGTAAAACAGTTTGCTAATGCCAATTTCTTATTATGCAGAACATGCGGAAGGTCTTTTTCAGAATAATGTGGTATTTAAAGTTGTTTTACTATGGGCACACTATCCTATATTCTTGATGTGTGCTTCTCCCCCACTGAAAGGTATTCAGGAGCATGGTTTCCACTAAGCCATGATTTGAAATTTCCTGCCACAATGGCTGCCTTTCTATTAATGCACCAGCTTCCTGCATTCTGCCCACTAACCGATTCACCAGTAAAACCAATGTGGGTGTATTTATTTATCCAAAACAAATGGTCTGTGAAGACGAAAACCTGGTTTCCCAATAATATTTTACGTTAGGTTACTTACATAATATCATAATTTTATTTTCCATGCTGTAAAATTTGCTGAGTGCTTCAATTAATTATCACTCCTTTATGTTTTCATAAACAAAATGAAAATCCCCTAAACAGATCACAAGGAGTAAAATAAAACTAACTATCCTTTAGAAGGGCATGTGGTGACAATCACAGACACATATATAAACATTTTCTTACATTAATAAAACTTGATATACGATACACCACATGCTGTTTTTCCAACAAGGAACAGAAACATCCAGTTGCCTTCTGTTGCAATAAATATTCCTCAAATCAGAAATTTTCTGACATTCTAACCTTGCATGCATCTGCTTCCATCCGACTCCTGTCTCCAGATACCCGTTTAACTTGCTGCCTCAGAAATTAAATACACTTTATACTGTCCAGCATTACACAAGCCTGCTTTCATGACAGCTGAATACATACAAATGTGAAGGTTACAGAACTAGATGTTTGATAGCAGCACCTTTTTTTTGCTATTGTTTCCCAGTAATATTGTAGAGGTTCATAATTTTGTTAAATTGTAGTCAATATAAATATATATATATATATAACATTTAAAGTTAAAACACTGACATAAAATCCAAGTTGCCGTTATTTTAAACAATTTGTCCTAGTTCCAGCAAAAACATTTATTTCAGCCTTAGTTTGCCAATAATTGGCTTCAAAATGGGACCAATGTTACAAAGACTGTACTAATATATTTTAACTATTAACAGAACCTTATTTTACACT
>CM044434.1:27755225-27779918 GCA_024363595.1 Xenopus borealis | reverse complement strand
ATCATTGCTGCTATTGACAAGCTGAAACTTTAATTTCAGTATCTAAAATATAGCATTTTTAGCCATATTCATTTTTAGGATTTAGTTCTCCTTTAAGAAAACTTGGTCAAAACTATACAGGTGGCAACTTATATGTATTTATATTTACATGTAAATATATATATTTATATGTATCTGTATTTACAGATACAGGGTGTGCTAGTGCTATTGCACTAAGGGGAACAATAGTGCACTCCTTACTGCTTACTCAACAAGCACTTGTTCCCTGGGGAAAGCTGCACTCTGCTGTCACCTAGATTTTTAGGACAGAGCCCCAGTTTTTTTTTTTACATGTTCCTATTAAAAACACAGAAGTGCCAGTTTCACTTAAAATTGTAGTGCAAGTTTTATATGCATGAGAATATACGTTTCGCTATTTTTCTCACTCGCAGATCACAAATGCGAGTGAGAGGAGTCGCTAGTGTTGCTGTTCTTTAGGGTCTTTGACTTGCTCAACCTCAACATTGCTCTGGCCTCCAAACAGACCGTTTTATGTTTGAGAAATCTTTTTTCTATAAAGGATTTTTATGATAGCGTCCTACAGTATGCACATTGCTCTGCATGATCACAAAAAGGAATGTAGAGAGTCTATGAAATTAACTAACATATCTCATGACATTAAAAACTTAAGTTTAGCAATCCCACAGTAGTCTAAACAAATACAGATTTATTGACTGGCTGCTCACAGCCTTCCGGTGGTATGCTTTGAAAAGCAGCTGAAAATTCATGAATAATGCAATACTTGAAAAGCATATGCGATTATTGTAGTGATGATGTAATTATTTAGACACAAACATCCCAATTATAGTTACGTAAATGGTGTACATGGTGCCTACTGGTTCCATTATTTACAGTATTTTCCACTTTTTCTGAAATAACAACTCTCTCCAAACAGAGCCACTGAGTTATTCATTACTACAAAGATCCTTAACAAACAATGAAAGCCAGGCCTCTAAATAATTAGGTAGACACAACAGTGAACACAGAAACTTGTCTTGATGGATCCAATTTGTCTGACAGTTGGAATAAGCCTCAAAGAGACAAGGTGTAGTTTATTAAAAAAAAAAAACTTGGCAAAAGTCTTATACTGTTCTGTTCTGTCTATAAAGAACTATAGGTTCTTCATTGTGTTTTTGATTTGATCTTCCTCCCACTTTTTTAGCTTGGCTATGTCACGTTCTTTCTTTTGTATCATGAGATAGAGCAGGGCTTTCCAACTCAGGGCCTGAGGGCCAGCTTTGACCCTCAATGTGTTTTTTTATAGCCTTCAGTCACTTTCTTGTTAGACACCATTATTTTAATGTAAGCCAGCCCATGAACATGCCATCCATCAGATAAACAACCCAATACCTGGAAAGTTGAAGAGCACTCAAGAGGACATTACTCTTCTGTTGCTTAACGGCTGTTATAAAGATTGCTAGAAGCTATGTCATAAAGCATGCCATGGAACTTTCTCTTAAGATAACACCACTGTAGATAGGAATGAATGAGCCAAAACTACTTGAGAACTGGGGGAGGCAAAGGTATCATTAAAGAGATGCACTCAGACACATAAATGTCACCTCATGGCAGATAGTGCCCTGGTTGGAATCAAACCAAATGTGGCATTACTTAACATCAATTACAAGGGACTGCATTACTGCACTCTTATGATTACTTAGGAATGCAGGGTTGGTTATGGGATCTGGCAGAATTGAATTATACAGAAAGTGTTGGGTGTTGAATCTTCAATTTGGGGCCTCCCTTAGGGAAATCATGAATTTGTTGTAAGGACACATAAGCCTGGGCCTATAAGCCTAGGGTGGCAAGATTATAGGGGCAACAAGCCACCTAGACACATTCTAATTATTTCGGAATCACTGGGGATGCATCTAATCATCAGTGCTCCAGAAGATACCTGCACCCGCTTTCGATGATGGGGGTCGAGGATCAGTGGCAGGATCCTTTGGTTAGGAGAGCCCAAATCAGAAATCTGGACCTGAGGGCAAGGACACACAGGGTATTTTGTCAACCCTGATTAACATGGTGACCTCAGCGATTTGCACATTAACTGGTGGGAAGGAAACAAGGGTATTGTCTCCATCAGTGGCCAAGATTAAGCATGGGAAACAAAATGTTCCATTAATCATATACCAACACTGCAATTTTCATCAACCAGTTTGTCTGAGCAGCTCTTGCTCATAATTTCATTCACAATGTTATTTGGATCTGAAATAAAATCTGATATACATGCAGTTTTAATGAAACCAAAAAAATCTGCTCACAGAAAACCCATAATTTCTCCAAGATAAACATGGCCAAAAAGGTGTCTGCAGAAATACCCTTTCCCCTCAGTGATTGATGTAGATTTTCTGCACCGTTGCCTTTAATTCCTGTGTTTGGTTTACATGGAGGTGCATGAGTGACAGAGAAATGCTAGAATAATATGAACTTGCAGCATCACAGTTGTGTTTGGAGAACAGACAAGTACCATATTATTATAGTGGAAGTGCTTTTATGGTTATAGAAAATGTTTAGGTTTATATGTGATTGCACTGTATAACTTTTATTGAGGTGAGTTTATTAGGGTATATGAAATGCACCCCAAAATGTACTTGGCACATTGCAGGGGGCTCAGATGAAAGGTCAGTTATGGAATAAATCCTATTTTGTGTTTAGATAGACCTGAAAGCCAGGTAAATAATATTTTTGTAGCTGTGGCTGAATGACCAATAAATAAATATTTTCCTATATCTATAGCCTTTTTAGGGCTAAAGGGGGTGGCCCTGACCAAAAGTTGGACCTCCAAGGGGTGCCTAAACTGAAAAAGTCTGACAATCACTGCTCTATAGGCAATCACAGCTTGTGGGATATCCTAAAGTTTATATTTCTCAAGAAAATAAACAATAAATAAATGAGGCATACAAAGTAATAAAAAGCAAACTTTATCTGTATATTTTATGGAAGCTTTGCTAGGACCTGAGCCATGAAAATACTTGACGGTTATATATGCTAATGATTGTACAATTTTACACCACAGAGACTGTGGTTTCTGTAAATTATTCCCCCCTCCAGGAGGTAGATATTTCCTCCAGTATTCGCATAAACCTGGCCTGAACCTACTTGGCTTTTTATGTCACAGTACATATTACATTACATCTATATAAAATATATTGGGTGCAGTAATACTTAATGTGTACAATATGTTCTTTGACATAAATATTTTCACTCTGGCAGTGATGTTGCTCTTTCTGGCTAATCTGAAGCATTCTTATTTATAATATAGATGAATTTTCAGTTCCTAACTGGGTGTGACATATGTTCATGTGTTCTTTGTGTAGTGAATATTATAATGAAAAGCTGGGCACCTATTTTTTGGGGTCCTGACGTTAGAGACCTGTGTGTGTCTGTTTTTTAAGACCCATGCCCGACCTATACCTGCTTTACCCTATGCCAGACTCACACCCTTTTACCTGCTTTCTTTTTTCTATACAACTGCTCACACCCACCATAGTAAGCCTTGCATGGACTGGAGTAGCATCATTTATCAGGGAAGTGACATCACTCACGGATTTCCGTACACAGGAAAACTTACAGTACATTTTCATTCTTCCCCCCCTTAAATGGCCACCTGTAACCTACCCCACTGCAGCTAAAGGATACGCGAGTGCCCAATTAGGAATGCACTGAATCCACTATTTGGAATTTGGACGAATCACCAAATTCTTCAGGAAAGATTTGGCCAAATACCGAAACGAAAAAGTGTACAATTTTTTTTACTTCCTTGATTTGTGATGAAAAGTAATGTATTTCCCTCCCCATCCCTAATTTGCATATGCTAATTAAGATTCGGTTTGGCCAGGCTCAGAATACTGCTGAAAAGGCCGAATCCTGGTCAAATCCTGAACCGAATCCTGGGTTCAATGCATCCAAAGGCACAATTAGAATCCAGCCGAGACCTGACTGCCTTGCGGGTATTCTGCTGTTAACCAAACCGATGCAGGATTCTACCTGACATACCCAGTCCTTCCTCAAAAGGCACTTAAAGGAAATCTGTACCCCCAAAAATGTTGGTCTCTATAAAAATATATTGCATAAAACAGCCCATATGTAAATCCTTGCTTCATGTAAATGAACTATTTTCATAATACTATACTATTTTAGTAGCATGTGCCATTGGGTAATCATATATAGAAAATTGCCATTTTAAGGCCGCCCCCTGGGATCCTAGGATTCATGATGCACACAAACAAACCATACATGTTAGATCACATGAGCCAGTTAACAGACAGAGTTCTGAACAGTTCTGTCTTTTGCTTCCACACTTCTTCCTGTTACAGTTAGAGTTGAAATATTTCTGGTCAGGTGATCTCTGAGGCAGCACACAGACCATCACGAAATGGTGGTTCAAGGCAAGAGATGTAAAAGGACAATATTTACTTAAATATATATACCAGCTTGGTAAGATTCTTAAATATGCCACTTAATTTGATATAAACTATCTGTTGCTCAAGTATTCATTTTGAGGGTATAGGTTTCCTTTAATTGAAAATACATGCCTCCAGCCTCAGCCCAGCTAGAGACATGTCAGTGATATGCCAAACCCACAGCAAAGCCATTCTTATGCTAACCATTCTGTGCTTTCACGCTGGGAGACTTTTATCACACATATTAGTCGCATTTAGAAGGTCATTAGTCCTGAAAGACTGAAACATTCCACGTTCCTTATCCTGGAAACCTTCATGTCAACTAGAGAAGCTAGATTTCCCATTTGCAGAGCACAGTGCTCACAGGCACAAGAAAGCAAAGTTCTTTTACGGGGAGTTTGAAATGAAGTCCAGTTATTGCCCCTGCCTTTTTGCTCATCATAAATGACGTAAGATGGGGGGGGGCATGCCAGGGGACTGGGGCACAAATGGGGTGGAACATTTCATTGTAGGCAAAAAAAAATTAGCTTTTTATGGACTTTTTGACCAGTGCAGGGAAGTAGACACAAATGACCATTTTTGTAGCACACTTATGCCCTACATGAGTCACAGAGACATCTTGTTTTTTCCCCTATACAATGAATCCCTGTTCTTAGTACTTGCCCTATAGTAGGTGGTAAGGATAGGGCTGACTTGAACTCAATGGCAATGTGCTCTGTGCCTACTGCTGAATTTCCAATAAGGAGCTAGAAGCAGAGCACAGCCAGACCTGGGCATGGTCGCATGGGCTAACAAGCCACTGGAAATAAACCAAATCCTCCTTGGTCCCCGTTGACCCAGGCCTACTCCTCCCTGATAGGAACTGCGGGAACCCCTCCATGCAATTGCAGCCACAAGAAGGACACAAGAGGCAGGGGCGTAACTACAGAGGAAGCAGACCCTGCGGCCGCAGGGGGCCCAGGAGGTATAGGGGGCCCATGAGGCTCTCATTCATATACAATATCAATACATACTGGCAAAACAGGACAGCTTTTGGATATGTTGGGGGCCCTAAAATTAATTTGCTGTGGGGCCCAGTAACATCTAGTTATGCCACTGACACTGAGGGGTGTTTCAAGTTTGAATGAACTGGAGCTTGCAACTAGGGTGGATGCAAGTGCTTTTTGAATGAATACTAAGCAGCCTTTTCGTGTCTCGGTTTCAGTAAGGAAAACTTATATAATATTAATTGACTGCTACACTGTACTGTACAGAATGAAAAGAATTCTAGGATGTGTACTGACTGTACCTTTGTACAAATTATGGATTGTGTATCAAATACTTTACCTTTGGTTTAAAGCCAGTGTTGAAATATTACTATAAAATGCAAATGCATTTCTGAAATACAGAAGAAATAATTTGGCAGTGGATTTGACACATACTCACATACATTTTTATATGATTTCTGATATATCAGGTCTTCTCATAAAACAAGCACAGACAGTACAGGGTTTTGTAATGTGAACTTGTATTGTAATACTGTTAGGGGCCGATGTACTAAATTCACGTGAATAGATCGAAGTTCGATCGAATTCGGATTTATTCATTTGGTCGAATATGCAAATTTTGGCATATTCGATCATCGAATATTGAATGGTCGAACGATCGAATACATTCGAATAGAGTCGAATGAACTAATATTCGATCATTCGATCAGCGAGGGATTGAATTTTTTAAGCTTATTCGATTGCCTACTTCTGCAGATTGGACCTACCGAATTGCAATAGAAGCCTATGGGAGCACTCCCATAGGCTTCTGAGGCTAAGTCCTGATCGAAGTCTTCGATCGTTCGAATCGTACGAATCATTTGAATGATCGAATGATTTATTCGACTGATCGAATAAATTTGTATTTGATCGTCGAATGATCGAATATCGAATAAAAGGTAGCCTTAAACTATTCGTTTAGCATTCGCCGATCGAATGCTAATCGAATATCGAATTTGGTTGAACTAATTTTGGGCAATAATAGTAAATTTGCCCCTATATATTTGACCCCCATTTGAAAGCTGGAAAGAGTCAGAAGAAAAATGCAAACAATTAAGAAAAAAAAACTATAAAAAAATAATAATGGAGAACGACTGACAAGTTGCTTAGAATCTAAGATATACTTAAATATAACTTAAAGGTGAACCACCCCTTTAAATAATAAGGTACACTTATATATAGCAATGGGTGAATCTGAAACTCGTTGAAGTCAATGGGCATAAAAATAATTTTGACGTGCGGCAATTTTGACACAAGCAACAATTTTTAGAATTGGTCAATCTATCATATATAAAAATCTACCTTAAAGGTGAACCCCCCCCCTTTAAATAATAAGGCACACATATATATAGCGATGGCCAAAATTGTCACATTTCGCTTCGGTGAACCGCCCTTTAAATAATAAGGCACACATATATATAGCGATGGGCAAAATTGTCACATTTTGCAAAACGGTGAAAAAATTCACGAAACTGCAAAAATTTTTGAAATGCATCAGTAGGCGTCAAATTAATGTTGACATGTGAGAATTTTGACACAAGCAACAGTTTTTAGAATTGGCCAATCTATCATAATGTTTCCATGCAACAGCATTATTGGAAAAACAATTAGTATACAGGTATAGGACCTGTTTTCCAGAATGCTTGGTATTTGGGGGCTTACCTTAAGTCTTCTAAAAAAATTATTTACACATTAATTAAACTCAGTAAAAATGTTTTGCTTCCAACAGATTTTAATTGTGTCTTAGCTTGGATCAATTACTGTTTTCTTGGAAAAAAGGAAATAATTATTAGATTAAAATGGAGTCTTTGGGAGATGGCCATCCTGTAATTTGGAGCTTTCTGGATAATGGGTTTCTGGATTACAGATTTAAAACCTGTACTCGTAAATAAACTTGGATATGGTATTATTGCAATTATAAAATACATTTGGCAGAGTCTTCCATCATAAGAAGCACTGCATTTCTTTCCTTCTATTGTGTACACTTCCTGTTTTTAGCTGAAACCTCCAGGGCTAGGGCTTGAGCATGCTCAGTTTGCTCCTCTCTCCCTCCCTTGCCCCACTCTACTGTAATCTGAGCCCAGAGCTATGAGTAAGGAGGGAGGGGCAGGAAGTGATGTCACAGCAAACTAATATGGCAGCTACTATCCTAAACAAACAGAGAGAGCTTCTAGTGACGTTTACTCAGGTATGGTAAAGCATTCTGCAGAATAAATATAGTGTTATAGCTTGCACTATAATGGCTAATATATTGGCAATAAACTGCCTTGGTAACTTTCCTTCTCCTTTAAGACAAGATTAGAATTTTTTATAAATTTAAAAGACTTGAGGACAACAATGAATTGGCTTTATTATTAAAAGAATAATGACTGCTTTGGATCTCTTCACCTATAAACATGAAGGAGCGTGTTTCTTTCCAATACCATTGCTGGGCACAGGGGTCTCTTTCTAACGAGTGCTGTATTTTATGATTGCACAAAAATAAATGAAAGGAGCTTGGTAATGGAGGGGAAAAAAATAACCGACATAGAATTAATGGAGTAATTCTTGGGAACTAAACACAGGCTAAAGTTTGCTTTATCTGCTTCACTGAACCCTCTGTACAGCTTCAAGAGACATTCACAATGCAGTCTCAGAGCAATCCCTCTCCATTCTGTGGTCTTATTTGGGCACAAAAAATAACGGCTTGAAAAAGCAAATGAACGATACCGACCAATCAACTGTAAATCTTCCCCATCTAGAAAGCAGTTGATTAAGTAGCATCAATAACCGGTGAACCGTGTGTTCCACTTCCATGGCAAATGATAGCGTTTCAGAGATACAAAGCATATTAGATTAGTAAGGAGGCTGCTTCATTGCAAGTGTCAGTTCACTTAGAGCCAGAGCCGGCACTTAATTCCCTCTCCCACAGAAAAAGACTCAAAGTGAACTTTTATGATCTTTTTTCAATCAAAGTCCATATATAATAACCTTTCAGACCATATCACCGGAGGTTTGTGCAGTTAAAGAACAACTTCTTGCTAGACAGTATCACTTGTAGCCCTACGAGGCCCTTTTATCAAAGTCCGAATTTATCCCAATATTTTCTGAAAACTATTCCTACCAAATACAACAGGGTTCTTCTCCTTATTTTTCAATACACTTTCCCAAAAAATTTCTTTGAGGGATAAAACTCCCAAAAAATCATAAAAAAAACAAAAAAACAAATCGTACAAATTTTCAAGTTTTTCCCCGCTATTTTTTTCAGATTTTTGCACAAAATCTTGCACGAATCCCAGCACAGATCAAGATATGTTTGGAACTTTTCCCACTGACTTATACGCAAAATCGGCAGGTCTGCGATGCTGCATTTCCAGATTCTGACTTTTTCCATCCTTGGGATATAAGAATTCCCAAAAAATTCTTGTTTTTTTATTCCACTAAATATTCGGATTTTATACAAAAAAAATTTTTTTTCAGGTTTTTGGCATTCGGAGTAATTAACCCCCTACATGGTATTCAATTTGTGCTAATTTTTTATTTCACTTCATTTAATTAGAATTATTCTCTTCTACCACATTTTCAAACAAAATAAAACAGAGTCCCTCAAAGCCAAGATCCATACGTAGTAAAATCGAAGCCGAATTATTCTATTCTACCACATTTTCAAACATAATAAAACAGAGTCCCTCAAAGCCAAGATCCATACGTAGTAAAAAGTGAAGCCATTGCTATCTAGTTGAAGCTTACTGGAGATTATTCTGGGTGGCGTGGAAGCTGATGGGAGATTGACTATGCCCAGCAGGAATGGCTCTGTCTGGTTACGGCTGTTAATTTTTGTTTGGTTCTGAACCACGCCGTTGATTGATATTTGTAGGCCTCATTATTCACACACTGGGTGGCAGATGCAGATGTAACAAGTTCTGAAGGCTTTTTTTTTTTTTAAATAGATGTTAGGCCAGGGTCATACGCTACTGCTGGGAGTATGTATAAAAGACAGTTGACAAATGACTATATTGGTTTTAATATGGATGGAGAGAACAGATAAAGCAATAAACTGAACAATTAATGTTAATCATTTTGTGCTGATATATTTATAGTGTTAACAGTACCTTGGAACACATAACCATTCCTCCGGCCAAACATAATTCAGAAATGTCTTTCATAGTATTGATTAGTTTTAATTATTAGGTGCAGAATCCTGTGGTTCCACCTGTACTTTTGGCACTATTTTACTCCCCCCAAGCCTCCCTCCCCCTGACACATTCAAGCAACAGCACAGTCTGAATTAAATATAAATATAATTAAATATATATAGTTTCGATATGTGAGTTTTACAGATGTGTATATTTATGTACTTGAGATGCGTGCACCGGGCGGTTCATTTGGAGGGATTAAGCTTGAGGGACTTTTGTTATTTCCAACACAATTTAACTATGTAAATACGTAAACATACCAGAGGTAAAACTGTATATTGTGTGCCTTATTAACAAGGGCCTAATAAATTCAATGTTATATACAAATGGCAGTCACATAATGCTCCTATCACTTTGAAAGTTAGAAATTCTAAATTCTGATTGTTTCATTTTTTTTCTATAATGTGTAATTACTATTTCTCAACCTAAAATTAATTCTTGGACTAGGCTTCATTCATATGGATTTTCTTTCCCTTCTTGTGAATTTTCAATTAAGTCCACTGATTTATTTGAAAATAAATGGTACAATGGTTCTCCTTTTTATTAGGTCAAAATAAGCTAAGAATGACTTCTACACCTTCCCTTCAGTCTTTACTTTTAAATTTTGTGTTAATGAAAAAAAATACCTACAGTTTTCTGGTAGGGCTTTTTGCTTACTGGGAAATTCATATATGACACAGCAGTTATCATTGCTACATAGTGGGAGATTTTTTGGGGTGTTGCCCTTCAGTAGTCTTATATACTGAAAGAATAACTAGCCTCAGATTAAGATGAATGTAGTTTGTGCGCAAGTCTACCTATGGTTATTAGACTGCAAGCTCTGCTGGGGCTTTGGCTGAGAACATTCTCTGGAAAGAATTAGTTAATCTGTTGATGTATACAGGTAGGGGATCCGTTATACGGAAACGCATTATGCGGGAAGTTCAGAATTTCAGAAAGGTCGTCTCCCATAGACTCCTTTATAATCAAATAATCCAAATTCTTAAAACAGATTTCCTTTTTCTCTGTAATAATAAAACAGTACCTTGTATTTGATCCAAACTATGATATAATGAATCCTAGTTTCAGAAGCAAAACCAGCCATTGGGTATATTTAATGTTTACATGATTTTCTAGTAGTCTTAAAGTGTGAAGATTACATGATTTTCTAGTAGTCTTAAGGTATGAAGATCCAAATTACGGAAAGATGCGTTATCCACAAAGCCCCAGGTCCCGAGCATTCTGGATAATAGGCCCCATACCTGTATAAATAAAGGAAAAAAAAGACTTATAGGGGGAATGCAATATTGGTTGTTAGCGCAAAAATCATTCGCAATGTGAATAAATGTTTGCAAAGTGAAAAATTTTGCCTTTGTGAAAACTTTGCCCCTCAATAAGATAGCGATTGCAAATTCCATACTTTGCGATAGTGCGCAGTGTATGTAATGAAATTTCTCAATTACAAACCATTTTTTTGCAACCAACAGAGCAGGTGTTAAAATGTTTGCAACGTGCAATTAAGATTCGCAATGCAATATAAGCCTAATGAAAAATATATCAGTGGAACGGGTTAATCTTTATTTGCAAAGACAATTTTTAATGACATACATTTCCCCCCATAATGTATTAGCTGTTTGCAGGTGCTGTGTGAATAAAACCAGGGTTACCAGCTCAAAACTGGGAAAGTTGTTCAGTGCTTGTACCACCTCCAATTAGTGGACTTCATTTTTCTGCTTGCCAGTTGCTTTGGACTTTTGATGCTTTTGGACTTAAAAATGCTTAAAAAAACTTAAAAGACTTGATACAGATGAAAAGTCCACCATCTCTAGGGATGTTTTATTCAAAATTTATAACAGCTACAACTGGTGGTTGGCCAACTTTAAAGAAGAGAACAGTGGCATGTCCTACCCAGCCAATGAGCTTTGATTACTAATATTCTGTCATTTATATATCCTCCATATTTTGCTCCATCTCATAACTCTCCAATAACGTAATGATCATGGTTGAGGCACAGTTGCAGGCAGAGGAGCAGAGCCCCCCCACCTCCAGATAGTTTTCAGAATGTACATTGTACATCGCAATGTACATCGCACACACAGTTTAATAGGAGGTCAGTTTACCTGTCTGTCTGTTTTTGGAATGTGGGTGGAAACCCACTCAGACATGGCAGAACAATGTAAGCTATAAAATTGCCTCTGAGATCAATTCCATGCTTTTCTCCACCCCAGTTCCAGTTCATAGTTCCATCTATATGTCTATTAGTCTTTAAATGTAGTCAGAGAGGTCTGGCTCCAGGCTACTGGGATTCTCTCTCATTCTGCCCCTCAATCAAAGCTGTAGGGCATTTTTTTTATTTACAGTGGAAGCATTCTCTGATAAACGGGGAAAATAATAGAGGAAACACAGCTATCTGATGTTGCAGTACAGAACTCCTGTGGAGCTCTTGCACTGTTTCCCAATGTTCATTGTGCAATCAAACCAATTATTTTCATGTACTTCTATAATTTTATTACACACTGCTGCTTTTATTAGTCATATTCTTTATCCTTTACGTAGCTTTAGGGTAGATTCCTTTCTGCCGAGCTAATAAAAAATGTCCAGTTTTCTGCTCAGCTGGATATGAAATGCAGTGTTTTATTATTTGCTTGATAACATTAAGAACAGATGACTGTTGAAATATACGTACATATTGTAATAACAAAAAATGCCATAGGGCACTTGCCTTATTATTTTCCTGTATTCTCCAACCATGCGGTAAGCGCCATTATGAACACATATGCTTCATATGCATTTCTGTGTCAGATCGTGGACAATTTTTCCCCCCTTTGGCTGTCAAATTCTTAACATAGTGCTAAGAGGTCTGTAAGTTTTTGCTACAGAGGCATTGAATATCCAACTTCACCAATGCATTTAGGACGTGCATAATTCTATGATTGGCTCTCAAGATGTTATATGAACCAGAGTACACAGGACAGCAAAGCCTCTTTATTTAAACCAAATCCTGCTTTTAAGATTGGAATGAGTGTACAGATTGCCTGTTGGTATTCACACCAGATAGCAATCATATCTACATCCATCATGTAGATACCAGCTAACACAGAAGTTTGTCCAGAAATGTTTGACTTGCTGAAAGAGTGATTAGAGGCATTGATGATGTGAGCATGACACTGGTGATGTGAGACGGTGTCGACAGTAGTGGAATTCAAAGTCTAAAGATGAGCAGATGGGAATGCTACTGAATGTACAGTTAATTTAATTAGGAGGAAGCCAGAGAGCACATGACATAAAGTGTGTTTGGGTGAACTTTACAGGTATTTTTCAAATGATTTTTGCAGGGATCTAAAAGCCTAATTATAAATGATACTTTAAAAGGAAAACGTTGCATATATTTAGATATATATTTAGCCACGCGTTGGAGCGCACTTTCATAAGTGGTAGCGACCTGGGCCAGTCCAAACAAAATATACTTAAGATGACCAAAATGACAGCACTCCAAGGAAATATCAGCAGGACAATGTTTTCTTATGCAGAAAAAAAATAATGGTTTATTGGTCGCTCCCTGATGAAAGTTCCAAGATGAAACTGAAACGTTGGAACAAATAAACCTTTATTATTTTTCTGCATTAGAAAACATTGTCCTTTCCTTCGAGTGCTGTCATTTTGGTCATCTTAAATATATATATATTTTCTATATATATATATATGTTACTATGATTGATAAGATCAGTCAGTAATATTACAGATAGGATTATATGATTGAATGCATTGGAAACCTGCAGCATTACCTTTTCAAATACAGCATTGCCCATTCGATCATAAAGGGAATTATCATGAAAATGAATTTATATTAATAATAAAGTTCCCCTTTAATAAATCTTCCTCCAAGTTCAAGTCTAGCTTGAGAACATTGACAGTATGTATGTTTCCAGCTAAAATGCCCAGTAAATTGTATAGAGCATTGCAGACCACCACATCACTACACCACAGAGAATTAAACGATTAACAGAAGAGAAACTGCCCCTATTTAAAGGAGATACAGTAGCTGATACATTAGACAGGGTTCATGGTTGCAGTGTTGCTTCTGATAATGTCCACCAATAGACAGCAATAAAACATCATCCAGAAACCCTTTTCTAAATCATAGTTTACTATCACAGTCATAATAAATTAGAATCACCAAAGAACATTGGGTTATTATATTAATATCTGTTCTGTCCATATCTTACCCAAAACACGTGTTGATTACATTTCTAAAAGGCTGTAACCACAATTATTATATTTAATGGAAGCTGTGTCTGAATATTTCCTTTAAATAAATGACTAAAATAAATGACTATTGTCTCAGAACATGTGAATCGAGAAGCACATCTGTGCATCATTTTGTAGAATACTTCAAACCCAAATGGAAATCATTGCCCTGTATCCAACCAAATCTCCCTGTATATTGGAACAAGGGGCTTATTGCACATAGCACATACATAACGTCTGTCAGTAGGTTGGAATAGGTATTAAGTGCTTGACAAATAAATATGTCTGTCGTTTGATTGGTGTTATAATTTGCAGCTTGGGGTTTCTCAAATCCTGTTGTGTTTTTGCAGCTGCCGTTTTTGGACTTGAAAAACAACTTCATTAGACTTTTCTGTATAAGCAGCCATACTTCATAGTTTGTATTTTTTGGAGAAAGGGGAAATGGTCTATAAATTCCGGGGTCTTTAAGTTCTACAAGAAATATATGTTATAATTCTTTGATGCTGTCCTTTTGACACAGTCATAAAAAATGGACAAAATAGCTGTTGAATGAGAGCGAACTGCAGTGTGCAGGATTTATAGCAGGTTTTGCAGCACAGGAAAAACAAACCTAGTAAAAGATTAACTTTCACAGTATTTAAATGTAGTACAGATATGGGATCCGTTATCCAGAAAGCTCCGCCATCTCCCATAGACCCCATTTTATCCAAATAATCCAAATTATTTCAATTTATTTCCTTTTTCTCTGTGATAAAATAGAACCTTGTACTTGATTAATCCTTATTGGAGGCCTACTGGGTTTATTTAATGTTTACATGATTTTATAGTACACTTACGGGATGAAGAAATTACAGAAAAATCCATTATCCATAAAACCTCTGGTCCCGAGCATTCTGGATAATAGGTCCCATACCTGTACTGGAGCACTGTTTGTTATCCAAACCTGGAAACTTTTTATCCAGAAAGCTCTGTTTTACAGAAAGGCTGTCTCCGATAGACTGCATTTTATCCAGCGAATGCAAATTTTTGAAAACGATCTCCTTTTTTCTCTGTGTAATAAAACAGTACCTTGTACGATATAATTAATCCTTATTGGAAGAATAACCAACCTATTGGGTTTATTTAATGTTTACATGATTTTCTAACCAACCTTTTTTACCTGTGTACCACTTTCACATTCACTATTACAAATATAGATAGAGTTAGAGAGCAACATAAGCATGGAAATAGTTCCAGGGGGTGCCAAAGTAAAGTCTGTTGTTAGCTATTTGGTAGCCCCAATGTGGACTGGCAGTGTACAAGAGGTTCTATTTGGCATTACATCTGGTTTTTAAGCAACTAAAACTTGTCTCCAAGTCAAGAATTCATAAATATACACCTGCTGGGCGAGTGGGAGTAACATCCAAGGGGTTGGTGAGCAACATGTTGCTCACTAGCCACTGGTTGGGGAATATTTTTCCATTATTCGGAAAACCCCAGGTTCCAAGCATTCTGAATAACAGGTCCCAATACCTGTACAAACTTTTCCATTTCACCATTGTACTTTATGACACATCAACATGTTTCTTGACCCTTTTTTTTTTAAATCTATCAGTTTAACCAAGTCAATCCCATTTGGAAAAGTTCCTCTTCACTATATACAGTTCCTCTTTTTTACTACTCACCCTTCATCCAATATATGTTCTGTACTACTGGCTTTATTATCTTGTTTTTAGCAGAGATATGATCTTTCTAAAAAAAAACAAAAAAAACGTTGGTATCCACTTCAACCATCAAATTTATAATATAATGTCTGAAAAGAAGTCTATTAGTGTAATTACAGGTATGGGATCTGTTATCTGGAAACCCATTATCCAGAAGGCTCCGAATTAAGTAAAGGCTCCAATGGATTCCATTATAATCAAAAAATTTTAAAATGATTTCATTTTTCTCTGTAATAATAAAACTGAACCTTGTACTTGATCTAAACTACGATAGAAATAATCATCATTGGGGACAAATCCCATCTTATTGGAATTATTTAATGTTTAAAAGATTTTCTAGTAGATTTATGGTAAGATCCAAATTACGGAAAGAGCCGTTGTCCAGAAAAATCCAGATCCCCAGCATTCGCATCTGGCGAGGCAATTTGGAGCAATTTTAAAAAGCGCGCCGCTCCGTGTGGATACGCGCCGGCGTTTTCAAGCAACGCCGGTGCGCTTAGTGAAGTGGCTGTTCGGGGAGGTTCGGGGGCTACAAGTCGCGGCGAGAAGTCGCCAGGCGATAAAATGCCCCCGAATCTCCCCGTCTGGCCTTAGCCTTAAGGGAGCCCCAGAGTGTGGGATGTTGAAATTATTTTATTAAAACTTGCCTGTCTAATCTACCTATTAGATCAGGGTATATAATACCAGGAACAGTGGATTTTACATCTGGTTTATTTTTTCTTTAGGGGCTATGTTCAGTGTCTGCACTCATATGTCACTGTTTGCCAAATGACAATGTGTTCTTAGATGCCACTCATAGGGTGAGGACTATTTGCAATCACACTGGAAAATAAGCCAAGGATTTTCTTGGCAATTTGACAATCAATAGGGTTTTCAAGGGAGCATAACCATAGAAAAGTACTCTGAAACTAGGAAGAGAAGTAATTTTGAAAGATGTTATTTTATGAAGATAACATTTTTTAAGGAACAGAAATGATAAATGACTACTCTATGTCACATATACTATAGGGCCAGATTTAATTCCATGAGAAAACTTATTTTAGGATTTATCACATGACGATTTTAGGGGCTAGATTGAATTTGAGGAGAAAAAAAAACTTTTCTCCTAATACATTTACAGTTCCCCCATAGACTTCAATTGAGTTTACATGTGACTAACACTAAGATATGTATTCTCTTTGAATTGTATCTGGCTGTATGGGAAAATCTGGAATTGAATTAGGAGATAGACTTTTCTTATCAAATTGAATTTACTTGGTAATTTCAATTGATTAGAAAAAGCTTGCTTTTGTGCAATAAGAAAAGTCTAATAAGCTGTTCCTTTTGCTTTAGACATGAAAATTTCACTGGTCTTAAAATGAAAATGTAGATGTTCTGGGGCAATACAATCCATATTCTGCTTTCATTCAGGAACGAAGCTCTAAACATCACTTTTTTTCTTTTACAATGTTTTAGATCTTCTTCTTGGGCCATGTCATAATCTCTCAAAGAAAGCAAATGAGCTGGATAACATTTTAATAGAAACTCCCTGCCTTAAATAACAGGGACCCCAGCAGATAAGAGGACGTTTGAACATTTTTGGATATTTTTTATACAAAATTTTTAATTATTGCTCCCACAGTAAAACTTAAAACAGAGTTGTGGGAAAAGTAAAGTACCCTGGTTATTAAGCCATCCAGGTTCACTTAAACTTGTATATCTTCCATAGAAGAGAAAATGCTGCTTAGTTAGAAAATAATTATATAAAACAATTAATAATAACATGCTATGTGACAGCTTAAGATGTAAATTTGGATCTGTAAGAAATTTCAAATACTTAAAATTAAATGCTTGCACTGGTAGTTATCATATTTTGCCTTCTATCTAGAGCCTCAGCTTGTGCCACATAAAACTGGCCATACATGTAACAATTGTTTTCATTACAAACAAAAATTAGGGGCAGATTTTTGGTCAATCCAAATTCGAATTTTAGGGGCAGATTTATTAAGAGTCGAGGTGAAAATTCAAATTAAAAAATTTATAATTTATAAGTAGTTTTTGGCTACTTCAGCCATCCAATAGGCCAAAATTTGATTCAAAAGTCTGTAAGATTCAAGTTATATAACAAACAATGTGATTGCTCGTTCTCAGATATCATCTATAAAACCACAGGGTCTACTTTAATACAGCAATCCTATTAATTGCCCCACAGGTCTGCCATTTGAGTTTGTAGAAATGGAGTAGTTGTAGCAGAAGGAGAGCATTTAGATGGAACTGTCTCACCTGTTTTCTTTGACCAGCTTCAAAATCATCACCTATTTTTAGCTATAAACATAAAAAATATTTGGGAAAATGTGCACAAACATTGTCATTTCAATTTAAAGTTTTCTTTACAAAATTGTTGACCATTATTTTCTTTTATTTCTTTAATTTCTATAATTCACTTTCATTTTTGTTCATTTCATTATCTTTTCTATTTTCTTAATAACAGTGATACATGTTGCAGTGTTGTAAGGCATTGGTTTCACATAGGATCTGTGAAATCCTGGAATATATTGAGCACTTATGTAAGATGGTACATGATATTTTGTAGGCTTCTTTATTAATGTTGCAGAACAGAAAGATCATCTTCATAAAATATTTCCATTTTATTCAGACATGATTTAGAGGAAATTCACAGTTCTAAAGCTGCTGCATACATGAAGGTCAAACTGATTCTGACCAAATTGCAACTTCAGAAAAAGATCTAAAATCCTTTAAATCCTACCGAGTACTGTAAAAGAAATTCTTTCTGTTCCCTTTCATTCTTGTCCCATGGCCAGAGCAGGAAATTGGGTGATTAGTGGCATTACCTTCTAAGCTTTCTCTCATTTGCTCTGTTGTCTAAGAACAGTCAGTGAACCCAGTGAATACTGTTTAGCCCCCCATTCATTCAATACTCTCTTCAACGTACTCATCAGTGATGGGTCAGGAAAGGGACAGAAACGCCCTGGTTAAGAATCAGAGCTCTGAGGTATTTTGGCTGTTGCTTCTCTGGGTTCACCCATGGGAGGCAGTGTGGTTTGGACCTAATGGATAATAGCAATGAATTCTCCTTATCAATGTTCTCTGGCAACCGATCCAGTAACCACATATGATCCCTCTGCAGGCAATCACCCAATTAAGGGTCTGTTTAAATCTTCCTCCTCCAATATCCTAGGGTTGGTCATTAGCCCCCCCCACTGCTTTGTTCAAGCTGTCCGAGTTCTGCGTTCCTGTCCTGTAAGTTGGATCCTGCCCTGTTCTTGTTCTCATTTGGTTTTCGCTAGGGATGCACCGAATCCTTCATTAAAGATTCGGTTGAATACTGAACTGAAACCTAATTTACATATGCAAATGAGGGCAAGGAAAAGTTGGGGGAAAATGTTTTTCACTTCCTTGGTTTGTTACAAAAAGGCATAAGATTTCCCTTCCCACCCCTAATTTACTTATCCAAATTATGATTTGGTTCAGCCATGCAAAAGGATTTGGCCAAGTCCCAATCCTACTGAAAAAGACAGAATCCTGAATCGAATCCTGGATTCAGTGCATTCCTAGTTTTTACTCCCTAGTTTCTGACCCTTGCCCTGTTATTGGATCTTTGCTTGTCACAGCGACCTAGTGCCCATTTCATGGACTCCGTTTACTTGCTGCCTGCCCTGACCCTATGCCTGAACCTGAACTTGTTTTCTGCCAGTTCCTAATATACATCCCAGGTCCCTGTTTATCTGTTTTTTCATTATTAAACCTACTGCTCAAAGCAGTTAGTGTCAAGCCTCAGAATGTTTGGTAGTTAAGCAGCACATTGGCTCTTCACATACATTTTAACAAGCCAATCTGACAGTCAAAGGCAAAGCAATTCTTTAAATTGAAAGTACTAATTGAAAGTATAGGAAGGACTAAAGTCCCCCCACTTGGAGTGCATCCAGCACTACTTACATTTGTTAACATGGGGTTCAAGAATAGGATTTTTTTCTGTTTTTAATGAATTCTTAAATCCATAAGAAAGGATAAATACCCAAAAATAAAAAAAATGTTTTGTGCCTAAACCACACATTCATCATCTATACCTGTATGTCTAGGTTTCCTTAAGCAATAATTATATTTGTATTGTTTTATTTATCATGCCACAGACTATAGTGATGTTCAGCTGAGGCTGTGGTGAATACTTTTTGTCAAACAACTCAATTACAGGGACATTAGTTTGACATTTGATATTTACAATTAAACCCAATGATATTCAGGTCAAAGACTTTACATAAACACGTATTTAACATATACGACTAGGCTGCTAAATGAAGACTCAATCAGCCCCCAGGTATCATGTTAATTAGTTGGAGAAAAAAAGAGAGAGGAGAGAAAAAGAACCAGTAGAAATACTGTATATTATGTCTACATTATGGCCATGTTTCTTTTCACTTGGTTTGAAGTTTGTTTGCTGACAAACATGGACCCAGCAAGTGAGTGATGTGTCTATTGTGTCAATATTACTTTTTCTCTGTGGGTTTTCAACTTCTTACAATCAAGAAAGAAAAAAAAAACATGCTTGAAAAAGACATATGCTAAGGAGCCTGTTTAATCTCTCAACAGTGTTTAGAACCCTGCAAAGAAACATGGGATTTGAGAAAGAATAGCTGCCATAATCTCTGCGAGGTACGTTCCGTTTATTTTGGTTTTGATAATATATCTCGAGGAAAGTGGGTATGGAATTATGACAATTATGACTTTTTAAAAATTTCTCTACTCATGCTTAACTATGAAATAATCTAAAAATAACCACAGTTTTATCATCATCTTTACAGGCTGTATAAGGCTTTATGATAAGACAAAGGGTCAGTGGAAAATAGTTCCAAGATACAATTTCATATGTCATTTTTACATAGCTACATCGAATAGATTGCTTTTAGGAACTGCAGGATAAATATATTGATAAGTAACTTAGGTGCAATGATAATACAGCATGCCTCATGATTATGTTTGCACTTTTTTGGCCAGTTGTTATTGCAATTTTCATTATTATTTTTATTGTTAGATATAATCTAGCTTTCCAACCATTTTTTGCCAAAGAGCAGTTTCAGTGCAGCTGCAGACTTTTTAATATTGTTTACATCTGTTAGAATTCTTCTTTGATTAGTGACTACGGCTAAATTTAGAACTTCAAAGTCTAGTAATGAAGAAAAGCGCGCTCAATTGCATAGTTTAAAAAAAAGGAAAGAAAACCTGCTAAGGATGAAGAGTTCCCAGGGCTAATAGGAAGCCCGAGAGAGAATAAACTTTCTTATTAATTAACACATTTTCTGAGTTAAATTATAATTGCAAATTTTGCTGTGTGTTCCATTTAACACTTTAATTATTAGTCAGAAAATGTATGTTGAATAGTAATAGATCACAGATCAGCAATTAGATTTGACCTGCTAAAAGGAAAGCCAAAATCTGATTGGTTGTTTTAGCTTTACTTCCCCATTATAGCAGAATAGGGTAAAAAGGATAATTAGGATTAGAATAGTTTGGTGATTTAATTACACTTTTGGACATTACATACCAGATTGTGCATTGGATGATGATTTAGTAATGAATTATCATTCTGCACCTGAATCAGTGGAGCTTCCATTCTAAGTAGGGATGCACTGAATCCAGGATTCAGTTCGGGATTCGGCCAGTATTCAGCCTTTTTAAGCAGGATTCGGATTTGGTTCGGCATTTGGCCAAATCTTTCGGGAAGGAACCAAAATAGTGGATTTGGTGCATCCCTAATTCTAAGGTTCATAACATGCTTCTACACACACACATATATATATATAGACTTGGGTAGTTTATATCACATGCACCTACTTTGGAGTACTCCAAGGTTGGACTGGGTGGTCCATGGCTGCTACCTCAGGGACTCCCACATGCCCTTAGGGGAGTTGGCCCAGTCTTTAGCTCATTCCCAACCCACCCCTGCTGCTCATATATTCTGGTATTTGTGGCCACAAATTAGAAAAGTTTAGGGAAACACATCAAGTGCCCACAGGAGATGCTAGGGAGCACTGGGTCAGTGGAGCCCACTGGGTTTTTTCCAAGGCTGTCCTGATCAAAACTGCCTGCCTGGTTTTCACTTGCTCTGCTCCCCTGCTCAGACTTTGCAGCCCTGAAAGGTGGCCAGACTACATGCATTAGTCTCTTTATATCACAGTTGGCTTGTCAAGATTGGTAGGCTGAGGGCCTTCATCTGGACATAAGTGAGGTCACCACGCTTCCATAGCTCTTGTAATAATAATCTTGTACTACCCCTCAATCAACTGCATTTTTACTCCGTGTGTGTAATTACATTGCACCACATGCAGTCATTTAGCCTACTGACCAGGAGCTCAGATTACTGAGATATATACTTATTAGGGTCACTTTTAACAATTGAGGAACTTCTGAATAATGAATGTATGATTATTTTGTTATAGTACACCTTGTGTACACAGTGTTGTATGTTGTTCAGTGCAGACAGAGAACATTTTATATCAAACTATAAATATATGGATTTATAGTTTGATATAAAATTTATCACAATCTGAATTTTCTTAAAAAAAAGTCAGACAAAACTCAAATCCACCATTTGATCTTATTTGTTATTAATGAAGCACAATTTAATCAGATTTGTGAAAAACTCCATAAAATCGAGTGAAAATCCAAATCATGTTATATTTACATATTTTGGACAAAAATAGTTGGATTTTTGGCTAATTCCAATGCAGAGCACAGAAACTTTCAAATAGGATAGGGACATCTACCATTGGCCTATTTACAACCTCAGCAGGTCTGAGATGCCAGATTTTCATATTCAGACTTTCTGCAGCGTTGGGCTTTTATAAATCCCGAAAAATTCCAGTTTTTTTTCCCACAAAAAAATTTGTATTTTAGATTAAAAAAACTAGAATTTTTCGAGTTTTTGGCATTCAGACTTTAATAAATAAGTGTTAAGTGTTAAGAGCCATAGCAGAATGAGATTATCTGCACACAGTGTTTTCAATTTATAGCTTCTATTGAAAGATGATTGCATGTAATTTTGCCTGTTAGTTTTGTAAGAGAAATGGATCTGTTTGTAACTCATGGCAGATTATATTTAGTTTATATAGGGAACATTTAAACATGACATTTGAGAAAGATGCATGACATGTATGTATGGTCTGCTTTATCCCCTTTTCACCTTTCTACCTTAGCCGCTGTTCCCCAAGAAGCACTATGAATGCTTAACCAGCTGTGAGTTCTTAAGATCGGTTTTGTCCGTCAAGCAGGGAGATTGCCCGGCTCCAGAGAAAGCCAGTGGCTTTGCGGCCGCTTGCGTTGAAAGCTGTGACGCTGATAATGAGTGCTCAGGGGTGAAGAAGTGTTGTTCCAACGGATGTGGTCATACGTGCCAAGTTCCGAAAAATCTGTATAAAGGTAAGACAATTTTGAAAGATACATCAAATCCTGAATAAACACTTGCTTGAAATAAAATGACACCATTCTGATTCATGTTATTGAAGTTGAAATGTAGACGTCTGGCATCACTATGCTGATGCGTGAAGTTAACTACTAACAACTGACACCACAGATGTCAACTTCATCCACAAAGGATGTGACATACGTATTTATGTTTATTATTGCAAAGAGGCCCACTTCTCAAACCTGACTGCTCGTATGCAAAACATCAAGCAATACGTCATACATATTGATTTGAAAACCTCTTCTCTTAGTAGGAACATATTTGCATAACTGCCCAGCCGCAGCATTAATGCTCTCCACTATTACTGAATTCTGTTCTTTTATCTGCACTTACAATACATGTATCACATGTTTCCAGCAACCAGCTTGGCAGTTGGAGCACAAGGTCATTTAGCCACTTACCTTTCTGGCGTTTTATCGCACTCATCCATTTTAACAAATCGATTATGCCATTTGATTGCAAACAGCCAAGCTGTAGAGTAAGCAGTTGCACTGTTAATGAACCCACTGCAGACTAAATAAATGGGAATTCTCATTTGGTATTAGCCTTTAAGCTGTCACTTTGCAGTTGTAACATCTGTGCTTCTGATTGCAGAAAATGAGTGTCATTCTCTGTTTATTGTACTTTAAACCTATTAACCCGTCCCCCATTAGCAAACCATTTTTAGAGCATGGAACTCTTCCCGTCGGGTTGGGTTGTATGTTTACACTATAGTAACTATAATCATGTCATGCTTTTACTAGCTACAAATTCAGTTTAATAAGTGTATCCAATTGTAAAATGTGTGGCTGCCAATTGTCTTGCCAAGCCACATGACCAAAAACGAATAATTGTGCATTTTATTAAGTGAAATCTGTGTCCTATATCATAGGGACTTCTTAATAAAGAAAGAAAATAAAGGTTCTGATTTATGCACCATGGTTTAATGGACTTCCTGAAACACTGTTTGTGTCTTGTCCATTGGATTGTGTATGTGATCAATCTCTAATTCAGTGGAGCTTAAAATCTAAGGTCACATCCACACACCTACACACATAAACATTCTGGTCAGTTAACCATACCACCTGTTGAGGAAGTGCTGTAATGATGGAAGAATGGTGAGAACCATGAGTAATACCCAGTTAGTATGATTCATAGTGAAAATTATATTTATAGGTTGTCAATGTTTTCATACTTGTGGCTTGTTAAATGGTCTGCCATAAGTTCTAATAAAGGAGGTGGTATATTGCTTTGATCTAATTTGGGGAGGTGATTGTGTCTTTTTGTGGTTGAGTCTTTTTGTACCCTGTAACCATTTAAATTGCCCTTACACTTACTATCATAACACATAGATGTGCTACCTGGACCTGTATTTATGTTCAGTTATAGTTGAAGTAATCTGTGATCAGGAAATTGAAAAAATATGTTTGAACTTAACTAACATATCCCCATCAGCTGTGCATTGTGATCTCAAGAAGTGAAACCTGTAGTGGATTGAAATCTCAGACCTACCGAGGTTGTATATAAGTCAGCGGGAAAGGCCCCTTTCCTATTTGGAAGTTTCTGTGGTCTGCGCTGAAATTAGCCTGAAAATCCAACTATTTGGGACTTTCCAGGTAAAAATCTGAAAAATTTGATTCGGGGAAAAAACGTGTACAAAAATTGTACAATTCAGCGTTT
>CM044434.1:27724861-27753177 GCA_024363595.1 Xenopus borealis | reverse complement strand
ATTCAGACAGTGGCATAACTAGATACTGCTGGGCCCCACAGCAAATTATTTTTCAGGCCCCTAAAATGTCTAGAGGCTGACCTGTTTTACCAATACCTCCTAGGCCCCCCTGCAAGTGCAGGGCCTGCTTCCCCTGTAATTACCCACTGCATTCAGATGAAAAAAAATCAAAATTTAGCACTGAACCATTCATTTCAGCGCATAGACCAAAATGCTAGAAAGATATTTCACAATGTATTTAGCTGAATAACAGTAATGAGATGTGCACATCTGGCTGTGTGTATTGGTCTAACAGCAACGGCCTGACACATGCCATCACTAAACTATTCATATAACCTAAAGGAAACATTCCAATGGGAAATCCTGTTTAATAGATCTCATGGTTTAGGAGAACACAATCTGTTCAATCGGACACATTGGCGGATAAATGGGTTTGCTGTGTGACAGGAGATACTCCTTTTAAAAAGCCACATTTGTAGCCATAAAAGCAAACCAAGCTATCTGTTATATCTATCTCTTATATCATTAATATAATTTATAAGAGCCATGAATATCCTGTACATTTTGTGCTTAGTGATGTATTTTCTGGCGCACAACTCTCTAAAACTTGCCTGTAATAGTGCAGATATTATGTCACCTCCGCCTTCCATGACCTGAAATAGGTGCTTTTCACTTTTATTCACAAATTTTCACAATTCTAGAAAATTAGTATAGAATCAAAATAAAGCAGTCTGAAATAGTTTCCAACTATGTCTTGCAACAAAAGCAATGTAATGTATGGTATCCCAGAACCCAGAACAAACCCCAAAGTCCCAGTCTTGGCTCTTCTGCTTATAGTAGCCGCCTTTGGGAGGAGTCCTCCGCTACTCAGATGCTGCCAGGTCTTAAAGTGAGAGGACCAGGGAGAGGGTTCTGGGCAGGCAAGGGAACCATAACATATACAGGAGCAATGGGGAAGAGAGTGAAGTCTTGGAACAGGCTGTGTCAGTACCAGTCAGACAAAATTGAACCAGGAGCCAGGATTGTAGTCAGGATAAACAGGTCAGAACAGTACCAGAGAGACAGTGCAGTACAGAATCAGGAGCATAGTCAGAATAAACAGCAATTACATGGAAATCAATAGGAGTGAACCCAGGCCCGAATTTGTGGAAAGGCCACCTAAGCCCGGGCCTAGGGCAGCAGGATTTTAGGGGGGGGCATGCTTCCCAACCACACCCACATTTGTTCAGAAACACTGGGGATGCACAGGAGATATATGTTTTAAAATTTGCCGTGCACCAATCCCCATTGCTCCAGTCCCAATGATGGAAATTTGCCCGAATATAGGGGAGGGGATGGGGGCGGTGAACGCCAGTGGGCCTAGGGGCACCCACTATTTAGATCCTGCCCTGAGTGATCCAGGGCCTTAGCTGTCTGCTCACATACTAGTGCAGCAGAAACTCAGACAGCACAGAAACACCAGGTGCTTTGTTCAACTCCATAATTACCCATAATGAAACATTTCTCTAGAATACAAGTGTAATAGCAGGTGCCAACAACAATGTAAATTGTAGCATGAGTGGTAATTTAGCACTATAGGCAAAGGGCACAACTTTGTGGACACACTTTATTCACAAAGGTACACTCTTCTTACAACTTGCGCTCAGTATCAGGGCACCTCTTCAGCCGGATCTCATGAACCTCATTGAACTTCTGGCCCTTGATCTTACAAGTGTCCAAACTAACCTTATGTACTTGACTTCAGAGGGATGCACTGATCACTGTTAAAAGAAAACTTGGTCTTATTTTTGTTCCATTGGGTCTTTTATGTATGAAATAATTTCAAAACTTGAAAAAAGTGAACACTAGTTGAAAATTGCCTTCATGATATCAACCTGAAAATCTAAAACATGTTGCCATATACTGAAATTGATTTAAAGGACATGCCAACGGAAATAAATATCTTTTTTGCCTAATTAAAGAAAACACAATTATAAGCAACTTGTTCAATATGAGTTTATTAAAAATTGGAAGCGCTTTAAAACTTATTTGTAAATGTAATTGATATTGATAGCAGCATATTCTTAACTCCTGGTTGTTACTGTTTAAGCATAAGTCTGTTAATGCATTGGCTTATGCTACATTGTTTCCAAAGCCAGAGCCACCAGGGTAGAGAATAGAAATGGACGGGCAATACAAATAACTTAAAAAGACAAAATATTGGTAAATGTGTTCGGTTAAGTAGAATTATGTTTTCTTTTATTAAGCAAAAAATTACATTTTGGGTTGCCATGTCATTTAATATATAACTAAAAGTTGGGGGTAGGTGCTTTTAGACTTCTTATTAAAAGGGTGCACTACACCGTTATCTAACCTTTCTGCCCAAATAACTGTAGGCTGCCTGTTGATCAGCAGATTATGAATGTTCAATGAGAATGTCCCTGTACTGTTTAAATTGTTTGTTCTACTACTTGTATAGACACTCTTATATAGTCCTCAAGGCTCTTACTATATTAGCTGCTCATCCTTTCCTGACTTACTGTAATGACTACAGTTGCAGTTCCTACAGTTCAAAGTATCCACATCTCTGCTGCAACCTACATTGTAATCCATTAATGTTCTCTTAGTCATAATTAATCTTATTCTTATTATACATCTTTAAGAATGCCTTCAAGTAATACCTAAAATATACTTTTTCCATGAAGGTTATCATCTTTGTTACTATCACCATACTTCTATTTCTGTAATAATCATTTGAATGAGTCTCATCAATATAAGCAGCACATTTTGCAATGCCATGTCACCATATTATGTTTGATGTGTTTCCCATTTATCTCTCTTTGTATCAATTCCCTTCTCTCTTTCCTTCTATGCTTAATGATGGTTCAATTTAGTTTTAGGGGCAGATTTACCAAGGGTCAAATAGTATAATTGTGTCAAAATTCCCACATTAAAATTTGAACTCCCCTATTCAAATGTAAATTTGAATATGAGATTTATCACACCTAAAACCTGCCAAGTTCATGTAAAGTCAATGGCAGAGGTCCTTTGAGCCATTTGGAGATGTAAATAGCCTTCCTGACACTCACTTTTTTTTTGGAGAAAAACTTAATTTGTACAATTTTCCTTTTGGAACCAATCCACTGAATATTAGACATTAAAATTTTTTTGTTAAATAACCTCCAAGTTGAATTGTGAGTATATTCGAATTAAAATAAATTCATTTAAATTCGAAATTCGACCTTGGGCCTCTACATGTTCAGTTACATTTTTAGATTTATTTAAATCTTATCGCATGAAGCCAAGTTCAGAGAGGCTAAGGCAGCTGGTTTACAGGGGGCCTTATTTATCAAAGTCAGAATTTTTCTGATTATCTTAATGAAAAAAGTCAGACCCTCTCTTCCTTCTCCAATCAGCAAAGGCCCTAATTCCAAAAAAATGGAAAACAGAGTTAGCTCCATCATTAAAAGACTGGATTACAAATACAGAAGACATTAGACATATGGAAGAATTAAACCACACTATTCACAACCAAAGTAATAAATTTTGGAAAATTTGGTCTCCCTGGATAAATTATATCAAATCCCTCTAATATACAACTACAAAAATAAGGACTACAAATTCCATGTAGGATTAGCCTAATACTATATCAGTACTCATAATATCACTGTTACGATAATAGTGCAGATACTACTACAGGTCTAGATTAAGAGAATATAACTGGTGTTATAATTCACTACATGTTGTCAGTACTTGATGTATACATGATGCTATATTGTATGTATAAATTACCCTAACCCCCCCTTTTCTTCCTTCTGTATCCCTCCCTACCCCATAATTTGAAAATAAGTAAAATAAAGAATTACAAAAAAAAAAAGTCAGACCAAAGTAGAATCCATGATTGGACCTTTTTTATTATTACTAAAATCACAATTTAATCAAATGGGGGTTAAACTTGAAAAAATCGAGAAAAAATCTGAATAGCATGATTTTTTCTTGGATTTCTTCAGAAATGTCTTGATTTTTTTGGGCTAATTCCAGTACAGGCCACAGAAACTTCCAAATACAATAGGGACCTGTAACATTGGCTTACGTATTACTTACATACAACCTTGGTAGGTTTGAGATTCCAGATTTTCGAATTCAGACTTTTTCCATCCTCGGGGTATAATACATCAAGTTTTTTCCCACAAAAAAAATCCAATTTTATAGTAACAAAAAAACTATTTTTTTTTTTGGTTTTTGGCATTCAGAATTTACTAAATAACCCTCTGTGTGTCAGGCCCTTACCATATTTTATATACTGTATTAGCCATTGCTCTTTATAAAATGTTGCTTATTGAAATGAAAGTGCTATTCCATCCTTCTAAACTGTGTTCATGTTTTATCTAGTTACCTTATATGCCCTTATTTAGTGTACATTGTGTGTTAAATATATGAGAGTATGAATGCAACTAAAATGTATGATTTATTATAAACTTAACTCCCACAATGACATTTCTAGACATCATTTGTAGTCTTATGTGATCATAAAGAATATATAAAGTGCTGTTGAAAATAAAGCCCTGTAACATGGCATGAGTCAAACATAAAAGGTAATTTTCAAAAACAAATTTCCTTAACATGATACAAAGGAATTGGTCATTAACATAACAAATAACATGCTAACCAATCTTTGGGCCTAACTCACATCTGCTTTTTGGAGTTCATGGTTTCCGACTCTTCAGAGGTAAACTGATGGACCCTTGCACTTGCTTCCTCTTACATGTGTGCATTGTTCATCTGCTGACAATTACAGGCAACACAGTGAGGTTGAGTTACATCCAATCAAGTGAGCCCACTGGACACCAATGGAAAACAGATGATGCATTTCTCTACATACAAATTGCTGAATAATGGCACACACAATACTTAAGGACAAAGTTTTAACATCTCAGAATTAAAATTGGCAAACTCATAATGCCAAACAATGAGCATTGGGGTGCTAGAAGGCATGCATTTAAATCAAATACATTTTTTTATTTCGCTTAAGATATATATATATATATATATATATAAAAAAGACGGCTTGCACTGAATTGCCTGAAATATGGACAGAAGTTTTTGAACATAATATTATTACTATTCGGCCATGACATTAACTGATTCATCAACTGCATGCAAGCAGTATCTCTCTGTCTGATGACACTAATATCTCCAATTTAAAAAAAAAAAAATTAAAACCAGGTTCCCTTGCTAGTAATGCCAGCAATGTTAGCAAAATGGAAATGCTGCTCATGAAAAAGTTACTGACATGCACAATAGAAATATACTGTATTTTCTGTAATTAACCTATTTTTAAAACCAATTCATCTTTACAACCCAAATATTTTACCAGGAATGTGATACCAGGAATATGGCGCTGTCCATTCTGAAACCTGTTGCTGGTGCTCAGTTGTGGCAGGAGAAGGCATTGAAAAATACAATGTATATTCCAGCTTATACTACAAAGCAGAGAAAACACCACCTTTCTAGAAGATTTAATTCAGTGCTGAAAATACACACATGTTGATTAACTTAAAGGGCAAGGAAAGGCAAAGAAATAAAATCCCATTTTTACTTTCTTTAATGAAAAAGAAATCCATCTCCAATATACTTTAATTAAAAAATGTGTACCATTTTTATAAGAAACCTGACTGTATCCAGTGAAATTCTCCCTTCATTTAGTGCTGTGGATAGGAATTGTCATACAATCCCTAACTTCTGGCAGGGAAACAATCATACTTATGAACAGCAGGGGGAGCCCCTGCCTTACTTAACAGCCATGCAGAACTCAAACAGCTTTGTTTTTATGACAACCCCTAAGAAGCCCAGACCACACTGAGCATGTGCGAGTCTTGATATTGCAGAGATATATAACAAAGTTACAAGATGACAGCCCCCTGTGGCCAACTTTGAAAGCATAAATCATTTGTTTGATTAGGCTTGTGGTGCCGTAAGTTCATGTTTATGTTTAGTATACATAATACAGCATTTCTACCCTTGTTCTATTTTACACTTTCCTTGCCCTTTAACAATACTATCCATATGGTATTTGTACAACAGCCATACATTATTTAGGTTGTGTGTGTGCGTGTGTAGTTTTCACTTTATAAAAGAAGATAATTAGTAAGATGTACTTTTGCAACAAGAATTCCGTCATGGAAAAACATGTTTTTTTTTTCAAAATACATAAGTGTTCTGCACTGAAATCTATTTTTCAAAAGAGCAAATAGATTTTTTATATTTCATTGTGAAATCTGACATGGGGCTAGACATATTGTCAGTTTCTCATGTGCCCCCAGTCATGTGGCATGCTTTGATAAACTTTAGTCACTCTTTAAGCTGACCATAGACTATTAGATCCGCTCGTTTTGTGACATCGCCAAATGAGTGTATCTTTCCCCGATATGCCACTAACGAGAGGGCTGTATCGGGTGTAATACAAACGATCAGACGAGGGCAATGGGCTCCAAAGGGTCAGTTGGGTTAAAACCATCGTGGCCAGATATCAATCGGGCCGACCCATCGGAAGCCCCCATACACGAGCTGTCAAACTGGTCTAAACAACTGATGTCGGCAGCTTTATATGCCCGTGTATGGCCACCTTTACTGCTGCACTGCAAATAGGAGTGATATCACCCCCTCCCTTCCCCTCTCCCCCCTGCAGCCCATCAGCAGAAAAATGGGTAGATAATCAGATAACAGCTCCCTAACACAAGATAACAGCACTCCATAGTAAAAATCTGTGTCTCACAGTAACACCTTCAGGTACATCGAGTAGGAGAAACAATAGCCTGTCAGAAAGCAGTTCCATCCTGAAGTGCTGGCTCTTTTGGAAAGCACATGACCAGGCAAAATGGCATGAGATGGTGCCTACACACCAATATTACTACTAAAAACTACACTTGTGTTAGGAATTAAATTTTACATCGTAGAGTAAATTATCTGCAGGGTAAACAGTGTAATTTAGAAATAAAAACTACACCATGTGTTTTATGTTTTCAGGTGCCCCTTTAAAGCCTAGAAAAGAGCTTACCTTTGATGAACTACAGCCTGGACATCTGGAGATTAAATGGTCTTCTAAATTTAATATTTCGGTTGAGCCAGTGATATATGTCGTACAAAGGAGATGGAACTATGGCATCCACCCAAGTGAGGATGAAGCAACCACCTGGCAAACAATGGCACAGGTTAGTTGGCAAACATTATTGGATTAAGAAGCACATTATGCATAATAAAATTGAAAGCCTACAATATTGCTTATCAAACCCCAGGTCTCTTTTTACATTATATCCTGGTTTCTAAAAAAATAAATTGGACCACAGTGAATTTAGACATTAGCCCCAATATAATCCCATGAGATGGCCTTCCCAGGTAAGTAGGCTTAATCAATAACCTTTTTACTCACTTGCTAGAGATATTGGGCAGTATGAGTTTAAACATGAGTCCTTTCCTTATACAGGAGCAGTATTCCCACATCTGCGATTCGATCTGATTACTCATGTTTTTGGTATATTTTTATGTATCTTTGTCTCACATAGATGTTCCTAATTGTACTTCTAATCAAATGGAGCATTTAGCCATTTTTAAAAAGGCTGAAAAAAGGCTTTCATGTTAGTGGAATTGGATTACTATGTTATTAGTCATTTCTTAAAATGATCTTTGCCTTGGAGAGTCTTTTAAAAGAATTGTAAAATGTGAATTAAGGTTGGTCAGTTTAGAAGGCTTAGAAGGGCAGGCATGCTAGATGTATTTATCTTTTGTTTGAGCTCTTCTAAATATTCATGTTTTGGAATTATTGATTGTTACACCATCCATCTATTATGGTATTTCCAGGGGGTTATTGGGTTAAGCAATGCTTTTTTGTTTGACCTTATGTTAGTACACCATTTTGATCAATGAGCCGCAGGATTTTGTTTTGTATAGTAGTTAAGGTAAACTTTCCCTTTGCAGATCCAGAGGTAGGCAGCCCCTGCAAGGCTCCTGTTAGTTTATTCTCAAGGGGTTTGGTACATATATTGAACATGCTCTTTTGGGTTTTTAAAGATCTCCAGCTTTGATGGTGCTGTCTACTTTTAAATGCTTTCTCAACTCCTATCTTATGCATTTTTTTGGTTGAATATGTCAGACTTGCCCTTTTCTGTAATTAGTAGAAGAAAAACAGTGTTTATGGGGCCAATCCTCATATACAGAGTTGCAGTATGTTTACTAATGTTGATAAAGGCAAATGGTTGTTGTATAGAAATACAATCCTTAATGATATCATCCTTTATGTAACAAAAAAATGTTATTTTTTGTGCACAAGGTAAATGATGTCCTGAAACATGAGATTAACATAAAATGAAACCTGCAAAGTATAAATTCCCTCTAAATAGATGAAGACTTCTGTGTTGTCTTCTGCTTTGAATCTGCTTTTCCTCCCACACTGTGAGTTCTCCTTTAGGAATTGTGACTCTTCAACTCTTGTTTATCAGTTATAAACGGAGCTTGTTGTATATACCAAAACCCTGTAGCTGTCCAGCTCCCTTCTTCTCGCTTTCTCCTTCCTACCTGTTAATGTCTTATTTCTCTTTGTCACACTTAAATTCCTTCTTGCTGCTGCCAGTAATCTCTTGCACACTCTGAGAACCTCCATATGTTTCCATCGCACACACTGATTCCACTCTAGTGTCTCCCACTCAGTGCTGATCTGTATAGCATTTGCTGTCATCAAGAAAGTGTGTGATCAAATGTGTTTGCGTGTTTTTGTTATTTGTTCATGAGATCAAAGGCTTTCACATATCATCCAATAATCTGAAAAAAAAACTAGAAAGCCTAAAGAAAGACAGTCTGCAAACACTCATTTCTACAGGATTTAGTTCATTTGGCCAAATGAATAATGACCTAATTATCTGCAATTACATGCAAAATTACATGGGGCTTAGAACAGTAATGTGGTATGATGGTTGCTAGCAGCTAGCGCTTAAGAATTCCTCTCTTGTTGCCTCATTCGAAATATATATATATATACATATATATATATACAGGCATGAGATCTGTTATCTAGAATGCGCTGCACCTGAGGTTTTCTGGATAAGGAATCCGTAATTTGGGTTGTCATACCTTAAATCTATTAAACAATAATTTAAACAGTAATGAAAACCAATAGAATAGTTTTCCCTCCACTAAGGATTAATTATAGCTTAGGTGGGATCAAGTGCAAGGCACTGTTTTATTTTTACAGAGAAAAAGGAAATCATTTTTAAAATTAAATTGCTGAAGTCTATGGGAGATAATAATTCGGAGCTTTCTGATTCCTGCATGGTGAAAAAATTCACAAATGTAGGCGGAGCATGTCAAAATCCTGCAACCAATCAGTTAGCAGGGTTATCAGATGGTCCATTAAAAGCTTTCTCATCCTGAATCCATGTTTTCTTATAAATCATTTATACACCCTAGCACATGTAGAAATTGATTGCTTGATGGTTCCAGCTACCTTCCAATGTACCCTTTGTTTTCTTTACCAGATAACTGATGAAAGAGTACAACTCTCTGACATCAGACCAAGCAGGTGGTACCAGTTCAGAGTGGCTGCGGTCAATGTCCATGGAACACGGGGATTTACAGCACCAAGTAAACATTTCCGTTCATCCAAAGGTTAGTGTCATACCATCTTCTCTTCCCACTCAATTTACCACTTATACGATAATTATGTAGTGATTCCCCCCTCTTTATGGAGTAAATCTTTTTTTTTTCTATTTAGTCCTACAGTTATAAGTATAATGAATTTTCATTCAGTTTGTGTTGTAATTAAAAGAAAAAAAATGGTTTCCACATTGAAGAAACATATACAGATGAAACAGTACGCAATTCATAGGGGAGCGCCATTCTTTGTGCTCACTGAGCAACTGCATCTCTCAGAAAGTTATAAACACCCATGTTCACTGGTGTGTGAGTGTTTGCAATAAACCACGCTCCATTTGTAGATGATCATTTTTATACCAGCAATAGGAAAAGAGTAAATATATATCTAGGGACCTATGTTTAAAACATCAGACTAAGCAGCTATTTAATTTCAGCTATTTTCAAGGGTTCCTCTTAGCTTAGCTACAAGGTTATGCAAGAATATGAAAATGCTGAATTTTCAGTAAAGCAGTCATCGTTCTTCAGGAGTATCGCTACAGCATCTTTTCACCCAACTGGGACTTCAGACTTTCCCTGTCTATCAGTGAGATGTTGGGCCCGCTGGGGGTAAGCGCTGGGCTACAATTAGGGAATCTGTCATAGATGGCTCAGTTAGTGCGACACGACTTACATACATTCGTCATTGCGATGATAAGAGTATTTTAGCATTCTTATCCCCAATGCTCAAAGCATAATTGATGTATACTCCATGAGTAGGGTGAACAAAGTCCGTTCTGATTCCAGCTATCTATAAACATCTAGGGGTATATTTATCAAAGAGTGAAGTTAAGAGTGAAGTTCCGCCACTAGAGGGAAATTCCGCCACTCCCCATTCATTTCTATGGGATTTTTAAAGGCGTATTCATCAAAGGGTGAACTTTCACTTCACCCATTCATAAATAGGCCTTTCAAAATCCCATAGAAATGAATGGAGCGGCGGAATTTCCCTCTAGTGGCGGAACTTCACTCTTTGATAAATTTACCCCCTAAACTGCACTGCCACTGTGTCAAGGTGAGTGGGTACAATTACAAAGTGTAGTGCATGTTTCACCACAGTCTAGCTATCCAAATAAAAACAATATATTTAGCTGTAACTTCTACTAAGGTCTTTACAATATGTATTTGCCAAATATTTTAAAATACAAGTATTATTGATGTAAAAAGTTAAAGGGGTGGTTCACCTTCAAGTTAACTTTTAGTATATTGTGGAAGGGCCAATTCTAAGAAACTTTTCAATTGGTCTTCATTATTTATTTTTCATAGTTTTTTAATGATTTGCAATTTTCCTCTGTTTCTTTGCAGCTTTCAAATGGGGGTCACTGACACCATCTAAAAACAAATGCTCTGTAAGGCTACACATGTTATTGCCACTTTTTATTACTTATCATTCTATTCAGTGCCTCCCCTATTCATATTCCAGTCTCTTATTCAAATCCATGCAGGGTTGCTAGGGTAATTTGTACCCTAGAAACCAAATTGCTGACACTGCAAACTAGAGAGCTGCTGAATAAAAAGCTAAATAACTATAACACCACAAACAATAAAAAATGAAAACCAATTGCAAATTGTCTCAGAATATCACTCTCTACATTATACTAAAAGTTAACTCAAAGGTGAACAACCCCTTTAATGGAAGCAAAATTCTAGGACGGTCTTTAGTGAAACAGACTTCCAGAACTTTAGTAAGTAAATGGTAAAAGGGTTGGGATGTCTGATGCCAGGGCCCATCAGCAGGCACCTCGGTTTAACCAAACACCAGCCATAAGCCCTTAGCATTCCACTCTCCCAGCAACAGGACCAGTTTCTATTGCTGCAGCCTTGAAGTCAGGGTATAATGGATAAACCTATGGCAATGTCAGTAACTAAAGTGAAAAGATATCAAACCTACCTACTTACACAGAGTCTGACTGTAGTGTTGAGGGCCCACCGGTGTTGCAAATGAAGGGCTCTCCTGGCAGCCCCTGGGGACCCCCTCCCGACCTCGAAATCTCTGCTCACATGCATAAAAAAAGCAGCAAAGCACGCATTCATGAAAAACACAGCATGCATATGTGAAATGGGCCAGTTTTAGCCACGGGTGCCGGCCCAGTCCAATCCTGTACTTACAATAAAATCATACTATTTATAGTAACCAATATATTCTTCAATGCCTTACTTAGATTATTTATCATTCCTAGGGGTATATTTATCAAAGAGTGAATTTAAGAGTGAAGTTCCACCACTAGAAGGAAATACCGCCGCTCTCCATTCATTTCTATGGGATTTTTAAAGGCGTATTTATCAAAGGGTCAAACTTCACTTCGCCCATTGATAAATACGCCTTTAAAAATCCCATAGAAATTAATTGAGAGCTGCGGAATTTCACTCTAGTGGCAGAACTTCACTCTTTGATAAATGTACCCCTAAGTCTCCTATCTCATTCACACACACTAATTTTATCAGGAGCCATTTAACCTGTCTGTTTATTGTTGGAATGTAGGAGGAAACCTGTTGCAAGAACATGGAGATCATACAAAACCTATGCAGCTAGTGCAGGGACCCCTACTATAAACTAATAGAATTAGCACTTTTATTTGCTGGTAAATATTGTCATGGCAGTATGCTCATTTTGTTTTACCTGCATTAACCTGAAGATCCATGGAAGAGGCATCATACTAGGATTTTACTAGATCTGTGCATGCAGCATTTTTTCATATTGGTGTCATTGATAATTGTGTCAATTTTTCTTGTGCTGCTGTCCCTTTCTTCATATTAGACATTGTTTTTTTAAAACAAGTTAAGTGAATGACAGTTCACCTTTAGAGACTAGTTTTTCTAGTTTTAAGAGTTTGGGAGGTGTTTCATGCGTCTTACTCAGTGATTATCAATATGTTGTAGTATACCATTTTCAGAATACATATTCAGTATAATGTATTTATTACTAAATTAAACACATTTCTTTTTATGGCTTATTTCAGGTTGCTTATTCAGATTTTTTTCTCCAGCAGCTGAGTAGAGTATATAGCTATAAAGGGGCATATAAGAAAACAAACATTTTGTTCTGGTTCTCTCAGAAAAAGCTATAATTCATACCATGGTATAAATCCTGGTTTCAAGAAGCATTCCAACTTCAGTTGGTTCAGATAGAGCCAGGTCAAATGTTCCCCTGGGTCAGCTGCTGTCCTGCCATTATCTGCTCCCAACCACTCACATGCCAGCTAACAGTCAGATATAAACATGAGGAGAGATCAATACATTTCTCAAGCAAGTGTCCATTAGGAAGACAAAGTACCCATTTAGTTATAGGGTTTATTTAACTGAGAAAATCCAATATATAAGTGTACTCAGAGATTTTTTTCTGTTGTATTATATTGAACAGTGTAAGTTTTAAGGACACAGATGGCTTATTAATGCAGACAGGAGTTTGATGTTGTTTTTATTTCTAGCATTAAGTTGCCCCTTACAATAAGCTTGCTTGCATCCTTATATATAATTAATTGACGATGGCTATAGATGCTGGCTGTAATTGGACACATGGAACATCCATGTCTAGCCGCTAGTTCAGTTGAAATATCGGGTACACTATGGGGAAGATTTGTGAAAAATGGGAAAATTGGCTTAGAGCAAAAAGTTGCAAATCACAATTTAATTGACCCATTCATTTTCAATGAGGCTGTATAATTTCAATTGTCTTAAAAACCTCTAAAAAGAAAATACTTGAATGCTTGAACGTTGAAGATGCACTGCCCAAACTGACTTCTACAGCATCTCGGCAGGTTTGAGGTGGCTGAATATTTTAGTGGGGTTTTCAAGATTTTTCTTAAATATACAAGTTTTTAAAAAAAAAAGAAACTGAATTTATTTGAGGTTCTGTTTCCAGTCCTGCTTTTTTTTCTAATCACTGCAACCCAGCACTGTAAGTTCCTTCCTCTTGTAACTTAATTTAACTTAATGTCCAGGATTTAACTCATAAATTAGGCTTCGCTAGTACAGAGGACACTACTGCGATGATTGCACTAGCGACGCAGCCCCCTTTGACCTGTTCCAACAACAACGTTTTAAAGGAGAACTTTAACTAAGCTTAACTAAAGAGGTTTGCTAGACATTTTGTAATAATGTTTTGTGCTTCTGTACCAGCCCAAGGCAACCACAGTCCTTTAGCAGTAAAGATCTGTGTCTCCCCAGTAGATGCCCCAGTAGCTCCCCATCTTCTTTTCTGCTGATTCACTAATTCACATGCTCTGTGCTGCTGTCTGCTTACTGAGTTTAGAATAGAAATGTCATAGTATAAGACTGATTAGTAATTAATACAGATAATCATTACATGATAGAACAGAAACAAGTGCAACTAACATCAGAATTTAATAATCAGCCCTGTAGCATTACAGGCCAACATCATTTTCTGCGTGATAGTTTGTGACAACCCCTAAGCTTAGCTTCTCAGCAGCTGCTCAGAGCCCACTGAGCATGTGAGTGTTGCAGACATTTTCCAAGATGGTGACCCCCTGTTACAAGTTTGAAGTCCTGGATCATTGCTGCTATTGAGATGCTAAAACTTTAGGCTGGTGCAATGAGTTTAGTATATAAAATATGGCATTTTAAACCATATTCATGTTTAGGGTTTAGTTCTCCTTTAAGTGCATAGCGGGAGAGAAGTGCAGCATCGGGTCGGTTGCCTCAGGTGGCAGTAGCCCCAGGATTGCCCCTGGATCCATCTTCCGAATATCTGATTTTCAGTGCAGAATAAATTACTATTTCAGGTTAAAGGCAGAGAAAATATTTTAACTATGTTTCATATCCACAGGAAAAGAAAATGAGAGCACAACAGGTGCAAACATCAATGCCATCTCCTGTTTTCTGTCCTAGTATGTCTACTGTGTAATACTAAGCGCTATTGCAGACGTTTAGTTGTTTCCAGAAAGTTCTTCTTTAGGAAAGGATGCAAGCAAGTCCCATGCTAAAATGATTTCATGGGCATATTACTGAGTGTTAGCAAAACCAGAACAGACACCCACTCCCCTCAATAAAACTCTTTCTCGCTTCCTCTTGGGACTAATGATTTTCTAATGCTGAGCAGCTGGCTTGTATATGTCACTCGTTGGTCATAGCACAAGATATGTCTTTCACATTTCTAAATGCTCAAAGACTGTGTCTTTAGCATAGCTGTGAGACTCAAGGGTTGGAGGTCAGGATGATTAAAGATAAAAAGGCTAGCCTTTGCCTTAACAAACTCATAATTCTCCTTTAAATTGCTTGTGATCCTTTATAAAAATATTTTCATTCTATTATATTCTACGCAAAATTATCATGTTTCAGAGGTTTTACATATTTTGAGAGAAGTTTCATTGATTTTGTCACACATTAGGCCAGGAAACATCATTATTATTCTTTGAGTTATTCATATTCAACAACACTTTACAGAGAGTCTACATTATTCACATCAGTCACTGCTCCAAAGGAACTTACACTCGCTATCGCATACACACAAGTTATGGTAATTTTTTTTAGGAGCCAGTTTACTACTACCCATAATTTTTTCCATCCTAAATCTCTAATGGTGTAGATCAGGGATCTGCAACCTTGGCTCTCCAGCTGTTAAGGAACTACAAGTCCCACAATGCATTTGCCTTTCTGAATCATGACAGACTCCTTCATTGCATTGTGGGACTTGTAGTTCCTTAACAGCTGGAGAGCCAAGGTTGCAGATCCCTGGTGTAGATAAAAGTGGAAACTGTTGTCCCAACTGACTACACACTGTTTCAATTCAAACAATTGGTAGATATTTTCTGTGCTAATTTATAATTTAAGGAATTGTATTAAAACTATGGCAGTGAATGAGAAAGGTTCAATGCAGACAATCCTGGAGAATGCTATTCTTTTTCATAACCAGTCGCATACAAATCCCCTGTATCAGTGATACAGAACATTGCATATGCCTAGTGCCAGGATGACGGTTTGACAGAATTGGAAATACACTTCAAACAGTGACTCATAAATGTCCTTGTAATGCATGTCTTCTCACAGTCAGAGGTTGCAGGGTAAAATTAGCAGACACTTTCTTCTTATTCATCCATGTGTAACACTGTATGGAACAAAGAATGAGTGTAACAGGTGTGTTTCCCTTAAATCAAGTAATATATTTGTGAGGGAGTATGAACTTGTTGCATGTCTCCTAGTGGGACCTGCACTTCAACTATGCATAGTATTGAATCCTGTCTTCTACAGGTTCAGGGTTTGTTATCCAGAAACACGTTATCCAGAAAGCTCATAATTATCGGTAGGCCATCTCTCATAGACCCTATTATAACCAAATAATGATCATTCTTAAAAATGATTTCCTCTGTAATAATAAAACAGTATCTTGTCCTTGATGGTAACTAAACTGCATTGAATCAATAATGGTGGCAAAACAATCCTATTGGGTTTATTTAAGGTTCATTGTAGAAGCCAATGCAACGAGTGTGTGGAACGTGAGTTTGTGAGTGCATTAGTGGAGAATCTGTGGTGGAGTAAAATTGTTTCAGTGATAAGAGGGTGAATGATTTACAGAAATTCTGATAACCTATAGGACATTCTCCCCCTAATATAAGGCATAATCTGAGGCATTATTTATGGGCTCTGCGCTGGGTTTAAAGATGTCCAATCTGCTTGCACACTCTGATGTTGCATCTTGGTACCCTGTGCTCTTAGTTTAGAGGAAGAGAAGGACTTCATGGAGGAACCCAGATGAGGGATCAGGATTACACTGGGTACTGGGACTTATAATATATATCTGTCCTTACATCTCAACTATAACTAGTTGTGAGGAGCTGCCAATGGCCCCTCTCCTCTTCTCCGTGCATGGACATCATCATACCAGTTCATGACATCAATGCACAGCCTCAAGGTGCCCAGATTGTGTGCCAAATTTTCATTTAAATAGAAGCCGAAGCCTTAGGATCCTTTCCTGTGAATCGGTTCCGCTTTAGTTGTTCCTAGGTCCATTTCTTCTGTTGTATTAATTCCTAATCTTGACCTCAGCTTTGTTTATTGACTACTTGCTTATCCCCTTGGATACCTAGCTTCGTATTGGGTTGCTACAGCTTCCTCCTTGGTCCCATCTCCAGCCTTCCAGACTGATACTAGCCTTTTAATATGTATTTCCCCAAATAATAACATATATATGATAGAATTATAATTCTAAATGTTCACATACCCTCCTTTTTGCAGTACTGGTGACACTTTTTCACAATTAAGTGAAACAGACATAGTTAAGTGCCAATGAGCTATATTAGTTGCTGTTAGTCACAGTAGACAGGAATAATTATTACTTCTCAGTATCTCCTGGTATCTCATCAATCCCCACCCACATCTTTTGCAGAAGAATAAGACCCATAGCTCTATAATAGAGGGTTGGTTACCTAAAAAAATGGATAGAGGCAACAGCGATTATTTTGCTTATTTAACTACTGCAGTGAGTGTGGGAATGCTAACGAGCCAACAAGCTAATTAGGCCCTACAGAATCCAGGTGCAAGTTAAAGCGAAAGAATGCCTGACATCATTCCTATTTTTCGATGCTTTCAAGTTTGCCTCTCTTTGTTCTCAGTGTAGGAGTGACACTCCTTTGGCCGAGCTATTTTTTGCTCGGAGTGTGCCTCATATTTGTTTTTTTGTGACTGTATTATAACATATCAAACTAACCATAGACACGGTCTATAAATGGAAACTCCCAGCATCATTATAGCAAATCAGTTGCTAAACTTAAGTCCCTTGTGTGCATTTGTTATGTAAAGACGTAGACAGAGAAAAGAGAAAGAATTAGAGAAGGGAGACAGTGAGAGCAAGAAAGAGAGATAACTTTCAATGCCGGCTAATATACTACACAATGAGAAGAGATCCTCTGATGATGAAGAAAACAAAACATTTACACAGAGTCGTAATTGCCTATTAATGTTTCTTAAAGGTTATTTCAGTTAACAGGATAATAGTACTGCTGACGTCAATAGACCTTAGTGCCATGTCTAAAATGTAAAGAAGGGCTAGATCTCATGTGGCATTCGGAAGAATATGTCATGCTTCTGAGTACATTAGGCTAATGTTAATTTCATTTTTCTCACAGTAATATGGTAACATCTTTTTTCCCCCTAATCCTCGTTAGCCGTCTCCCATATCTAGTGATGAATTCAGTGCTCATTCTTTATAATAAGCGTAAGATCCTTCGGCTTAAAGTTGTGCAGAAAGAGCTGATGTCATTATCAATGGAACGGCAAGTGTGGTCTGCTTTTAGCATTTTATACCTATGATGGGTGTTGGATTATTGCAAGCGACTAGGATATTTTGGATTTACACTGCTTGTCTAGAGACATTTGTAACTTCAGTAATGGTTGAGCAAATGGGAAATAGTATTATAAAATTGCGCTATTCTAACAAAAACGGTGTGGTACTGCAGAATGTATTACTAGTAAACTATTTTTAGAAAGAAAATATGGTGCAGAATAAGCATGAAGTCTTAAAAAAACATTCTTCTTCTGCATGAGTTGACTTCTTTGTATCAGTGCAATCTGTTGTGTTGTGGCCTCGGAGGAGATCAGCTTGAACATTCATGAATATTGCCCATAGAAACTGTACCAACAGTACTTTTTTGTGTACAAATATTAATAGTGTATTTGCTCTTAAAGTTATTAGTTGGCTCAGTGACCTGATGATCTGCCCCCTCTCTGCTAGCACCTCCCCTGCACTGTTGCTGCAATTTCTGCCCCACCCTTCCCACCCCCACCCTCCTGGGTGATACCTGTATACTCCCTCCCTGTTAGTATATCACTTTGGAACTCTTCCTATACAATAGCCTATCCTACCTACCCCTAGCTCCGCTATACTGAATTATAGATAGGCTGTAAATATTCATTTTAGGAAGTAGGCCAATAATCTCTGTTTATAACTGTAAATCTGAACAGGATAATTCATCCAGAGCACTAAATGCTAAATTCTGATTGGTTGATTGACTGGATACTAGACCAGTGGCGAAATTTGCAAGTTTTATTATAGTTGCTGTACAGTAGTACAGCTCTGTGTGTGGAATTATTTGTGTGTCAATGTCACAATTGTGCAGTCTCAGATCTTTACTGCTTGACCTTGTAAAGGAGGCTATTCCTGGGTTCCATACTACAGCCACAGTGGAAGCCACACTTTACATCTCCTTTACAATGAAATTATCTTTACCAAAGATGGTGCTACTGATTTAAAGGAAGGATCAGTGCTCTGCAGTTAGGAAATGAACTGCTTTCCTTTATTTGAACTTTAACAGTAATGTTGCCTTTTATAGATCCTTCACCCCCACCAGCACCAACAAATCTCAGGATCTACAATTTGACTACAAACAATGAGGGGACTGTGTCCGTCAGGATCACGTGGGATCTCCCAGAGGAGCCCGATATACCTGTGCACCATTATAAAGTCTTCTGGAGTTGGGCATCTAAGAGCAAATCTGTCGTCCCAGCTAAAAAGAAAAGAAGAAAGACAGCTGAAGGGGTAAAGGGAAATGGTTGTTTGTGAAATTAATATTATAATATAAATATTTATGATTTGCTTCTTGTGATGGCTCAGTTCATGTCTTCTAGCAGATCATGGAAATCTGAGCTCTTTGTCAGAAAAATATGTCTAATTTTTTGGTAGATTTTCTATTGAATGACTTAACATGATACAAAGGACTTTTTATCATCTTTTTTCTTACTAATGATTAGATTTTCCACAGTAGATAGAACACAGCTATATGCAGAAGCTTAATTTAGTAATGGGACACGTCTTTTCATATGTTCCCTGGTTATATTTTTGTAACAATTTAAAAACAGCTACTTTATATAATCATTAAGCTATAATATTTCTTATGGCTGATGCAAATATAGGTCACTTTCAATTGAGTGTAGCAACATAGACATGCCTCCCCACATAGCCCTTACACATAAAGTATCTGTGGGGAATATTGACTGTTGACTGTGAATTAACCAATTATCCAGTACCTAGTAGTGGCTAAATTTAAATATATGCTTGGTTGCACAAAATAAAAGGGGGTTGTTCATCTTTAAATGCATCTTTGGTAAGATATAGAAAGTGATATCCAATTTGCAATTTTCTTAATTTTTTATTTGTAGTGTCTGAAGTATTTAGCTCTTTGTTCAGCAGCTCTCCAGTTTGAAATATCAGCAGCTATCTGGTTGCGAGGGTCCAAACTACTTTAGTAATCAGAGAGTGGTTGAAAGATAGACTGGAATGTAATTAGGATAGGTCCTGAATAGATAGTTAATATAACATAACAATAAAACTATAGCATCACAGAGCAATAAATTATGGACTGTCAGACAGTGGCCCAATCTGAAAGTATGAGAATGTCAAAATAAGACAGCAAATAAATAAAAAACTCTAAAAATAGAAAAATGAAGACTGGTTGAAAAGTTTCAAAGATTTGTCCATTCTGTAACATACTAAAAGATAATCAGACAACTTTAAAAAAAAACAAAAAAACTTTAAATTTGATAAAGACGACTCCCCCCTTTAACAAATATCCTTAGCATTTCTCATTTTATAATATATCCAAATTAAGAAAAGAAACTAAAAGGGCACTTATCAGCTAAAAATAACCGAGCCCATACTTCTGATGGCGAAATATATATATACATATATATATATTTATATATATTGTATGAATGGGGGAGGGCCTGAATGGAAACAGTTCAGTTGAAAAAAATAGTTTTGTGCTGTTGGGGTCAGCAGGGGTCCATTTTAAAGCTGCGAAGAGTCAAAAGAGGAAAGCAAGTAATTCAAAATATATAACAAAATGAAGACAAATTGAAAAGTTGCTAGGAATAGGTTATTCTATAGTACACTAAAAGTTAATCTGAACGTGGACTACCCCTTAAAAACGAAGTAACCATTAAAAGCTGGATATACAGAAAAATAAAGTCTTTGAACGCCCAATGCCTTATACAGATACTATATGGGCATAGTAAGTAATAAATATGTATCATTAAAGTGTACATGATAATAATAGTAATTGCAACTCCACACTTACAGGTATTATAAGCGTGTGTATTGGATTTGGGCACATTTTTAATTGTACTCACCTGCCCATGTTATTCTTACTGTCTGGCCAGCGGCCTCTTTTACCATGTCAAGAACAAGCAGGAATACAGCTCTAGTATCTGCTTAGAATTTCATTTTTTTTTTTTAAACTTTTTTTGTTTATTGAGAATTTACATCTATGTTTAACAGAATGCAATTCCCGCTGCCATCCACAGGATAAAAAATTCCCTAGTGGGACGTTTTATTATATACATTGTTTACTGACGCAAACTAAAGACCGTTGAATGTTTTTCTAGTTGCTTAAGACATTCGCTAATATGTGTGGGAGAACCACGTACAAATTTGACAGGGTGCACAGTTATGTAATGCCACATGAAGGTGAAACCTCTGCTAGTACACTGAGATTGTTAAACACTGATAAGTTTTAGAAAAATCAAAAGAATAGTGATGAAAATCCCTAAACCCACGTATTGTAAAGAGTGGCACAATTGGAACTAAAGGGAAAGCTTACCTTAAAAAAACAAAACCATCTTTCAGTAATTGTTTAAAAATGTGACATCCCTGCCCTCCTTCTTTTGATGTCTGCTGCTTCCGTCTTTTGATTTTATTTATTTTTGTTTTGTCAAGAAAATCAGTTTACATAGCGAGATCCACCACCTTTAGTTCCACTGTCCTAGAATTTGTTTGTGACAGCTGTTACCCCTCATTAAAGAGATTATGATGCCAACATTAGTCGAGAGCAACATCAAAGAGGAAATATCGAACAAGTTCCAAGCAATACAAACGTTAGGGTTACTGCTGTTCGTTAGTGTTTGCCTTAGGGTAAGGACACACTAGGCGATTTGGGGAGATTGAGTCGCCTGGCGACTAATCGCTTTAACTTTGCACCGACCAATCTCCCTGAATGCCTTCCCTAGCCGAAGCCTTGCAGTGTAGTCACTGGATTTCAACTTCACTGTCTCTTTGAATTGAAGCATCTTTTTTTCTCACTGAACTTTATTTTTTCTTGCTGATTGTAGTCTCAGAACTCTGTGGCTTTGGAAGGTCTCCAAGCAAATAGCAACTATGTGGTTGAACTGCAAGCAATCACATACTGGGGACAAGTGCGTCTAAAAAGTGGCAAGGTCTCACTCTACTTTTCCACCAGCCCCCCAAGCACAAGCCGTAAGTACTGACTTTAATTTGGGGGAGATAAATAATTATTTACTAGACTATGATTACATGTGATGCTTGATTTCAATCGGGGGTGGGAATATTTCCTTGCACTGCTTATGACTTATGAGACACAAGATGGTAATTAAATAAAAGTGTGTATTGTTTCCTGTTTAAAGCATATAATTGTCTTAAGATTTTGACCTGTACAAAAAAAATTTCCATAACTAGCAAAAAACATGTTAAATACGCACCTTTTTCTTAATGTTCATGTTTGATCAGTAACAGAACCGCGCAGCCGTCTGCACCTGGGCCCGCCCACCCCCCACTGGAATCAGTTTTCTGGCGTTTCCTGCAGTGCACGGACTGCCCATGGGCTTGCAGGGGGTGCTGACCCTCGTACAATTGCACGGTTCTTCTGCCACTGTGTATGATGGCTCTGAAGCTCTCTGAAGCAAAACCATTTTTTAGTATTCCTATCTGTATAAGTGCTTTATTCTTATTAAAGGAAAACCACTAATTGGCTACCTTTAAAGGGGTTGTTAACCTCTGAGTCAACTTTCAATATGATGTTGCTAGTACTGTTCTGAGATGATTTAAGACAATTACATTTTTTTCTATTTGTGTTTGTTTTTTTTAAATTTCGCTTTTTTCCCAGCAACTCTCCAGTGTGTAATTTAAAATAACGGTTATCTGGCTGCTTGGATTGAAATTACGTTAGCAAGAAGGGAGTGGTTTGAATGAGAGACTGGTATATTAATAGAAGAGGGCCTGAATGGGAAAATAAGTAACAATACAATTGTAGCCTCACAGAGCAAAAGGTTTTCGGATGCTAGGGTCAGAGACCCCCATGTGAAAGTTGGAGAGAGTGAAAAGAAGAACAGCACTGGATTAACCATATAGCCATTCAAGGGCTTTTGCCAAGGGCAGCAGCTTTAAGGGGGTGGCCATCAAATGCCTATATTGTGAATACATTTTTGAAAAAAAAAACTTTTCCACTGCCACTGAATAAATTCCCACAAAATTCGTCAGCAGGGGTGGGGAGTAGAGTGGCTCTCTGTTGCGGCACCTTACTGGCATTGATTGTTGATATAACATATTCATATCCTTTCATTTAAAGACATTTTCAGTAAATTCTTATTTTTTTTCTCTGGCAGAGGATCAAGTTTCAAAAATAAGCAAAATCAAGACAGAAATTTTAGCCCCGCCCCAAAGGAAGCGCACAGCTCGCATGCTGGAAATTGGTTCTCCTTTCTACCAAGACAATCAGCTGCAGGTCAAAGTCTACTGGAAAAAGACAGAAGGTGAGGAGACAGTTTATTCTGGAAATCCTAACACCAACAGATACAGTTATCTTATTTGCTTAACCTTGTGCAGTTCATTATCTGTAACAACAACATTTCTTTTGCAACCTATTGAAACCCAGGGCCATCTGTTTTGAAATGGAAACAGGATTATGGATTGAAATCCATTTTTCTTCCCCCCACCCCCCTTCGGTTACCCTTTTAGTGGACAGAGGAAAGTGTATTAATGAGTGTGAATCTCATCTTCTTGCTCACAATTTCATTGTCTTCATGTTGATTCTTATAATGGGAATTCCGATGGAGCTGATATGAACCAATCACAGGCATCTGTCAATGACTGCAAAGTCGGAGAGATAAATAAACTCTGTTCCTGCCCAGATTGGAATGAAAACACAAAGCAGAATAAATAAACACGTACACACACGGTACTGCATGCTGGTTAAACTTGTCATTATTACCCTGTTATTTATATAGTGCCAGCATGTTACACAGTGCTCTACAGAGATGCTTATTATTTACATTAGTCCTTGTCCCACTGGATCTTGACATCTAAGTCCCCTAACTCGTTCACGTATCACACATCACATGCTTTAAGGTCATAAGAACTTAGACTAATGGTGATTGTGAGGCTAAAATATAAAATGCTATCATATGTGAATATTATATGCAACACATAACACCTTGGAATAGTTAATAACAAAATCATAGCATTTTCTTTAGAGCTCTATGGGCAATGTATTCACATAAGACAAGTTGCTCAAAACTGCAAAGAAAGAATTTACCCCAAGCCCCATAATAGGATTGGATTAAATTTCTGTCATTTGGTACTGAAAATTTTTTTCAGGGGAACTAATCCATGTGTGCTATTTATTTTATTAGCTAATATCAGTTCTTCAGCTCAACAAAACTGTATAAAGACCTACTGCATCACTGGCCAGGGGTGGGAGTGAAAATGGCTTCATATGCTGAATTTTTGCAGTTTTAGCAACATTTTCTGTGGTTTTGTCTAGCTAGAGAAGCTCTTTTCAACTGTGCTAAAACTGCTCAATATAGAAAAAAAAGGCTCCCATGTTGCCCATTTCTTTCAAGCATTGCACCCATGCAGCTCCTTAGAAACACAGGGGGAGGTGGGCTACGGTCTGATTTGTTGATGTGGGAAGCAAAAGGTTCATAATGTAGTGTTTTTTCTGCATTTTCTTTGGTTTAAAGTTTTTTTTCCCTGGCGATATTCTAATCGGGATTCTCCAAAAATATATAAACTGCTGTTGTAAACTCAAATTTTGGCACAAAACTGTACAGGAGACAAAAGTTTGTGCATATCTGCCTACCTGCCATTCAATGTATTTTATATATTTATATAGCACCACAATTGTATGCTGTGGTTTACAAGAAGAGTAATAATGGAAAGTAATTTGTTTCTTCCTTTTTGTCGCAATTATTCAGATTCTACAAATTACTCAGACTTTAATAGGGATAACTGATACAAGTTAAAGTTTCTAAAGGAAGTTGTTGGGAGGGGAAGGTTTTTCCCTATCCAGGTTAAAGTATTTGGCAGGGGTGTCAGGTTTCTCGGGGGGGGGGGGAATCATGGGAGATCCTCATGTACCTATCCTGTTTCTTTGGACCCCATTTGTTGAATAGGGTGATTGGTACCAGAAGAGGTGGAGGTAGGTCTAGTAGGAGAAAACAATTTTAGGAAAGATTTGTTATAGCTCCCTTTAGGAGTGAGAGGTAGGAATAAGGTAGCTAGTTGAGCAACCTTAAACTCCAACTAGGAGAGTCTCCTGTAACATGTGCCATGTAAAAGAGTCCCATGTGCTGTATTTGGATATGCAATGAGTTGCAACTGGGTAGGTCCATTTTGGTAGGAACTAGGTACCAGATAGTGAACCCTTTGTAAAACAGCATTAGGGCTAGGGCAGGCGGGGAGATTCGGGGGCAATTTGTCACCTGGCGACTTCTCGCCGCGACTTGTAGCGCGTGCCTCGCGAGTCAATTTGGAGCGATTTCAAAAAGCGCGCTGCTCCGTGTGAATAGGCGCCAGCGTTTTCAAGCAACGCCGGTGCGCCCCAGGACTTGGCTATTCGGGGAGGTTCGGGGGCTACAAGTCGCGGCGAGAAGTCGCCAGACGACAAAATGCCCCCGAATCTCCCCGTCTGGCCTTAGCCTTACAGGAAACATGTCTGTTTCATCAAAGCTAAAATTACACCACATTTTCCGGAAAAAAAACCCTTCTAAAATTAGTTTACTAAGAGGACTAAAAAAGTTTCCTATGTTTACTATTTGTATGAAATGGATGCTGATACTATTTACAATATGTACAGTACATATATGTATGTAAGAAATATTGTACTATATAAAATACTACTGTATTATATAAAATAAAGAGCATGTCTTTTTGGGCTTGAAAAGCTTTTGGATGACTCAGCATGTTTTGGCTTTTATATAGAAAATGTATAGTTATACCTTTGAAAACTAACACAACATTTTAGGTAACTAAGTTATTCTGTTTTATTACATTTTGACATTTGCTGAATGTTTTAAAGTTAAGAAGCTTGGCATGAGATGCAGGGAATATTTGTATAAACATTACTGTAAGCAAACTTTATTGGCAGCACAGATACTAAAATAATGCCTTTACTTATACCTTGAGGAGAATGTAGCACAACATGAGAAAAGTTAGAAATTGTATTCAGTAGTTAGTTATGCTCTGTACTGAATGCATTTAATCTGAGAGGAAGAATAGATTCTATAGTTCTGTCTGTAAGGATTTTCAAAGCAAGAAAGAAAAAATAGATTACGAAATTATAAAGCTGCAAATTCATATTCAAAATTCCTAAATCCTTTGGGGAAAGAAATACGAGCAGTATTCTTTGGGTATTAATACTGCTTGATCTCAGCTGCATTTGACACTGTAGATCACCCTCTCCTCCTCCAGTCCCTCCATTCGCTTGACCTTCGTGACACAGCCCTGTTCTGGTTTTCTTCTTACCTCACCAATCGTTCATTCATTGTCTCCTACAACAGAGTAGCATCTTCCCCCCTACCTCTCTCTGTTGGGGTTCCTCAAGGCTCTGTCCTCGGACCCTTATTATTTTCTCTATATACTTCCTCCCTCGGAAAATTAATCAGCTCATATGGTTTCCACTACCACCTCTATGCTGACAATACTCAGATCTATCTCTCCTCTCCTGATCTCAACCCAGAATTCCTAACTCGTGTCTCCTCCTGCCTGTCTGCTATCTCTACTTGGATGTCACAACGCTACCTTAAATTTAACCTCTCCAAAACGGAAATGGTTCTTTTTCCTCCAACTAATACCAGTACCATCCCGGAAGTATCCATCATAGTTAACAATTCCACTATCACCCCGTCTCCCCAAGCCCCGGTGCCTTGGGGTTATCCTAGATTGTGCCCTGACATTCACTCCTCATATCCAGTCACTTGTTAAGTCATGTCACTTCCACCTAAGGAACATATCCAAAATACGATAATTTATCACCCAAGATGCTGCCAAAATTCTTATTCACTCTCTTGTCATATCGCATCTAGACTATTTTAACTCTCTTTTAATTGGCCTTCCCCTCCAGAAACTGTCACCTCTCCAGTCCATAATGAACACTGCTGCTAGGCTTATACACCTCAGCAACCGCTCCTCCTCTGCCATCATGTCATGTCATTATTATGCATTGTAGAATAAATGCTGAAACTAGTAAACAATCTGTTCTATTTTTAGGTTTACTGTTCTTTCAGATATCCTTTACAAAAGGGGGGTTATTTATTTCCGGTCGTACTTTTAAAGGAAAAAAAACACTATTTCCATAGAAAGAACCTTGGAATTTTAGAGATTATTAACACCTGATGTTAAAAGTCTGAATAAAAAAATTACAATTTGAAGATATCCTGATCTGTGCTGGGTTCCGTTCAATAATCTGAAGATTTTGTGGTTTCAGGCACCAAATCCAAAAAATTCACAATTATCAGAGTCAAATCTGAGAAAACGTATGATTCGGATTATTTCACAATTTTACTTAGTCTTTTCTCACACAAGAAATTTTCCTGAAAATGTATTGATAAATAGAGGGAGAATGTCAGTGTTGATTTGGTCGGAGCTGTTTTCAGAAAATGATGAGAAAATTTTGGATTTAGGTGTCAAAGAAGACAAACAGTTGCTAGATCTTGAAAACATTGGCATTAAAATAAGAAGACTAGTGGGCAGATTCTTCATGAGAATGCTGACCTTCTATTGTAATGAAAAACAGAGTACAACTATAGACATGTATTACTATGTTTTTTCCATAAAAACTGATTGATCAAACAATTTATGAAGTTCATGGGAAATATCAATCAATATCAATATACATTTATATCTCTACTAGTGTTTCTCTCACTGCTGTGGTCTATCAAAAGTCAAATGCTCACTATAGGCTTCTGGTTCATGTTCCATTGATGTTTCAATTTAGATTTAATAAATAATAGTAAAAGCTCAGTTCAATTAAAATAAAAGAAGCAGAGTGAATGCTAAACATGTTAAAAGCAGCATAATATAACTCCAAAGAATTGGATACAACATTTTACTCCTTTCTTTCAATCAAATAGAAAGTAAAATTATTTGAGCACGGATTAAAAGTGACTGATGTTTGCCTTCTTTCAACTTCAAATTATATAAGTGGATTTCCAACTAAAATTTGGGTTATATATTTTATGGCTAATACTGAAGTCAGTAAAGTAAAATATGTAAATACTTATAAAAATATAAATCAGTAACTGAATGCAAAGTACTTTACAGTCTTATCTTTGTTAAACCTTGGGATCGAGCCTTAGGCTGATGGCACATGGGGTGCTTTGATCACAGTGTTCATCTTAAGCAGAACCCACTGGCCTACTTTTTCCTACTTTCTTCCTTTCATATGTACAGGAGACATGTTTTCTATGACAGCTGCTGAAACAACTGATGAAGTTTTGCATATCAAAAAAAGAGTAGTTTTCATCCATTATATTTGGCATTGAAATGTTCGGGGTCTTCCAATTCTGCACAATTTTGAGTGCCAAATATACCACACAATGTCCAGCTATACACACACTGGCACAAACAAAATTTCTGACAGTTTCATTTGCTCTGTGATTTTCTATGCAGTTTAAAGGATCCTGTCATGAGAAAA
>CM044434.1:27711450-27722446 GCA_024363595.1 Xenopus borealis | reverse complement strand
TGCTTATTGCTTATCCATAATCTTATTACCATTATCTTATTTGCTTATCCATTGCTTATTTTCATGAACTCTGTTTAGTTATATCACTAGAAAATGCGAACATTGTGGATGTTATGTATACTTTGCATACAATATATACAACAACAGATTAATACATTTTATTACTGGGTTTGTAAAAGTTTTTGTTTTCAGTCGATTCGTTTAATCTCCCATACAGTCTCTTACAATATATTTTCCTTGTTTGTTATAAAACCTCTCGTCTCGGGAGATGTGTTACTGAGCAGTACACACAAAGACTTCATTAGATTTTCTAATGTCAGAAAGTATCTTGCAGATTGATTGATTAAATCATGTCCAGAAAATGACAAAAAAGAAAGGGGGGGTGGGGTAACTGGGTGCAGAATAGTCAGATCTGTTCAACAGAAATAATTAAAAACAGAATTCACGGTTTTGTTTAATCACAAAGAGTCAAAAAAGGATATTGTGTTTGAAAATATTCATGAGAATGATGTAATGTAAGCTAACATTCTGGTATGTGTCTTATCTGCATGTCAGAGATTTATTTATCTCCCAAAATATTTAAAACTCCTGCGCCTACAAAAATTAACAGAACACATATGCTTGTATATTTCCTTTTGTCTGCCTTGTGCTTTCCTCCTGTTGTCTATATATATATATATATATATATATATATATATATATATATATATATATATACGCATATATATATATATACACACACACATATATATATATATATATATATACGCACACACATATATATATATATATATATATATATATACTGTATATATATTCCTGTCTTTGTCATTATTGTGCTGATTTTCATTTGAGTTGCCTCCACTAAGACTAAGCTTACTTCTATGGAACCCAATTATAAAGACAAATGCAACAAAACCATTACAATAAGTAGTGTCAATATCATGGTCACAAAACTTTCTTATAATAATGTTTATGATTTTCAGTAGGGGCAAAAGTCCAAAAAGAAACATAATATAGCTCATTTACGAGCATTAGTTGCACACATTTTCTGCAGTGAGTTGCATAAAAAATATACTTGATTAAAGGTACAGTACTTGATTCAAAGGGTGCTGTTTGCACTTCCATATAGTTGCATTTGGCATCATTCAGCCCTTCCTGCATCCAACTCCATTGTGGGCACAGTTGTAGCTGTTGACACAGGGAAACCCTGGAACTACTGTCACCTTTGAACCAGACTGTAGGGTTCCCAAAGCACCCTGGAACAAAAGCCACATTGCAGTTATGTCAAGAGTGCAGATGTCACTTTTATGGTGATTGCTGAAATTGATGCCAACTGGACCTAAGAAATCTTCAACCAAAATTAGTTTTATTCATGGCAAAGTGCAATTGCACTAATTTTAAAGCATCAGCTATAACTGCAACTCCCACAACAATGCTGGAATTCTGGGAAAAAACACTGCATTGTGCAAAAAAGCTTGGTCACTGTGCTTGAAATGCACCTTGCTTACTGTACCTATGGTTGTACAGTGACTATTTTACCATTAAAAATACATTTAGGGGGTTATTCATTAGAGTGACTGCCAAAAACTCAAAAAAATTCAAGTTTTTTTTTACTATCAAATGCAAATTTTTGTGAAAAAATATTATACCTTGAGGATGAAAAAATTCAAAATCTCAAAATTCGTCATCTCAGACATACCGTGGTTGTATATAAGTCAATGGGAGAGGTCCCTATCCTGTTTAGAAGTTTCTGTGGTCTGTATTGGAATTAGCCCAAAAATCTGACTATTTCTGATTTTTCAGACAAAATTCAAAAAAATTTGGGCCACAAATCTAATCATATACATTTTAAACTGCTGGAATAGTCACAATTGCAAATATAACATATTTTGATTGTAATTGTGTAAAATAACTGTATTAAACTGTTATTTTTGGAAAATGTTACCATTAAGGTTGTATGTTATTGACTTATCTAACACAATAGGGGTACATTTATCTTCTGAAATCCATTAACAGGGTAATATTTTCCAGTTGTCTAAAGGTGACTGCACAGTAAAATAAATCTGCTGGCACATCATGCTGGTTTCAGTTGACCTGTCCATGTGTTGTGTGTGAACTGGACAATGTATCCAGAATGTTTGGGACCATGCAGGTCCAGACTGAGAATTAAAATAGGCCCTGGCATTTCAGGCCACACAGAGGCCCACATAGAGGCCCAAACAGCACCCACCAGCTCACTAAATACTGACTTTCTATGGCATCTTATAGCAGCCCCTCTGGCATTCGCCAGAACACACAGATTGCCAGTCCTGGCCTGAGACCAGGATAATTACATAATTTGGATCACCATATCTGAAGTCTACTAAATCATTTAAACATGAAATAAACCCAATGGGATTATTTTGTCACCAATAAAGATTAATAAATGGAGTTTATTGATGATGGCCTTCCCCTAACTTGAAGGATTCTAAATAACTGAATCCATACCCGTACATAATATATATGGTGGGGGATAATCATAGTTTGTGATCTGAGATTAAAATTCACCTAAAAAGACTTACAATGCATTTATGCTATAGCTTTTCAAAGCCAGCACTAAAACAACAAACTACATCAACTAGCTATTGACATTTGAATAGAAGGCTTTTTTATGTCCTAAAGCATAAAAAGCTTAGTTACAGTACAAAAAAATGTTTTTGTTTTTTTTAGCTCAAAGCTAATATTAAGAAATTATGTATTGCTGTTATCTTATTGCAGACACACATGGCATATTCCCAAATGGCATCTAATACATCTGATATAAAAAATGTAAACGTAGATTCAACCAACAAACAGGGCCACCCATTTTGTTTGGAAACATGTGGTCTTGATGAGATATACCTTGTCACTCCTGACTTGGAATATATAGCCATACATTCAGAATAATTATGGGAGATTTCCTTCTTTACAAGAAACACAAACGAAAGATTTCTGAGACCTCTGGTGCATACACATATGGATAAAACCTGGGATATCTTCAAAGCATTATTGAATGCCTAAAAATCTTTGTTGTCATTCTTTTGAAATCTGTGATGGATATCCATGTTGTAGCATAAATCAGGCTTCTAGTACATGCTAACAAAATAATGTCTGTATATTTGAATTGATTTAGTGGCAAGGGAGAAGCATGTATTAACCAAATAGTCACTAATATCTGAAGATACGTTTAGTTGAATTCAATTTAAAAAAAATGAAATGGCATATTTGGACTGCAGAGTACTTTCACGAGACTGGAAGATACAGTAAGAATTTAGTACTCAATGTTTCTCAGAGTATTCGGTTTCAAGGATGGCATTTTTAATATCTTTCTGACAACATGCAACATTTTTTTCTATGACAAATCCCTATAGAGAGAGAGAGTTCTCAGATTCTTATAGTCAGATACTATATTCCATGACTTTTATCACACTGGCTGGGAAGTTTTAGATTAAACATGCTGTGAGACATCACAGGGGGATTCCTTATGTAGAGACATCCTATATGTATTGAAACAGGTTTTGAATTGAAAAGTGTAGGATTATGATTAGTTGCTCATATCCTGGTGGGTTTTTTTTGCCTTCATTTATAACCACTATGTGGCACATTCATGCAGAAAAATGTTATCTGTCTAAACACAGCCCTCTGGTGATTGAGACTTCCCAATAGGTGGTTTGTCTTAATGAAAAAACAAGTAAAACAAATGTGTTGTACAGTTTACACAATGTGAATCTTCCAGGCCCTATTGAGTTGCTCACTCACAATTTGTGGTTTGCTGTTAAGGTTTTCTGCATATTCAAAAATTCTACCTTTTTAGAATTTAGTAAGCCTAATAATAATATAGTAATATATTATTATTATTAATAATAATAGTAATATTTCTAAGCAGCCAGTCTAGTGAGGCTATAGTTCCTTATCCATAGTCTCTAATGGGAAATAGTGGCCCCTAGTGGGCAGATTTTTTGAAAGGAGTAAATACCGCAGTCCGAATACTGTTGCAGCTGCATTCACCCAACTCTTCAAAAGTGGATGTTTTATCATTTGTGCCAACTATACATTCCCATGAATGATTTCCCTTTGTTCTATGTTGTAAATCTGTACGCAGTGCTTTTGAAGAATTGTGAGAATGACAATGCAGCTGCAACCACAGTGAATTGGGGTTTCCTTGGGGTTGTTTTATATCTAATTAGCCCCTTTAAATATATTTGTACAGTTATGGGATCCGTTATCTGGAAACCTGCTATCAGAGAGCTCCCAATTACAAAAGGTCTGTCTCCCTTGGACCTTATTTCAATGAAATAATTAAAGTTTTTAAAATGTATTTCTTTTTTTCCTGCAATAATAAAACAGTACCTTGTTTTTGTTCCCAACTAAGGTACGATTTATCCTTACTGGAGGCAAAACAATTCTGTTGAGTTTAATTAATGTTTTGTAAGGCATGGAGATCCAATTACAGAAGAACACCTTATTTGGAATGACCCAAGTCCCAAGTATTTTGTATAACAGGTCCAGTAACTGTAGTTTGATGACATGTTTTGCATTAAAACAACTTAGTTTAACTGTAAAAAGGCAAAATAGTCCATTTCTATCTGAAGATAAAAAAATTATAAATGTTTTATTTTATCATTTTAGCTATAGAATTTAGTCTTTGGTCTGTATCTATAACATAAGTGAACTACTTTTATAAACTAGCTTGATGCCCTTTAATTGGCTCACTTTGTTACCATTCAACATGGTGCCTTTATATATTGATAATATGGAAATACCATTATGAATTAAGATGATAAGATCCATGATTACTTTCTGTTTGTCTTGTTGATAACACAACCAACCCAGGATAAAAAGACTGATCAGACTTTGGTCCAGCACCACAAAACAGAAAATATAAGTTTATAAAAGTCCAGTTATATACAGTAAAGCTTATGGTATCATTATTGTATCGACATGTAGAAATGGCATATGGAGAACGTGGGTTCTGCACTCAGTATTCATAATAGTATTTCATTCTGTCCTATAAAATCTCACCCGGTAAATATCCCTTCATCAATGTTATGCGTCTTATAAATCTTTGCTTCAGTAATGGTGATGAAAGCCATTAAGATATATTCTGATGTACGGCAGCTGTTCTAAATACTGTTGCCATAAAATTCTAAATTAGTCCTTTGTTCTTTGATCAAACCCCAGTTGTACAGCATGGGAAAGGCGATTTAGAACTTTTACCTTGTTAATCGAATTCCCCTTATTTTAAAATTGTTTACAGCAGTAAAGATCACATTTAATGTCAAACAAGAATGCATCATTTGGTCTTAAAAGTACAAGTAAAAAGTGATGTGCATGCTACCAGCTTTACAACATCAATGACTGGTTTAATTGCTTAATAGACAACTATAATTAAAATGATTTGCAATATGTTTCGAATGATCCCATTTTAAGGTTCTTTGTAAATATAACATATTAAAAATTACAAGCCATTTTCAAGATATTTAGTGTTAACTATGTTTCCACCCCCAGCTGATGTCCTATGACACAAGGTGACTGTGACTGTGTCTGGTTCTCCTGTTAGTAGAGCACTCTGTCTTCAGTGCAGTAACTTTTTTTGGGGTGGGTGCCTTGCTAACTGTCTAAAATATAGTAATTATAGTTACACTTTAAATATGGCTTAATAATCTTTTGGTATATTGAACCTATGTACTTGTATGCTTGTTTTTTTCCAGTTTTAGGTAACAGAACAGCTGACTTGTTACTTTTATATTTTATCAAGACTTCACATTTCAGAAATATAAGACCTACACCAATAACTGGAAGCCCAACCACAGAATGTGGCTCTCCAATGCATTTTTCAATCCCTAGCCTTCTGACGAATTCCACATATATTTACATCATACAATTTTTGAAGGATAGGTGAATATTGACTTTTGGATGCCTTTTTTTTGTTTCTTGGGGAAGAGAAAAATGTGTAGCATACTTCCTGATGGATCCCCAGTTTTTGTCACAATTATCAACATTCCTAATCAGGAAACACCTGATCTCTAAAGCAGATTTATATATCAGTCCATCAGAATTGAACCTATTGTTTTGAGGAGTAGAATTAAAATATTTTCCTACCAATTGAAAAATTGCTGAAATACAAAAAGGTATTGTGTGAAATCTAAAGGGTACTCAGAATTGGTCAAACCTATTTTTATATTCATGACTGTGTTTTTTTTGCCTAATAATTGATATTATTATTATTATTAAAATTGTATGCTCTTGCAAGTAGGGCCATTGGCTCCTATTTGTAGTTTGCAACCCTTATTTATAAGACCTGTGTTCATTATAATTTAATGTAAAGTTAATTTGTGGGCACTATATACATAAATGATGATGATTACTATATTTGTTTTTCTTTCAGATTCATTGTTAGGACTGTACCATGTCCAGTGGTTTCCTGAATCATGCATGCATAATGAGACCAAAGGTCCAGAAAAAGCAGTGACTCAAGTAAGTGTTATTAAAATAATGGTTTTATACAAACATGTAAACATGACTGTGGCATAGATTAAATAACCAGCCAAACCAAGAGTTAGGTCAGTGGCCCTTCAGAGCCAGTAATTTGAGCCAAGAAACATGTTAGGAACCCTGCTTTGAGCAGTCAAATATATTTATTTTATGTAAAAAAAACATCAGAGCTGAAAGCAGATTGCAGTAAAATAACTTCTGTTATAAGTAAAACTTTATTAACTGTACAGGATAAGAAAAACTGTCAAATAAACATGCTAGGAAGTCAGCAGCCAAACCAAAACATTTATTGTGGTAGGTTTTATTTGATGACAAATTATGTCTTTGTCCCTAAAGGATTTGGTTGCAAAGATCCTTTACAATTCATCAAGTACACTCACAGAGAAAAGATTATTACTGGTGAGAACTTAGTGCCAACTTGATGAATGTGGAGCTCTTCTGTTATCTGACAAATTGCTGTTTTCTAAAGACTGGAGGTCGGGTGGCAGGAAACATAAAGAAAATGTGCAATCACTTGGTAGAGAAACATTATGTCCATTAGACCTTTCTTGTATTTCTTTCGTGTTAATGGGTGTGTGCAAGTGATGTATCCTTGATCAGAACGCTAATTATTACATCTGCATTTATCATTAAAACAAATGAAAAACCACTATCTTCTTTGTGCCCTATACACAGTTTCTTATTTACACAGCTCAAGTAATCCATCTCCTTACATCTTTTTCCAATTTCAGTTCATGATCTCATGATCTATAACCATTCATCTTTCATTATGTAGAACTCCCATGAAACTAAAATTCTCTTATACTGTATCTCAATGTTTGTGTAAAACACCAAGCAAAAGAGAATTCTTTAGTTTGGGACAAAATTCACAAAAACAAAAGTACTAGGCGAGACAGTTTTTAACAGAAAACCATGAATAAGAAATGTTCTGCAGGGTGCATGCAATTGCAGTTTTTGTTTCAAAGTGTTAAAATCTTAAAAACATTTGTTTCCTAGAATGAAGGGAGGTGTTATCGTTCAGTTATGCATTTTAAAATCTAGCATCTAAATATATATATATCTCAACCTATCATATAAATCCGTTTATCATCTATATATTATTTATCATCTATGTATCTGTCTAATTTTTTAGTTTGCTTCTTTCACTTAAGCTCTCCCATTTCAATACATTTCCATTCACTATTTCCTAATATTGGTATGGGATCTATTATCTGACATTCATTATAACCAAACCCATGGTGTTAATTTTAATCAATTTGAAGCCTCAGTGCAAGGCCTTTTCTGAACACAATGTCAACACTACAATACCAACTGAACTATAGGGCATTTGTAGTAACATGCACATATTAGTCATTTGGTCGATAGGACAGGTTAGAAAATTTCTGTTGGCTGCCGATAATATCTCTGCGTGTATTGCTGATCTTACGATTTTCAGTGGGAGACTGTCACTAAACAGTCAGATAATCTGTGCTTTTTACTACTTTATTTGATCTGAAGGTTAGTGGCAGGCCGATCGTTCAAGGATTCGAATGATCGGATCTTTGTGTCTATGGCCAGCTTTAGTCTAGGACTCTATGGCAAGATTATAAACCCTATCAGTCAAGAATCGTATCTATTCCTTGGGTTTTCAATTTGATATATACTTTTGCAATGCTGTGGTGCATAATTGTGGTACCTGAACTGTATAAGACCACTTTAAAACAGTTATAAAGTAGTATGAACAAACTAAGAAATCAAACAAGGTTTAAGAGCTGTAGTATACATAGTTCTAATATAATACAATTCTGTTACATTTATGTGGTTTTATAGTTTTATGATTTTTTTCTATGTGTCTTCTCTAATTAGGATCATCATATAGTGCTACCAGCCCTGTTGTTTTCCTGCAAATACAAAGTAACTGTACATCCAGCAAGACTCAAAGATCATTTAAAGGCTGAAAGTATTTTCTTTACAACACCTCCCTGTTCAACACTGAAAGGGAAAACTCACAAACAAATCAACTGCCCATCTGATACAGGTAAAATAATGGAAATGTCTTAATTATGATATATGGATATTCAATTTCTAGTTCCAACAGGTGTAGAGGTATTCTAAGCGGAATGCTTTCCTATGATACTGACATCTGTAATTTAGGAAAATCTGAAGAGCCTCATGTTAAACTATCAACACAAGATTTTGTATCCCAATTTTACCCTTTCATAATATTATCAGAAGAATAATGTTGGAAGAAGGATTCATCTGAATCTGAAATGTATTTAGTAATTGAAATTTAGTCAGTAGACAGTCGTATCTAGTGAAGAATGCAAGGGATAGCATCCTGGAGTTTGTGGAGGCAGTTAATCCCCTATGCCTTGCTAATAATATGTAGAGGGATTAAACAGCATCCCTTCATTAGTTTGTCACCCAATATTTGCCAGTGGAGGTCTTTAAAAAGAATCATAACATGATCCTTACAGAATATGCAAAATAACTCTACACAGGAGTGATATGCTTCATCAGTAGAGTTCATCCAGCATAGCTAATCAATGCATGTCCTTATTTTGTGGTACAGATGCAGTCTGGTTTTGTGTGTTAAATGCGTCGTGACTTAACTCATCTATCCCACTTAGCACAGAATATTGTGTCACAGCATCCCAAACAATTAAATAGTTCACCATTGAAAACAATGGTGCTTTGGTATGCTAATGAAAAGGTTAAATGCATTAAATGAGTTAAGATAACTTTAGATAACACAGTTTCTTCAATTAGCCCTGAGTCACAACGCATTTAACTTACAAATCCAAGTGACTGCATCTGTAAATACAAAAGAGGAACACATAAAACAAAATAAAACATTTGTAAACAAAACATCCATGACTTTCTCTTTAGTCCATGTATAGACATAACTACTAGGTACATTTTCTACACCAGTATACACACACACACATATATATATATATATATATATATATATACATACACACACATATATTATTTTCTTTATAGAGCTTCCAGGGCTGCCAGATATCCACTATTCATGCTTTAATCTACTTGTTTGGCAAAGTCAACAAAGGACCACTACTTTAAAGACAGCCAAACAAGCAGATCAATCCTTTGGTAAGACTGATTTGGCCATTCAGGTGGTGGTATACAATTCTGTATTCAAAGAAGCAATCAACTTACCAATGTGTTGTCCCTTAATTCACAGTTTAAATCTATTCATCCAATACCAAAGTTCAGATATTTTCCCTAATACTGGCTGGTGCAAAATACAAATGCCATAGTGACAAGCTGAACAAGTCTTGAGTTAATAACTTAAGTAATTTAAATTAATGGGGAAATTGTAAACCTGATTGTTGCATGCTCCTTAGAAGATTATTAACAACAAGAGTTAGTGTAAGCTATGCCTACTAAAGAGTATTTTCTTTTTATATTGGGTATACTGTGTTGTTCAAATCTTGTATAAATATATATATATATATATATAAAACTTTCAATGACTTATAATAAACACGATCAGAGATTTATGTTCTGCACTGTACATTATCAGATTTTTCTCCTTTCTATTTAAGGAAGTTGCATTTTTTTCATACCTTTCAGCTCCAGTTTTCTCCAAAGTACTTGCAAAACCTGAAAACCTCTCTGCAACTTTCAATGTACAAGAGGGTAATATCACTGGTTACTTTACTTGGCAACTATCCAAAGTAAATCTTCATCAGCCTATGACAGGCTTTCAAGTCACATGGGCAGAGGTAACAACAGAGAGCCGACAGAACAGTTTGCCAAACAGCATTATTTCTCAGTCCCAGATTTTGCCGGCGGTAAGATGATTACTACTCTTTCTTAATATTTTAGGACTTGTATTTTTATTTCTGCAACTGAAATGCACTAATCTACTGTATTTAACAAAAGAAAGTGTACTAAATGATGTCATGTGATTCTTGATTCTGACATAATACTAGCATTCATACTAGCATTCATACCTTGCTTACTTTTCTGCATTTTTACTGGTGGTCAGGTGCCAGTGTCTGTGTTAGGTAAAGGAATGGGCCTGACACAGGAGGACCATAACAAGTTGAGGGGATCTCAGGCTTTCATAGGGTTGGGCATTATTGTATAAAGGTCTAAAAGACTAAAAATATTTTATACAGATTATGGAACTCAAAAGTGACTTCTTCTCATTGGACCTCTACTGTGGTGAAACCCTGCTCCTTTCCAGATTGTCCTTCCATAATTTTGCCAGTAGGGATAATCTTCCAGCAAGCGTTTCTACTTATTCATAACATCTGTTCAATAACTAGAGTTTAATTCATTGATCACATTTAAAAGAAAGACCAGAACTATGGGAAATATGCCAGGCAAGTGATGCAGTGCCGACTTGGAGCTTTATTATTACTGTTTATGGGGATGGGAGGGGCAACAATAATTCAGTTTGGGTAGGTATATGAAACTTTCTGTATAACTTTCTCTATATTTCTATATATAATTTTATATATTTATA
>CM044434.1:27693403-27711096 GCA_024363595.1 Xenopus borealis | reverse complement strand
TCATTAAAAACACTTTACTGTATACATTTTAAATAAAAAGGTGCATTTCTGTTTTTATAATTATGGATTTATTTTACCTGTATTCATTTACAGGATCATTATGTGCTGACAGTTCACAATCTTAGACCAGCAATGCTTTATAAATTGGAAGTTCAGGTACTGACAACGGGAGGAGAAGGTCCAGCAACAATAAAATCTTTCCAAACACCAGATTTACCCCACCGTAAGTAAACTGCACCGGTACAAAAGACCAAAATGTCCATATTTGATTAACTGCTTTTAATATTGTAACGCACTGGTAGAAGGAAAAAAGCCTTTATTATAGAAATTGGAAAATTCCCTTTTCTTTTTTCACCTTGTAAATTTACCCTGGTGGAGGTCATCTGTTGCCTCTAGGTGAATTTGTTCGCACATTAGTAAACAAATGATGCATTACACAAATGTCATTTAAACATAGTGATGTCATTAGAAAATAAAATATATAAATATCATGTGTTGGGAAGTCATTAAAAATGGCAGAAAACAATCTGAAAAACTGGGACAGTTTCACAGCAAATTAAACTGCATTCCAAAGCTACCCTTGAGACTCGTTGGAATGCAAATAAAAGTTCATGCAGAATATCCAATGGATAAATTATTATTGTGTAAAACTGCATAGAAAACATGGGTTAATTGGCAATACCAGTCAATGCTGTCATTGTAGTACATTTTTAGCACAGAATATTTGCTGAAACAGATTAGTAAAGACTTTACATCCCTGTGTATATGTGGCAGACTGTTTTCCCTGTTTAGGATATATTTTCAGCATTTTTGTTTTTAAAGGGACAATATACCCCTCTTTTTGTGGTGTTTCTACAAATGGCCTGTGGGTGTCACTGTGCATATTACTTGTACTGTGCAGATGCACAGTACTTTCTGTACAGCTTGAGAGTGATAGGGTTCAAGCTACTGTTGTGTAATGGCTGCATGAACCTGCTAATAAAGCCCTGTTAGACTCTGCTCATCCTCTGCTACCAAAACACAACACTTTTTCTCCCAATTTTTAAGCAACAGAATGGCAAAATAATGCAACCCCTTCCTCACCTTTACACCACTGTGAAGTGAAGGATCCCTGGACATGAAGTTCCTCTTTTTCCAGAGAATCTGTGCACCACCAACTATAGAAACATAGAGACTTCAAGTTCCAGAATACATCATTTCACAGTGAAGCAGATAAGGGATAGCTTGCATTACACTGTGAGCCTAAGTGGGATTCGGAAACGTTTCATATGAGTATCTTGGTTTCCTTCCAATCTGTGGAATCGGGTAAATTTTCTTTCTGGAAACTTGTATAATGTTTTTGCCCTTTTTATATACACCCAACTGAATGATCTAATGCCAAAAAGGAGGTTTATTTCCCCATCAAAGCTCTTTTGTATCGTGTCAATAAAAAGTCAGCGAAATAAGTGGTTCTATTCTGTAGTAATTGAGCATTTTATGCAGAAAGGGGTGATATACTGGAGTTTGAATTTGTATTTTCTTCCATTTTATGGAATTTTCAATATTAAAAAATTAAGAAATAAAGGAAAAGTGATGGTACTGATGCACATAGACCAAAATAACTTTTAAGTAACTGAGGGTAGCTCCTGTGTAGGGTTAGGAATGTTTTAATCTAATCATGATATTTTATTTAAAATTTTAAAGTTTATTTATTTGGTATTCCATTAAATTTATAGTAATATACAACTTTGTAGGGATGCAGTTTCAGGATGTAGTTTCTCTAAAGCTCAAAAAATGTGTGATTTAATTATAAAAAAACAAAAAACTCTAATACGAAAATTCACCAGATCATATAGAAGTCTATGGGAACTGCACTGATCCTATTTTTAAGCAATTCAGACTTTTAGATTTTTTTAAGATTTTCCCAAATAAATGTTTGGAGAAGTCTAATTTTTAAAAGTTTTCAAGGTTTTCCCATTTTTTTTGCACATTGTCCAGTGTTTTTTTTTTTTCTAAAATTCATATTTTTAATAACTTTCATCGCATTTAGAGAAACAGAGTTTAATTGTTTTTTTCAGAAAATTCCTAAAACCACTAAAATTCGACCTTTGATAAATGGTCCTCCCTGTCATGTAACTTTAGAATTCTGACCTGTGATGCAATGAAGGTTCCAGTTAGTAATTGGCGAAATATTTTGTGGATGATTTCGGTTGAGAATGCTTAAATTATGGATTCCAAGTCCTTGTAATTCTAACAACTATTTATATATTTAAATTCCCAGGGCCTCATCTTAAACAGCACCGCCCTCACCACTACAAACCATCTCCAGAGAAATACTGAACTCATACTGAATTAAATTCTCAAAAAATTATCTTAAAAAGGAATTGTGCATGAAAAGAATACAGAAGGAAACAATGGAAGTCAATTGTGAGAAGATTCTCTTTGGCAGATCATAGGTTGATGACTCAATAAATGTGTCCTCAGCTATGACTTCTAGTCAGTTCCCAGTATGCAATGTGAAGCACCTCCTTTCAGCATACTGAAGGTTACTACTCATGTCTCCCTTTGTTCCTGTATTTGAATAGGACTTTCACAGTGCAATCTTATTTCACAACGAAAAATGTCAGTAGTTTATATGTTTGTGAATACTACATATTGTATATATGACATACATGTTTCATAAAGTAATTTTTCAGGAACTTGAGGAAAATTAAAATGAAAGCAATAATTTACCTGAATATTATAGACAATGCTTTTTTTAAGGACACAGACTTAAGTATTAGCATTCGTGCATTCCATGATGACCTAAATGCAATAATAGGGATGACATTTGATCTTGTGATACACAGTTGAGTGTAATGGTCACTACATGCCACAACATTGTTTTTTGGGTTCAGTTTTATGTTATATATAAATTGGAAGTTATTGAGATGCACATATGTTGATTTACAGACAAATAGACTTTTCTGTGATGCAATATCACTGGTTCAATCTTTAAGCTATGTCTTGCAAATTTTCCATCCTATAAAAGCAAATTTAAATTTAAAACATGAAAATAGATTACTAGTTAGTGTTTGGGGGTAAATATATATGCTGCAATTTATTGCTGAACGTCTCTCCTTTTGTCTTGTCACTATTATTGTTGTACTACTACTAGCAATCCTGCTATAATAATAATGGCATTTCTTACCAATGATGAATTGGTTATATTTTAAACCTCTTATAACCCCCTATCTTTCTTTTGAAGATAATATCTAAGATCCATTTGTCAAAATATAATGCTGTATTAATAGGCAATGCAGACAAATTAAGCTTGAGTGATCTTAAGGGGCAGATTTATCAAGGGTCGAAGTGAAAACTTGATTTTAAAAAATTAGAATTTCATGCTATTTTTGTGTATCTGGGAATAGTCTTAATTGGATTCAAACTGTTTGAAAATTAGATTTTTGAAATTTATCATGAGCTATTACTTCAATTTGAATTTGTTTTTGCACTTAGAAATTCGACCATTGATAAATCTGCCCTTAAGTGTCTTACAACAACAAAAATGTTTGGTATCCATTGAAACCTATTCCTTGTTACATATGCAGCTATGAGATGAAATAATAGCATAGTATAAGCAGTACATACAAATTTTGCAAAGAAATACACTTTGTAATAATCAAATCTATATTATGTGCGGAAGAGGAAAATGTAAACTCTACAACAAATTTTTATAGCCATTTGCATAGTTAGGGACTGATTTACTAAGGGTCAAAGTGAATATTCAAATGCTAAAAAATTTTGAAAACTTCGACTATCAAATAGGCTACTTCGACCATGCGACCATTCGATTCTAATGGTCTAATAGTAAAATCCTTTGACTTTGAAATTCAAAGTACTGTCTCTTTAAAAATACTTACATTTTTTTACTTCGACAAATAAAAGCTGCCAAAGTGCTATGTTAGCCAATGGGGACATTCTAGACCATTTTTAAAGTTTTATTTTATCGAAGAACAATCTTCGATCATATGATTGTTCTTTGATTGCTCTTCGATCGTAGGAATGCCAAGTTCGGTGAAAAATCCTTCGACTTCGATATTCCAAGTCAAAGGATTTTAATTTTCTATTTCAAAATTCGACCTTTAGTAATCAGCCTCTAAATATTCTCATCTTTGGGGCACTGCTGTAGGCTTTTAGGCAAATAGCAAATACATAGATATTGTGCTGGTAATTGATATTTGAGCTGAATGGTTTGAAAGTAAACCTATTTTTTTAATTTTAATATTTAGATATTTCGCACACCAAAAATCTTTACACTCAACAGCCTACACTTGGAGGCAGATTTACTAAATTCACATGAAGGATTTGAAGTTCGATCGAATTTTCAAAAAGACTTGAATTCGAACTTTTGATTGTTTTTGAAGACCACTTCGACCAGTGAATTTTGAAAATTCGATCAAATCAAATGAATCAAATAATTTGAATGAAAATCTATTAGAATATTCTACTATTCGACAGTCGAATTACTTCCCCTTTAAAAAAAAATTCGACTGCCTAGTTTGCCAGATCAAAGCTAATGAATTGGGTTTCATTATTTTTGATCAGATAAAAAAATCGGTCGACCAATCGAATTACGGTAAAATCCTTTGAATTAGATATTTTGGGATTTGAAGGATTTTACTTCCAACACTATTCCCATGGTTGAATTAGAGGGTTTTTTAACCCTCGAATTCGACCCTTAGTAAATCTGCCCCATGGTGTGTATTGCTGGTATGCTGTTTGAGTACTGTTTCCTCAACTATATTTGCAGGATTGTGTTTAGCAAAAGTAACAACTATGCATAATGGTTCGCCATATCATTAAGGAATGTCTTTCTACAAACTAGAGGGTTCCCCTGACTAGGAAGATTTCTTATTAGTCCTGTTCAGTTGCCCATGCTCTGAACTAAATAATTGTCACTGTTGCCCCTGTATTTAGGTCCAGTGCCGCCCTAGGCACCAAGCGGAATGATGTCACTCTCATGATGCAGGTGACTTCACTTACATGACATTTCACTTCTGGCGCTCCAACACTGAGCCCTATACCCCTCACTTTGCGAATTACAGCAGTAAGTCTCCGTGGCAGCTGGGAGGTCATTTTATTTTGAGAAAAAATTATATATATCTATATATAGATATATATAAGCCTAGGCTTAATATATATGCAGGCGAGGGTCTTTTTTGAGAACCATGGGGAATGCTAAGTGAGTCTGCAGTCAGCCCAAATTAATAGTAGTTTACTGTACAGGTAACCATTTTATTTAACTATCACTGATAAAATGATGGCTATAAAAGCTATATATATTTTTATCCAAATCATAATCATAATATCCTGTTAAGATTCTTTTCAGATGCCAATAGTTGAAAAAAACCCAGTTTTTTTACTATACTAATCTCTCCTCCCATGCATCCCCAAGATTGATTGGCTGATAATAACACATATGACAGTTTAGGTATGCTATTCGTCAAGCATATTGTACATGCCATTGGCAGTTTAGCTGCTGCCTTTAACTACATCTTCAATTATACATTTGAATAGAATAAGTTATCTTCCTCGGACAAAACCTCATATACTTCTGTCCTGTAAGAAATACAAACTTCATGTGGCAGAAAGGTAATAACATAATTTGAATAATGATATTTTTACTATATTGAGAGAGGCTAATTTTGCTATGTAGTCTTTAGGTTATTTATCAAAATCTGATTTTTTTTTCTGAGTTTTTAAGTAAAAAAAGTCAGACCAAACTAGAATTCAAGATTTGATATGATTTATAATTGAAAACCTTGATAAATTGTTTAGGGGAAAAAAACAAAATATTTGTGTTTTTGTGGAAAAGAAACCCCAAAATTCTTCCTGTTATATTCTCAAAACTCTCCAATTTTTCTTGATATTGCTTGAAACTCTGACTTTTTTGCTGAAACTCAGCACAGACCATGATATCTTTATATTTGAAATGGGACCTTTGTCATTGACTTTTACAGGACTCTGACAGCTTTTCGGAGTATTTTCCGATTATGACTTTTAGCAGCCTTGGGGTATAATAAATCACAAAACAATCAAGTTTCTTCCCACAAAAAAATTCTGATTTTTTTTTGTGTTTTTGGCATTTTGACTTTAATAAACAACCCCTTAACTGTAAGTTGCATTTACCACTCATCAATTTCAAACCTCTACTTAATAATTAAAAATATATAATGTTTTCATATGCATACTGTCATACATGGAATTTAGTGATCTCCTTTTAAACCACTGCTTGGAAGACCATTTTTCTACCCAATAAAGCATCATTTGGCCCTTCTCTGAGGGTCACTTGGAAGCTAAGTGTTATGGGTTTTGGAATTGTGAAAACACAGGAAAAAATTTCATGATCCAACATTCAAAGCTGCAGAACTGCATCTTAATGTGCAAATCACAGAAGACATTTAAACAATGCAAATAAAGTAGAGCCACCTAATATATTCCCTACTTTTTCCAGTGAATAATTGTTTAAATATTTTTTTTTGGGGGGGGGGATAACTATACCATAGATTACTATAGACATTATGATCAAGCTCTTAGTTGGTTTCTGAATATGCAGTGTCTAGGGGCCAAGACAGAATGATCAGTTTATGAGTCATGAAGTTTTTAATTTAAAGTGAGAATATTCTAAATCCAAAGAGCACCTAATGCAACAAATTGTGTCTATAACCAGGGATATTGCTGGGAAATGTGGGTAACAAAACTTGTTCTTTTATTAAATGCTCATTTTTGAAAGACCTTAAAATCACCAGTAAGCAATGAAGCAACAAGTAGTAAGCAACAAAAAAAGACATTGTTTGCAAGCAATGGTGGAGCACCCTTTTAACAATCCACAGAAGATGTCAGTTATTTCTATAATTGGAATCAATTTTAAAGAAATATAGCTGGTTCATTACAAAACTGAGTAATGTTCATTGAATGTATAGGTATATATTGTCAACATAATTTTATCCACGGCTGTAACCTAGTTCTTGTATGAAGTGTATTTTTTTTATTCCTTTCTCTGGTATTTATTATACGCCCTACTGGGGTGCCTTCTATGGACCTCTTTACATATGTACATGTGTAAACTCAATATTTTTGTTGATGTTATGCAAAAATATATATTGTATCCATTTCAATTGTGTGAATAAAATGTTGCATGTATGGCAAATCCCATTTTTATCAACTGTAAATGATTCATGAAAATGTTAATTATATTGTTTTGCATGCCAAGATGTGTCTTTAGTCATAAGCATGATTTGGAGGAAAATTTTACATCTCAATTATGCTATAAGAGAAAATAAGAGTCCAGCCTGCATCTCTCTGGATGTAGAAATCCTGAAAAGCACATATTTATTTAAATATATGTAACAAACTTTTTTCCCACTGATATGGTTTAGGAAGTAATTAAAGACAATGTAAAGAAAATTTTGTAAAGAAATTTGTAAATGTAAATATTCTCCTATATAACTCATTTCCATGTTAGAATTTGTACATAATGTTTATGTAATAAACAGTCCTTATATGTTAAGAGATTGTGTGCATTATTCTGGAGGGAAATATTTTTTATGTTTCCTGTATTTGAGTTAATTCTATTTAGTATGTTACAGTAATAAAAAAATAAAAAGAGCTTTGAAAAAATGTAGATACCTACCCTACTGCACCTAAGCTATACTATCAGTTGGTCATAAAACCTACTTGGTATTTATACAGAAAAAGCTTCATGTGTGCACTGGTCAACATTGTGAACATTTGAACATTGGTCTTCTTTTCATGCAAATATAAAGATGCAAATTATGATTTAGTACAGGTATTTTCTGTAATAATAAAATAATACCTTGCTCTTGATGGTGGTAAAATAATTATTTTGGGTTTATTTAATATACAAATGTTTTAGACAAAGTTAGCTACATCTATAGTTCGGTTAATGAAGCCTCAAATCTTTATGGTGAGTTTTTATGGGGAAAAACAAATATTTTCAGAAATAAAAAAAACTTGATTTATTATGCTCCTAAAATCCAAAAAATACTCCAGCTAAAACCTGTCAAGTCATATAAAAATCAATGGCAGGTGCCCCCTTTAACAACTGTAAGATGTTTTTGCCTTCATGATGTTTTCACTCGAAACCTTGAAAGAATTAAAACATTTTGGGCGACAATTGTAAAAAGTAAAAAATTGTAAAAATCATTTTGTTGAGACTTTTGCTGCATGTACAAATTTTTGTTCTGATATTTCTTAAAAATTTAGGGCATTTGAGGTTGGGAGTTTGGTAGAATTTTTTAAATAAAAATAAGAGAAAAGCTAATTTTAGTAAATACCCCTTTTAAATTCAACTTTTTACAACAGTTTCTTTTTATGTGGCAATTATTTTGAATTTGAGTTTCTGACACTCATTTTTTTTTTAGATATATTAAGCACAGAGAACTGGTGAACATGAATATATAAATTTGGCATCTTTAACCTGACAAATTCAAGTAAAGTCAAAGGGAGTTGTATTAGCAAATATTAAAGCATTTTTTTAATGTGAGGTTTCCAGATTAATTTGAAATTTTAAACTGAAAATTATGTTATTTTATTTCATTCATGTCGGTCTATCACATTTTATTTGATCACATTTTTTTGAAATTCAAAACAGATAAGCATATTTTTAAAGATTTATTTCAGTTATAAATATTTAGAAAATGTAATTTTTGATAAATCTGCCTTCCAAATTAGTTGCTATATTCCAAATTACGGTAAAACCAAAAATCGAAATTCCAAAGTATCCTTCACCTGTTCTTAGCAACTAAGGCAGAAGCATCGCGATAACCCATGGTTTTAAAATGTTTATATAGTTCTTTACATCTGAGATTAAAAAGACAAATCCATATTATAAATAAGTCCCAAAGTGCATCTTTGGAAAAAAATATTAGGACTTCTAAACTGTAGTGGCTTTAAAAATATTTTTACATTCATCTTAAATCATGCAACCAGAGAAGCATTTTGAAGCTCCTGTTATACATGGTGGCTGTTTGTATTTTCTAATTGAGCTGTTAATTGGGTATGTGGTGGTTTAGAATACTAATTGGTTTATTTTGATGTATTTAGTTCCAGTGGTGGTTTCAAAGGGAGAGTGTGACATGTATAGTCTATTGTGAGTGTGTGCATCTCCTTTTCAGATGCCATTTTACTGGCGCTCTTTTTGTCTGAACTGCAAACTGGCTGTGTAATGGGGAGAAATGAAAGAGACTGGTGTTAACACTTCTAAACTTCTTCCTTCTGCCAAGAGAGAACAAGCACAAAAAACAGGAACAGCACAAAAACATCTATGGTTTTAAGAAGTTTTATGAAGATAAATGAGAACATCTGTGTTCAAGTTACCTAATATAGCAAGCAGCATTGTGTACTAGTTGCAGAAGACACAGCACTGACCCATAGATCCATGCACAAAGCAGATGCAACTTGGGCACATTACTTCTACTTTTTGCTTCCTCAAACTACAGTAAAACTGCCTCTGCTAAGACATTAGTGTTGCACTGTAAGTCTGGTCCCAACCTTCTTTATCACTTCCCATAGGTCTCCCCATTTTAAAATTGCAGCATGCATTTTTTAAAGCTAATTTGGAGACAAAATGTCTGGACATAATATTCAACCATCACACTACTACACCATGAAAGCAGCATGCAGCCATTTCGAAGAAGAAGAGAGTGAAGTGGAGTGTAGACCTTGGGATGGTTGAGTTGAGTGAACCAGGAGATTTCTGTGGAAATGATTGGCATATTAAAAAACTATAACTGAAATTCATACAAACAACATTTCACAAAGTAGATTTTGACTTGGGTATTTAGTGGTAACATTTTCAATAAAACTGTATGATAAAAGCTGATGATTTTTCAACTCCTAACTTTATGGTCCCTATTACTCAAGTCCTTGGGGTTCTTAATGGCTATATGCTTCCTAAGTGAACTATAATAGAGATTAATAGGTGCAGTATAACAGAGATAATAGAGATTAAAGTTTTTTTTACTGCCTTATTCTAAGGTCCAAAATTTGTTAACTTTGGGATCTTCTGCATGTAAGTAATGTGTTCCTCCAATAACTTACGTTCACCTTTGTTAGAAGCTCACCTGTTGGTTTCAAATGAGTCCTGATAGCCTTGGTACTTGGTCATTTGTCTCTTTGACAGTTATGTATGGGAATAGTCATTGTTACACTTAGGGGCACATTTACTAAGAGTCGAAGTGAAATTTGAATTACAAAAATTTGAATTTCAAACAAATTATTGGCTACTTCAACTATCGAATAGCCCAAAATTCGATTCAAATTGAAAAAATGCATAAATTCGAATTCCGAAGTACTTTCTCTTTAAAAAAAATTTTAATTTGACACTTAGCCACCTTAAACCTGCCTAATTGCTATTTTAGCCTATGGGGGGCCTACTGGAACCTTTAAGGAGTGTTTTTGAAATTTTTTGGAATTCAAAGGATTTTGGCCAAAATTGTTAGAACGAAGCATTCAAACAATTTGAATGATTTTAATTCAATAGAAAATGGACCCTTAAAAATATTTGATGCTCTAATTTTTTTAGATTTGAAAGTTGACCCTTAGTAAATCTGCCCAGTACTGTGTAAATTAATAATCAAATTGAAATTATGAGCTGCAGATTTTGTTATTTAGCAATAGTGACGAGCAAAGTTTTTTCACCAAGTTTTGCTGCTAAAATGAAACCCATCAAAACAACCTTTTTTTTTACCAGAGAGCAAAATTCAGATGTAAAAGGAATTGGGGAGCAAAACAAGCATGAAAAATGGTTCATTGTGGTACCAAATAAGGGCTGTGATTGGCCATTTGGTAGCCCCTATATGGACTGGCAGCCTACAGGAGGCTCATTTTGGTAGTACACCAGTTTTTTTATGCCTACATGCCAGGAATTAAAAAGTAAGCACCTACTTTCAGGTCATGGGGTGCAACATCCAAGGGGTCAGAGAGCAACATGTTGCTCACGAGCCACTTTTTGGGGATCACTGCTTTAATGGGTGAAAACATTTGTTGCACATCAAAAATGTGTCTCGCAATTGGCTGTGCATCAAAATAAAATTGTCACCCATAGACTTCAGACATTTCAGCAAATATTTGGTGAATCTAAACAGGTTAGATTTGACATCAATAAGAACCTTTGTAAAAGCCTCATTTTGAGACCCTGACCTGGCTGGTTACATTTGGTTTAAGTAATTTCCAGCCACGATTTTAAGCTGTAAGTCTAGAAGATTCCTGTCTGTGACCACTGTCTGCCTGTGGTCTTCATAAACTGTTGTGTGTGGCATCACCATTTTTAAATCATCTGGCCACAAAGATTTCTAAAAGTAGTAGTGATGTCACTACACTGGTGCAGCATCATACATGGAGACCATTTTGGATGCACTGCAGAAGAAGGGAGCACCTTCAGATGCTCCTTACCTAAACTTATACTTGCCTAGTAGCATAGCATGTTTGGACTTTACACTATTGCACATGCTTAAGTGTGCATTATTTTCTTAATTGGAGCCTGGAGTAAAAACTAGTGATTATATTCATGGGGGGGGGGGTGCCTAACATATTGTCACCCATAATGAATGGGACTTTATTTGTCCCATTTGGGGGTCACCGTTGTCTACTTCATGTTAAAAGTTCATTCTAAGTTGTAAGATAAACTATCCCTTTAAAGCTGTCTCAACCATTATTTTATTTTGAACACTCATGAGTGAAAAAAGATGAAAATTTTCCCTTACAATAGGAATATCTGATGGAATTTCTATGATATAAGCCTAACACTATGTAGCAAACTACTCCTCTACTGAATATTTAGCAAAAACATTTACAGATGTTGGGTGGAAAAGTCCCTAACAGAACTAATATATATTTGATCCACCTTTCTGTGTTTTGTGCTAATGAGGCTTTACCAGCTTTGTTACTGTTATTGTTAGAAAGACGAAGTGCACTACCATGGTTGTATATTAAAAGAGCTTATAATTATATATATATAAAGGGAAAAGGACTGGTTTCTTTACAATACTACAAGCTCAACATTCTGTGAAGGTGTTATAATTTCAACCGTGTTAAAGCTGGCAAACCTACCCATAACATTTTTTTTACAATGAATGAACTGGCAAATAGAAAAATGTTACCTAAGAGGCCTCCAGTTTCATTTCACATAAGCAGCTCTGAATGGCGTGGGGATAATGTGGCCACCTGAACTCATTCCACAGCATGCAATGCAATTGGTTGTCAATCACAGCGTTGAGGCTATTCATAGAGTATCTCAAGACTTTACTCTACAGATGATGGATTTGATCCCATGTGCTCTTCAAAGTGTATTACACCCGGACACCAGGCCCAAAGAAAAACAGATTTTAAGGGGAACATTTCCTCTTCTGTTGCATATTCTTTTAAAATGTAACAGAAGATGTAACTGGAGAAGGTAAATATGGTTGAGGGAAAATGGATCTGACAGTTCTTAGGAGTAATGGCATTTCTGTCATTTAGTCCAACAGACAGAGTTCATTCTTGACACTCTGACATGAGAATGAGTCAAAGACTGAATTCCAGCTAACCACTCTATACAGTATAGACCTTTTGTGCTTCTTGGTGTGGACCCGAGCGTCATCTTTGTGACATATATAAACAATAATTTGACAAAATTTCAACACTTTAAAATATTTAAGTAAAATAACTCCCATTAAAAGGGGAGGCAATTTCCAAAACAACATTTTGGCCAATGATAAAAAAATAGTACAGGTATGGGAACTTTTATCCAAAATGCTTGGGCCCTGTGGGTTTTCTGGTTTCTGGTTTCCGTAATTTTGAAATTTGGATCTCCATACCTTAAATCTACTAAAAAATAATTGAAATTTAATTAAATCCAATAGAATTGTTTTGGGTCCAATAGCAAGTAATTATATATGTGCATCAGACACAAGGATTTAGCATTACAGAGAACAAGGAAATCATTTTTAAAAATTGTATTTATTTGATTAAAATCAAGTCCATGGGAGACAGCCTTCCCATAATTTGAAGTTTCCAGGATAACAGATCCCATACCTGTAATTTTAAACAACTTTCCAATATACTATATTCTATATACTATATTCATTTTCAGTTGTACAGTAGAACCCATTTTAAATTTTTCAGGGCCTATCATTAAATGCCAAAGTGCACAAAATGTGTAAGACTTTACTATTTCTATTATTTGCCCGAAATAAGGTCTCAAGTTTTTTACTAAGCCTATCTGTGGTAAATGTCTGTAAGGCTAGAGCAAGTGCACCCATAGCCCGTATAAACTGGTGAGATCCTCTACTTTGCATGACTATACATCACTTATTTCTTAATCATATTTTACGTTTTCAGGAGACAAAAATTGTGTAAAATCAGGGAAAATGTATAACCAGAGAAAACATTAACATAAAGTTGAGGTTTCATGTGTATATAAAGCATTAGCCATCCCTTTCTATCCCCTAACTTTATAGTTCTGACTTTGAAATAATTTTAAAGGGGATCAGTAACCTTAAAAAACAGTGCCAAATCCTATTTCATGATGTAAGTTAAGCAAAATAAACCCCACTTATAGTATAAAAATGATTTAACTTTTTGTTTTGTAATTCGCAATTACAGAAAGCAGGCAGGCGCCATTTTGTAGACACTGATATTAAAGGAACAATAACATCAAAATATGAAAATGTATAAAAGTAATGAAAATACAATGTACTGATTGTGCTGCACTCTTCGAATTGGCGTGATTGCTGCAGAAAATCTGCTATAGTATATAGAAACAAGCTTCTATGTAGCCATGGGGGCAGCCATTCAAAGGAGAAAAGGCACAGGATACACAGCAGATAACAGATAAGCTCTGGGATTCTTCAGAACGTATCTGTGATCCATGATTGCCACCTTTGTGTAGCTTATGATCTGGGCAAGGGCACACCATGACATCACCAGGACGAGCAAAGTTGTGGATGGGGTGTGCTATTTATCATTGGCTGATTGCCATGTCGATCAGGGGAGATCCTGCCCTGCAGACTGTCTTGACCCAGCCTTCTGAAAACCGGGCTGTCCAGGTCAAATTCGGACAGGTGGCAACCCTACAGTGATCTATTATGTATCCTTTGCTTCAGTGGCTGCCTACAAACTATAATCATTTTTCTGAAGCAAGCAAACCAGTTGTATCAGTGTAGTGCAATAGTAAATGTTATTGTTGTAAATTTTATGTCATTACTGTTCCTTTAAGGCAATTTTTGACTCATGCTGAAATCATGTGTGTGCTCCAGAATGGGGAACCTGATGCAGCTGCCCCATGCACTGGCCACACAATTAAATGGTGAGGAGGGTGGGGTATGTGGGGGGTGCGCAGACATCTAGGTGCAGAATGGAATGTGACAGCTGAGACTTTTAATACAGTTTATAACAGGTATTGATGTGTTAAATAAAAAAAGAATTTGTTTTTATGTTTAATTTGAAAAATACTTTTATTGTACTGATTTTAATGTCTGGTGTGACAGTTCCCCTTTAAGGAATGCATATTGGAAGGTTGGGTAGGTTGACAATTATCTTTCCTTTAAAACAAAAGTATGTTCCTTGTTTTAATTACAGTGTCGCAAAATAGTTTCATTTTATTGACTGTGCAGAACCAAAATTCTTTAAAGCTGCTCTGCTTTTTTTCACTATTGAAATGCGATTCCCCCCCCCCCAAAAAAAACTAAGCTGCCAAAACAAATAGTAGTGAAAAGAACTGATACAGAGCATTTTTCACATGACCTTTCTAACACCTACAAGATAAAGAGCTGCTGTTTCATTGTATGAACACTGTTTAAATTTGAAAAAAAGGTTAATGTTAAAGTGTTTGTCTATGTGTTCAGGGAACTAAATATGTAGTGACACATATTGGCATATCCTTGTCTGTTTTATGGGAAGCTACTATATCAGCTGTTCCCAAACCTTTCCCCCATCCTATATCAACATATTAGGTAATTAGTAATTTATGTACTGTGGCACCAGTTACTCCGGGTCTGATGCAAATTCGGCCACTCACTAAAACAGATTAGCTTCCACAATTACAGATTTACCCGACTCATTAGCATTATAGTAAATATTAATGGGAAATGTTCACTTTATTTTAAACTAATTATCTTAAATCATTCTCTTTAAACTCAGGGTTCTAAATAAAAGTTCTTGTCTTTTTCTTTCAATTTTTAAGATGCAATGTAGGACAAGGGAAACATCTTGCACAAGTGTGTCTGTATGTAACGTTTCTGGGCAAACAACACTAGGTCCCACATTAACTAATGAAATGTGTAACTTTAGCAATTGTCTAGAGCAGCACTTCCCATCTGTTTGGCTGGAAGGCAACATTTCTTTCTATATGATGCAAATGTCCAGTGCCTTCAGCTAAGATTTGCTCTGCAGGCCAAGCAACTCCTGCTTAATGAAATTCTGTCATGATTTTATGGTTTATTTTTTATATCTAAATTACACTGTTTACTTAATTCACTTTACCATTAAAACTTTTATTCTTGAACCAACTAATGTATTTTTAGCTGTAATATTGGTGGGAAGGTAGCCTGATTCTGAGCTCTGAGAAGGAGCTGAAAATTCTAGATGGAACTGCTTTGAGACAGCTATTGCTTCTCCCCTTGTCATTGTACTTCAATACAACCCAAGTCGTACTAGTAGAGATATTAGAATAGCACCCAAGCAGGAAATGGCAGGATTTTAGCAATACAAATAAATCCTTCTGCAAAGGTGTCAGGTAGCTGCTATCTGGTTAGCTGCCCATTCTTCTGTTGATGGGTTGGGGGCTTGATGGGGAAGGGAGGGGGTGATAGTTCAACTTGCAGTAGCATAGTAACATAGTAAGTAAGGCTGAAAAAAGACTCACGTCCATCAAGTTCAACCTTTTTTTTTTTTTAATTTTTATTATAACTGCCTAACTGCTAGTTGATCCAGAGGAAGGCAAAAAAAAAAACCATCCTTAGCCTCTCCAATTTGCCTCAGAGGGGGACAAATTCCTTCCTGACTCCAAAAAGGCAATCAGAAACTCCAAAAAGGCAATCAAAATGAAATCAGTGTAACTAAATAAAGAGTAACTGAAGTTTATCAGAGCACAAGTCACGTGACACCTGGGAAATGGACATGATCCCCATGCCAAACTCCAAAATTAAATATAATTTAATTCAGATGTCATTGCAGAATTGTGCTTGAGCCGCACTATTAATTGATGCATTTTGAAAAAAAAACAAAAACCTTTTCCTGTGACAGAATCCCTTTATAAAAAAATATGTTTTTCCTTTAATATTGGTTCTTCAATTGTAGGTGGACTTTAATATACATGCAATACACATAAAAAGCGGTTGAATATATCCCTTGTGTTCCAACAGCACCACAAATACATGGCTAGACTGCCCTGATCTATACGTTTGCAAGTGAATTGTACCATTTATGGCCAAACTCAGCATTATTATAAAATCTATCACAAGCAGGCCCATATTTTACACTCTGCTTGCACATACGTACTTCATTGATTCAGGTTTTATTGAATAATCTCACCGTTCTCTGGTGGGTTTTTCGTACCTGTGACTTTCAGTATAAAGTCTGTAGAAGAGAATGGCAGAATTCCCCTAATGCCATTTATAAATATTTTAGTCAATGCTCTTAGACAAATATCAAGATATACCTGATCAGGAAGAATTGGTGGAGACGGGATGCAGACAGTTCCTGCTTTATTTTGTATTTAGGTCCTTTTTCTATAAGTATTTGGGGTTTAGGAGATGAATGGTATTGCTTATATTTAAAGACATACCTGATGTTGTTGTGTTTAAAGTAACAAAATATCCAGTTACATTTTGAGCTACGTTCTTGAAAAATAGAAAATGAAAGCTAATGCTTCTTTAGGTCTTACAGCCATAAATAAACATCAGTAAAGTCTGATTTAATCACTTGTTACCTGATGAATTTAATTATTAAGCCTAAAATACAGCTTCCATAACCCTTGGTGAGTTCAATCAGACCAGGAATCAGTAGGGAACATATTTGTTCAACATACCATATAGAGTAATGGCTGCTCCTTAGACCTTCTGACTTATTTACTGGCTGTCATGAGGTCACCAGGAAAGATTAAAGAGTTCAACCCTCTCAGCTAATACACACATGGGCTACCAATTAATGAACACAATATCTGGGCTTTGAATTCATTTAGCAGCTCCAAGATATATCTGGATCGAATCAGAAGAAGAGCATGGCTATGTTCTAAATATTAATGAGAAGGGGCTTTATGAGCCCTCATTTAAGATGCCGACTTACATTGTAAAACTTCTTAAAGCAAATTTGTGCAGACAGAGTGCCTGCATTCCACAAGGCCTGTAGAATAAATCCATTCATGTACTGTATAGTCATAAAGATCATTTTGACTCCATTTTATGCAACTCCAAATTTCTCTATTTTCCTATGTTTCTGTAAGGATAAAACAGTATCTTGTACATGATTATAACTGCTTTAATCCATATTGGTTGCAAAACAATCCTATTTGGTTTATTTAATGTTTAAATATTTTTTTAGTGGGTTAAAGATATGGTGATTAAAATTACAGAAAGTCTCCTAATCTGGAAATCCCCAGGTCCCAAGCATTCTGGATAATACGTCCACACCACATGGATATGGGGAATATAGAATTATATTACTTTTTATGG
>CM044434.1:27668638-27692515 GCA_024363595.1 Xenopus borealis | reverse complement strand
CAGATCAGGTCTGAATTGAGGGAAGATAGTGTGGGAGGCCAGGACTGAGTGAGGGCACTGGGGGAGCGACAGGGGAGTGGGTCTGGTTTGGGTGCAGGATTGGGCATTTTTCCCAGTGTCCCACCGGCCCAGTCCAACACTGCTTAAAACGTCAACAAAATGTATGTTTACGCATTATAGCAAGTTTTATTTTACTTTTATCATTAAAGTTAAGTTTCTCTAGTTTGTAACTAGCAACAATCTCCTAGGTTAATGTTGATGAATAGCATGTGAGATGTAGACAACAACGCACACAACCCAAGGGAACCCTAGAGTAAACACCTGCATGGAGGAAGTAGTATTTCTAGGAGTCCCTGTGTATGTTTTACCAATACACACAACTGACTTGCTCTTGGTAAACAAAGTGCCTAACACTATCAATGACATTGAAAATCAACCCATTGGAAGTGAAAATATTAGTGATGGGTGAATCTGATCAAATGCATTGAAGTCTTTGGGCGACATTTTTTTGGCAAAATTTTTGACCCGTTATTGGCGTTGTTTTCGTGGCAAAACTTGGAAAAAATTTTGCTCATTACTATTTATTGCATGTATTGCATGCTATTTTTCAGTTTGCATGCTCTTACAGTGGCATTCTAGGAAAAAATGTCACAAGTGCATGGTCACTATTTTGCATTGCCTTAGTAAAGGAGACCTTAAGAGTCTAAGTCAGGGTGGTCCAACCATAGGCCTCCAAGGAATCATGTTTATGGAACACAGCCATTAAAAATAGAATAGAGTTCTGTGAGCTACATCTTTTTACATATAATCTAGCTCTCAGTCATGTAGTATATCATATTTCAGGCACATGGCTCTAGAATTGTCAGACAGCCTAATCTAAGTAATCCCTTGATATCGCAATTGCAGACTATATTCACTTCTTACATTCCTGACTTGGGAGTTATGGGGGTGGGCAGCGAATGCAAGGGCTTCTGTTTGTTTGTGTAAGGGAGTAGGGATTTAGCCTTCCACTGTGGTTATTATGACCCAAAGTACCTAGATAAGAAGCTGGTACATGTAAGCATTGGTGGTGCTCAGTCACATGCAGGTTAGGTATGACTTGCGGATAGTGGTGAGGTCACAGTGGTAATGGGATGTCAAGTGGCTCCCCTATCTTTGAGAAGAAAGAGAAGAGAAAAGCACACTTCATTGAAAATGGAGGGGGACCCTTTAAATGAGGACTAAATAATGTTAGACTAGATCCTACATATGATCACTCCATGAATGAGAGATAGTCAGGGTTCACATTTGGAAAAAATCTGAGGCCCTAATGTTGAGTAGTATGATAGAGGGAAATTTGTGAACACAAGTGCAATGTGTGCCATGTTTACCAACAATGCAGCAGTTCCCTTTAGAAATTTGTCCACACATTTTTAGCGGCAATGGTTTCTCTTCTGGTACCCTGACAGAAGACATTAATGGCATTAAAAATCATTTCAATATCATTGATAAAAGTCGATTGTGAATGTACCATGCACCAACCTCTATTATATCTTACGTCTGTCATCATGGCATTTTAATCTGAGGATCAAAGTGCCATTATATGTTGGGTTAGTGGTAGCATTCTTCTTCTTCTTCATTATGTTTTGTCGTCATTGTGGAAGGGTTACAGTAGATGGGATCACTAGGCCACATGTTTAGATCAAAGTGAATAAGAGCCATGTATTTTATTTATAAGACATGTTTCTGGGGGGCATTTGGTTCTTGCAGAACATCATCTTGGTCACGCCACTAGAATAGTATTAGTATAATACTTTTGTGATTTGTCCAACATGTGCTTTAACAGCATGCATATACCTTAGGCAATATGTAATTACCATCAGCAGTGTGTATTACTGGCATAAGTTTGAGCTCAATTGGACAGCAGCAAATACTTTCTAGCATGAAAAATTGCATAAATGCTGTACAAAAAGCAATAACTTGCGGTAAAAGGAGCCTTGACTGGAGTAGAGCTACATTGTCTACACAATTTAGAACCAGTTGTGAAGGGAGTAACAAATGACAGACTGACACTGCTTGCAATCATATTTACAGTAATTAAAAATTAACTAAAATAGCATGTTTAATCAATTGCAAAGTCACTTTTATTACAGATTTTTTCTTTCATAATGCAATTTTCAGTTTTTAGTATTTTTCGTGATCATATTGGTAATTAGCAGAAAAGGTGTCTGTCGAGTTCCTCCACATTTTTGCACCTTAGGCTGGTGCCTCTTCTGCATACACCTAGTTCTGACAATGGTAGAGACCATATGCTGTTGTTTTTAAGATTACTCTGCTGAGCAGTTGCCCCCAATATTTTTTTAGGCAGAGAGAACATTTCCTGTTCCCATATTTAAACTGAAACTTCCTTGGTCACCACTCATTGACTGTTTAACCAGCTGAAAGTGTAAACATTGGTGGCACTTGGCCTGAAGATCTGCTTTTGATAATAAATGCCAGTGCATTAAGGCAATTCTCAATGCAGCCAATGGCAGATAGTTGGGGACTTCCCTATCATTTAAAACATCACAACAGTGGTCTAAAAGCACATCAATCCTTCTGTCTAAAACAAGCAATAAACAGTTGCTATTGTTTGTAATTATTGTCTTATTAACTTTTTACTTTATATGAAATTCACAGGAAATACCACCATGACAGTAATTATTGCCTGGGATTAGATAGAAAGATAGATAGATGATAGTTAGATGATAGATGATATATATCTAAAAATATAGATAGATAATAATATAATAATCTAGAAATATAGATAGATTTCTGATAGATAGATAGATAGATAGATAGATAGATAATAGTTAGATGACAGATAGATACACTGTAGATGATAAATAGATGATTGATTTCTAAAAATATAGATAGATAGATGATAGATATATAAACAGATGTTAGATAGATATCTAGAAATATAGATGATAGTTAGTAGATAGATAGATCGATAGATAGATAGATAGATGATCTATATCTAGAATTATAGATAGATGATAGATAGATAGATGATCGATATCTAGAATTATAGATAGATGATAGATAGATAATAGTTAGATGACCGATAGATACACTGTAGATGATAAATAGATGATTGATTTCTAGAATATATAGATGATAGTTACTAGATAGATAGATAGATAGATGATCTATATCTAGAATTATAGATAGATGATAGATAGATAGATAGATAGATAGATGATCGATATCTAGAATTATAGATAGATGATAGATAGATAGATAGATAGATAGATAGATGATCGATATCTAGAATTATAGATAGATGATAGATAGATAGATAGATAGATAGATAAAGATGATAGATAGATAGATAGATAGATAGTTGATTCAGTGTCTGATTAAGATTATACCCTCTTGTTCTCAGGGTTGTGCAAAAGCCAGACTCGAATTTCAGTTAATGTGTTAACTGTGAGAACACATTTGTCCAATTATATGCTAAAATGAATAGCCTATATTTCTTTTTTTTTTTTATTAACATGAGTTTTGTGTGAATTACATGCAAATCTAATTAAATCCTACTGCCTAGTTACAGCAATATTCTTTATAATAAATTTAACCTACCTGGCTGAGTTAGGCTCTTAATTGATGTTTAAAAATCCACTTCTAGCTGGCAAGTCTATAAGCCCTTTTAATGACATGCTTCTTAGACAGCCAACTGGCCCAAAATTTTTGCTTAAAGCAACCCCTTAATTGCTCTCTGGTCATTTATAAAGCAACTAATAGATGGCACTTAACAAGCCTGTTATTAGATTACTTGTCTAGTGTATGTGGTTTGGCCTACATGTGTAGCCGGTGTGGGGTCCTATATTATTCAAAAGAAACAGCTGTCTAATCTAACATGAACTTTTTTAGAAGTGCTGTGGTCACAGATGTTTAAGTCATTACGGATTTTGCATGTTAAGTTTGGAGCGCACATCATTCACACCATATTCACTATTGTAATTGCCTGTTAAAGAACATAATTTGAAGCAGGGCTTTTTAACTGAACAAAATAAATGTATAACAAATGAATATGGCATAGTTCGAAGGCCAGAGAATATTAGGGTGTCCCTTTATTATCCAGGTATATTGACCAATGTGGTGTTCTAGATACAAACGCTACCCAATACCCTTTGTGTCATGTCGGTAAGATTATATTAAATTGCCAAGAATCCAAACCAGCAGTAAGGAATCTGCAAAGCACATAAATCCTATGTCTTATTCTCCCTCTAATGAACATTTTGAAATAAGCAATAATAAAATGTCTCTTTATTGATAGTTTAGGATAAAAGCTAGTCATTCATCTGAACATTTTAAAGACTCCAGCTTCCAAATGAAAATAAATGACTGCAGATTCCAGTAATAGGTGAGGTAAGAAAATGAAAAACACATTTTGCAAGTTAAAAAAAAAAAGTATGATGCATTGTAATGTGGATTTTACACAGAAATAAAAACAATTCTAGAGCTTTGAACATGTCAGGGCTACTTGGCATTCTCTGGAAAAATAGAGGCAGATTAAATTAAAATATTAGGTTTAAAAACACAACAATAAAGTTGTCTTCTGATAAAAGGGATTTGCATCCTGATGAGTAAATAAACTGGGGGTACATATATATGATGGAGTCAGAGCAAAAATCTAACATAGTTTATGTTGTTATATATTTACTGATTTAATGTGGAAATTGTGCTGATTTGTGCTTTATCTGCCACAAGAACGTCAAGAACACAATTTTAGAACGTATTTCTCTTTTTTTCTTTTATTAATTTTGGAGAGACATTCACTTTTCACACACTGCAGACTTTAGTATTCTAAAACTACACATACACTGTCTCATAAAAAGGGCTAACTTGGTCCCTATAGACAAAATATGGTAAGATATCTATAGGGCATGCATCAGCATATTCATGTGTTCCTTTCTCAATGGGTTGCCTCAGGCCCTCATTATGATCCAGTCATTGCCCCTGGGCCAAATGGTCGCATTATCTAGATTTGGTGGTTAAATCAGCTTACCCCACTCCTGTATAATTGTTATCTGACATCATGACCACAAGAACAAAGTTTCAGGTATTCTGTGAGGGTGGGGGAAAAGGGCGTGTCACGTGTCTGCGTGCTACTGGGTGGTGAGCTCTTAACGTGCCATCCCCGGGGAGCCTGGGACACCCCAGTCCCATAGTCCTACACTAAAAATTATCATTATCTTTAAAAATGGCAACCTTATTGGAAATTCCTGTTCCTGTCCATGTTTAAAATGAGGGGTATGTATCAGGGTAGAATTGGGGTGGGAGGACACTATGAAAAAACTCAGTGGGCCCCTGCCCTCATTGACTCCACTGACCCAGCCCCACTTCTGTGTAATTGTGCTTGATCCTTGCCCCCAAGAAGTTTCAGGTACAAGGTGAGGGGGAAGAGGGTGGTATCAGGTGTCCTGTTGCTTGCAACTGGGGGAAGAGGCCTTAAGGTGCCAGCCCTGTTGTGCCCTGGATACCTAAGTATTGCACTGGTAGGAGTGTGCTAATAGTCCCTATCAGAAGCACAGTAGGAGGTGGATAGCCAATCTCAGCCCTCCAGTTACACAAGCACAGGCTTTAATACCCTATGACAGGGGTCCCCAACCTTTTTTTCACATGAGCCACATTCAAATATAAAAAGAGTTGAGGAGCAACACAAGCATGAAAAATCCCTTGGGGTACCAAATAAGGGGGGGGGGTAATTGGTTAATTGGTAGCCCCATGTGGACTGGAAGCCTACAGGAGGCTCTACTTGGCACTATACTTCATTTTATGCAATTAAAACTTGGAAGCCTGGAATTCAAAAATTAGCACCTGCTTCGAGGCCACTGGGAGACACATCCAATGGGTTGGAGAACAACATGTTGCTCATGAGCTACTGGTTGGGCCCTATGAGGTTCACTTAACTTCTGATTGTTCCCTGCTTTACAGTGCCATCTGCTTAGTGCCAAAGGCACTCTTACTCAGCCTAGGGAAACAAAGCAGCAGGAAGGGGAACATGGGTGGCACTAGAAGGGTTTTTGGAAAACAAATTCAATACACCATTCTGAAACACAACTTTTTAAAGCACATTTCTTGTATATTTAAAAGAGTATAATGCACTGCTTCAGGAAAGATTATGTTATTGACAAGCCATCTGTCCATTCAACCTGTGGGGAAAATAATGGGCTACGTATGGGATACGGAGAGCAAAGCTATTTGACATGCCATCATCCTCAGCAGTCTATAGAAAAATCATGTCTCAGAGCCAAGACATGTTTAATAATAGATTGATACAATCAGTAGATGTGCATTCCCCTTGTGTTAAACTATTATCCCTTTGCCCAGGCTTACAGCAAATTTAGGCAACTATGATTGCTCTGTGTTATTACAAACTTCTTTGTTTTTGCTTGTGTTCCCAGTGATGGTGAATTATACTTCTTCTCTTAGTCTGAAGTCATTCTATTGTCACTGGATTATCCCTGCAGACTTCAAATGGCCACACCTGGAATAGCATTTGGTTGCATATTTGTAACATATGGCCACACAGGTGGATAGGCACACTGACCTATTAAGTTGGCAATTTACTTTGCTAAAGGATCCCAAAGAAATAATGAGGATTATCAGAAGAATCCAATAACTATATCCAATTGGTCTAAATCTAAAAGCATAGGCAAACAGCTTGAGAAAAACAGAAACCCCTGCAATTGAAATATAGTTATTTATAGTTATAACACAAATTATAAAGAATGTGTCCTTTTTAAAAACATTTGATACTGGATATAACACATTTCCTGGGTTGATTTCACAATAATTTACTTATAATTTACAAATTAGTGAATACCTTAAATGAATTATCTTCTAACTGCCTCACTGTCAGTATTCCATGTGCCCTACATATTTTTGGGTTGTAGCTTAGTTCAAGGGATTCTGTCATGATTTTTATGATGCCGTTTCTATTTCTAAATTACACTGCAAATAATTCACTCTACATTATAAAATTTCATTCCTGAACCAGAAAGTGTGTTTTGTTTTAGTTGGAATATTGGTGTGTAGGCGCCATCTCAGGATATTTTGCCTGGTCGTGTGCTTTCAGAAAGAGCCAGAACTGCTTTCTGTCAGGCTGTTATGTCTATTACTCAATATAACTGAATGTGTTGCAGTGGAACTCGGATTTTACTACTGAGTGCTGTTCTTAGATCTAGCCCCATGTCAGATTTTAAAATTAAATATAAAAAACTGTTTGCTTTTTTTGAGAAATGGATTTCAGTGCTGCATTCTGCTGCAGCAGAACTATTAATCGATGCCTTTGGGGGGAAAAAACAAGTTCTCTCATGATAATAGCCCCTTAACTTCCAAATGAAACCCAGTGTCCATATGTACACACACTGAACCCTCCATACTGTCATATAAACTGCACATACCAATATTTATACTTGTAGATTTTAGAATCACAATATCCTATGATACCAGGACATCTAACACCTATGAGGCATTAGGGAAATCTATTCTAATGTATTAGAAGTAAAAATGATTAATATTTTTGCTTATTCTAATGTTTTCCTAAAGTCTTGGATGATAGTTAAGTTGGGAAGAAAAACGCATCCTGTACATACAAACAATCGCACAAACCTCTCCATACACTCACATAAACCATGCATACCAATATCTATACTAATTGTAGCTTTTATTCTCACAATAGCCTTGGAAATTATACTTGTTCAAGAAATCATCCAAGCCACTCTTAAAGGCAATTACATACCAGTGACACAAACATTAAACTTCAATTTTGGAAAAACAATAAATAAAAATAGGAAAGCAAATTAAATCTTTATTTCTGGTCAACAGTCTGCAAACAACTCAACTGAAAAAAGTATCTGGAAGGTGAACAACCTCTTTAAGGAATGGAGCCCAAAACAGCACTCCATACTCCAGGTGAGACTAGTGACCTATAAAAATGCAAAATTATGTTTTCATCCCTTAAGTTTATGCACTTTTTAGGGTTCCTTGTTTGCTTTAGTAGCCGCAGAATTCCACTGCCCAGAAATAGACAACTTACTATCTAGATCCTTCTCAGTTAAGGAAACTCCCAAATGTTTAGTGTAAAACTTGCATATATATTATTTTTGCCAAAATGCATAACCTTGTATTTATCAATATTGTACTTCATTTTCCATTTTGCTGCCAGGCCTGGATTTGTGGATAGGCCACCAAGGCCCCAGCCTAGGGTGGCATTATTTAAGGGGACTTCATGCTGCCCAACAACACCCACATTGGTTCAGAGGATGCTCAGGAGATATGATAGTTTTATAAACTAAACTTCCCGTGCACCAATCCCCATTGCTCTGCAAATTTATGTGATTAAAGGGGAGGGGACGACAAACGTGAACTGTTGTCTATTTTTCAGCCAAAATTAACTATGTAACCCTTTCTATCCAACCAAAATTAAACCCAAAGCCTGATGGATTTTAGCTGGATTTCAGGGTTAATTCTAGCACAGACCACAGAAAATTCCAAACAGGATAGTGAACTCTCCCATTGACTTATATACAACCACGGCAGGTCTGAGTTGGGGGATTTGCAGCCTCGGGTATAGTAAATCTCAAAAAATTCTAGTTTTTTTTCCACTAAAAAGTGATTATCTGCACTTTATTAAAAATAGGATCTATATTTATCTGTATTGTTTTCAAGAAAACACTGATATGATTATGCTATATCATATATTGTATTATTATTATGGTCAATAAGCATTAATGTAAAAATTATACAAAATAAAAATGTTTGACTTTTTATTTTATTCAAAAGTCTGTAAAATAACTTGAAAATTACCCAATAAAAAACATTGAAACATAAAAATACAGATTTTATAGTAAAAGAACTGAAATTATTTCGAATTTTTAACATTTGTAACCCCTAAATGTTGGCTTATTTATTAAAATGTCTGAATATAAAAATATTGGTTGAATAAAAATTATAACAACAAAATGAATTTGTGCTATATTTATATTTATTTTAAAAAAAAAGTACATACACAAGTTTTTGAAAACATAATTTGGATTCAGGAGTTTTAAGGCAAAAAAATTTGACTTGTGGCAAAAATCTAAATTCAAAGATTGATAAAGCACCCCCTTAATGTTAAAAACTTTTGTACAAGAAAGGTTCTAAGTACTCTGGATAATAGATCCTATTATTTGGCATATTTTATGGAATGCTAAGATTGTAGTTTCAGTTGATTAAAAGAAAAAATAATATAATTATGGGTAATAAAGTCTTGCCTAATCATCATTTTAGGCAACACATGTCACAGAGTATTATTTTCCTTTGATATCTCCTTTCGAAAAGAAAGTAAACATTTATAGGGTTACATTTCTGCTGCAGGTTGTCAATCATCCAATACCCTGTTTATTATTATTTTTTTGTCACACATAAAGCTGGTCCCAGGAGGACTGAGGTAACCTTACATACTTATGACCCTGTATAGGATTGGTAGCCATGTTCTCAGGTTTCCATCCATTTCTGTAAATCGAAAATAGTACTTGACAGCCCATATACTGCAGTGGGGTGTTGCTTTGACAAAAGCATTGCTTCTAAATATTTATTGAACCTGCTTATACATGGGTGGACATAATGGTTAATTATTAATGGTTGAGCATGGTGCAAAGTGCAATAAATGGGCTCATAGGACTGTGTTTTATCCACTTTGCAGGCTGCTCTGCAGGTTACTCCCTTAGGCATAGGTCTTTACATTCCAGAACAGAGGACAAAATGCATTGCACAAGAAGATGGTACTGACTGCCTTCAACTGTGTTGTATGCATTAGGGGCTGCATGTGGGTATCCCCTTGGACACCCCCAGAATGCATGCCTTTCAGACTGAGAGCATTGCACTCTGTACCTTGCAGTGAATTTTGAATTCAGAGTGTAGCAAGTCCCATGTGTGCAAATGTGCACTTTATTGTTCCTAAAGAGTGACATTTTGTGCCCATTACTTTTCTTTGATTTGGTCTTTTGCCTGTGAGATATGGAAATGAGCCATGTAGTCTGTTAAGTTGGTCACTCAGCTTAATGTGGATCTTATTAGTCCATGTGTGGTCTAGAATACTACCTTGATCTATGATTAGACTGGATGGAAAATACAATGGAATGGGGATTGCACCAGTCCCAGGGTGATCTAATTACTGGCCCAAGAGCCAACCAAATGATTTACCAGATATTGAATTTAAAGGGGTTGTTCACCATTAAATTAACTTTAAGTATGATGTAATGAGAGTAATATTTTTAGATATTTAGCATTTTCATTATTTGTGGATTTTGTTGTTGTTTATGGCTTTATTTAGCATGGCACTTCCTGTTGTCAATGGGAATTTATTCACATTGCAGTTCTAAGCTGTGCTTTTGCTACCATTATACCAACATACTTCACCAAGTACATTATGTACAGTATGTATATATATATATATATATATAATTCTTCCCTACAAACAGAAAATGCTACTGAGTCAAAAACAAAAATGATTTTCTTTGGTAAATGGGTGGGACTTAGGCTTGGTTTCAAGAGGCACAATTCTCTTCTTACAGTAACACCCAATCATTGGCAATGCTAGGTAGGGTCAGGACTAGATATACCTCTATGGCGCCCCTAGGCTGCATGGCCCTAGTGTCTTTCTTCTTAGCACATACACCTCCAGAAATGCTGGAGAACTGTGGCTGGGCAGCTTGTGACCATAGGCCTGGGACTGTGTGGCCACTCCACAAGTGTGGGGCCATGCAGAGTTTTTAAGTGCCCTTTGACAAGTATTGTAAAGCAGCTTGGTGACTTAAGACTACAACATTGTATAAATTACGACTTGTAGCATTGTTCCACAGGTGTCATGGGAGTGACACATTTTCCTGGGGGCTTTTGGCTGGTCACATGGATCTTCTAATTGAAATCTATAAAAACAACAATCATGAAATATTGTCATTTAGTTTAAACAATGAATATTATAGGTGCAATTTACTATGTATGCATGTGCATTTCATAAAAATAGATATAAAACTGTAGCTCATTTACAGTAAGAATCTTGTTGTTCTATGGTGGGAAATCTTGCCAACTTTGCATTTAATCAGAATCATTATATCTTAACTTTCAAATTAGAAATTATATGTGCATTGCTAAAAAAATTGTTAAGAATAAAATTCACCAATATAAAGGTTTTCCCGTGTTTCAAGCCCCTCGTTCTGCTTCTCATTAGACTGGTCAGAATATGAATACAGTAATTTCCAAACCTGACCTTTCACCATGAGAGCATGATTTGGATATCCTCAGAGGAGCACAGATGGACTGATACGTATGTCACTAATTCAGGCACATCTATGAGGATTATTGATTAATCTAGATGGATATTTTCAAAACGAAGTCGTTGGGGGAAGGGGCATCTAAGAACAGGTCAAAAGAAGTGGACTAGACCTCCTACCATTAACATTTATAGTGTATGTTGAGCAAGTATATTGTATTATATTGTGAATTTGCCAGAAGACCTCTACATGTCCTCTTGTCAAGAGAAAAAAATACAGAGAGACAGTTATTTGCCACTAATCCAGTTCTCAAGGGGCACCAAGTCAGGTTTATAATGATATCTTAGCTGACGGATTGATATGGCAGTCAGTCATTTTGATTGACATTCAGGGATATTATTTAAACCAAATGCCCTTGGCAATATTATTTTTGTATTCCTAGTGGCCCTTGCAGCTCTCCAGAGTAAATTAAGGATATAAAATAAGGGAAAATACCATGGATATAACTATTCAATGCTAAAAATGAAACAAATACCAGAGGCAGGTACAATATATTGATCTGAATAATAATATATGTAGGTGTACTGATTTACATAACATTGTTTCTATATGGAACACTGTACATTAAAACAATAATAATAAATAACATATGAGTTATTTTAAAACACAACAAAACACCAACACAGAATAAAAGATAACAGTATTTATTATTACAAGTCATAACAAGTGCAAAAAGCTTATATAAATGCAAAATGAATTCTACATTTAATATACATAGTCACTACGGCAGCCTTGATCTGGCAGTAATTTCAGGACTCTCTTAGTGGCTTTCTAAGTGACACCAATTGCCATTATTAGCACAATGCAGGAAGGAAAACAACATGCTTTCATGGGTGTCCATAAATAGGGGCAAGGGGGCACTGTAATTTTGCATACCTCACAGATCACAGCCCACTGGCACAAATCAATGTTTAAATGTCCCACATTGCCCTGCTTTCCTAGAAAAATAATCCAAGATGGTTGTGCATTCCACTGTGGAACACACGACCATCTTGGTTTTTTTACAGGAGCAAATAGAGGAAGGCAGAGAGAATGAAACTCATGGGAGCAATAGAACTTTGGTGTTGTTATTCTGCTAGTGAAAGTGTAGGGCATGCTTTCCATCTATCCATTCCTGCATTCATTTTACTGGAATGTCTAGGGTTAGTCACTGACCATTTCTATGGTCATTATGATGGCACATCTCTGGTTTATATGCTGATTGTGAATGTCCTGTAGTAATTATACTGACATGTCTGGGGTTTAAATGCCAGTTATCTATTTTATTTAGTGATTATACTGGGTCGTCTTCGGTTAAAATACTCCTTATCCATTTTCTTTAGTAATTATACTGGCATGTCTGGGGTATGTTTTGGTGAAAACTAGTATGCTATTCAGAGGGTGTTGGCAAAGTGAATGTAGCCAAAAAACATTTAGTGAAGCGCCTGCCCATTTTTCATTTTGTACATTGCAGTATCTTCATTAATTAGTCCAAAAGTATATGGCTGACATATAGGGGGTTAATAACTAAAACAACTTTTTCTCTCAAACCTGAATGCCCTTAATTTACCAATAATTAATCTCAATAAAATTGGTGCTACAAAAAATCATGACAAAATCAAGCATCAAATCCATGTAACGATTGGTACCCAATACAAGAACAGTTGCTAAGCACCCTGGTCTCGGCTTGGCTTCACCAGTAGTGTGACCGCCTTTGGTTTCGGGAGGAGCCCTCGGATGCCACCTGGACTTATCGAGAGGTGCAAGGCGAAGAGTTCTAGCTAGCAGAGGGGCACAACTGTTAAACAAAGTCTTTGGGCAGAAGATTGTGGTACAAGGCCTCAGGCAAAAGAGTAGTCAGATCAAGCTGGTCGAGGCAGGTGGAGAACAATCATAGTCAGGCAGGCATGGGTCAAAACCAGGAAGTCAATCAGGCAGAATCGAAGTCATCAGGGTAAGGTCAAACTAGGAAGTCAATCAGGAGGGTTGCGGATATAGGAAAGTCGATTACCAGGCAGGGTCAGGATTCCAGAAATCAGGATAGTCAGATACAGGCAGGGATCACAACAGATAATCAGAATCAAAAGCTAATAGCACAGAAAGGCACCAGGAAGTCTTGAGAGAAAACCTATAAAGGGCAAGTAAACTTATAAAGTAAACTTGTTCCATAGCTCTTTAAATAGTTAGAATTTTACACCAATGCGTGCTGACGTCATCATGTCAGTGCGCCTGTGCCTTTAAATAACAAGGATGTGCGACGCGCACTCCCACCGAGAGGGCAGCAGGTATCCCTGTCGTCCCCCCACTAGACCACCAGGGTGAGTTGTTACAATCCTATTGTCGCTCTTAAAAATCTAATTTACATAATTGTTGCCCAAAAAACTCAAAACAAAAACCAGCTCAAAGAGCCTGAAACTTTTAAGAAACCTGAAAAATGTTCCAGTTGTTAAAGGGACCATCTGACATTGACTTCTACATAATTTCTACAGTTTTTAGCTGGATTATTTTCAGATTTTAGCTCTTAGCAGTTTTAGAGCATACTAAATCTCTAAAACAATTTTTTTCCTCTAAAAATTCAGAAATGTTCCCTTTTAAAGTGGACCCGTTACCCAGACACAAAAATCAGTATAATAAAAGTCAAATTAAACATGAAATCCAATTTCAAATTTTTATTAAAGCATTCATAGCTGTTTTAAGCTCATTTAAAAATCTCAGCTGTCAATCAAATATTGTCTGCCCCTCCTCTATGCCATAGGCATAGAGGCGAGGCAGATAATTACATTCACTTTCCATTCAGCACTTCCTAGATGTCACTGCTCCCCACACATTCCCCCAGTTCTCTTAACCATTTAATTGTGTAGCCAGGACATGGGGATAGACATCGGCATTTTGCATGCTGCAATAAACATTAGCAAGGTTTAACCTGCTTGCATTACCTGTGTGCCGGTGAATTCTTGTTGCCATTGGATTGTGGGGTTGCCGTTCCCTCATTTTGCTGTGCACCAGGGATATCATTGGAAGGGCTAGGGAGTGCGAGTACTTACTCGATTGTTCTCCGATAGACATCGGGTCCCCCATTCTGGTGCACAAACAAGATTTTGAGAAGATGCAAGGCTTGCCTTAATAACAGTGTCCACAAAATGGCTCCTGCCTGCTTGCTAGAATTATGAATTCTCAGACTGAAGAAAACAAGATTAAAATAATTTATATAGTGTAATTAATGTTCATTTTGCTTGACTAATGTGATAAAATATGATTTAGAATTTTTATTTGTGGTGAAGGGTCCACTTTAAAACATGACCAGACAAATTCAAGGTTTGATAAATCATAGTGTTCTTAAAGTTGAAGTATTTTGCCAGGGAAGCTGAATTACTGTTATGCTGAGCTGTCAGAAGTCATGCACACATTACTCTTGTCACTGAAATGTTCTGCGCATGCACACACCAGATTTTTGCCCAGATTTCATGGGGTATTGTCAGAAATTGAGGGAATGCTTCATAGTAAAAGGAGACCAAGGGAACTAACATCTGGTAACTCCTTAAAAATAGGGTAACAGCTCTGGTCATGCTCAGTATAGGTTCTCCAAAGGGACTGGGGCAATGAAGTTAGATGTGCAGTCAATAATAGACAATTAGTGATGAGTGAATCTGTCCCGTTCCTCTTTGCTGACTAGTTTGCAAAACTCGAAACAGCAAAGAATTGCATTGAAGTCAATAAGCATCAAAATTTATTTCCACGTGGCAATTTTTTCTTACTTCAGTCAATGGGCATTTCTTCTTATGGTAACTTTTTTTGTCTCAACAATAGTGATGGGCGAATTTATTTGCCAGGGCCGAATTCGCGGCGAATTCCCGCGATTCGCCGCTGGCGAATAAATTTGCAAATCGCCAGCGAAATTTTGCTTAGCGAAAATTCGCTGAAAAAACGAGTCACGCGTCGTTTTTGATGCGACGCGCCGAAAGCGAAGCGCGCCGAAAGCGAAGCGCGCCGAAAACGATTTTGTTTTTGGTGCGTCGGAAACAACGCAACGCGTCAAAGTTGCCGCGACGCGCGTCAAGCGAAGCGAATCTCGGGAGATTCGTCTCGGTGACTTTTTTGTTCAAATGCATTAAATCATTGGGCGGCAATTTCTTTTTTTTTATGTGTGACAACTTTTCCATGTGTGACTTTTTTGTTGCAGCAAATTTTTCCACTGCAATTTTTTGCCACAGTTTAGGGAAAATATTTGCAGGTTCTGAAGTATGGAATTTCAACACTAATCCATGCCTGGCGAATACATTCACTCATCACTATAGACACGCTTTATCAGTTCTGCCATTTTCTATAAATAAGCCAGCGCTCCTCTGCTTCTCCTTCACATGCACATGAAAGGATATGTATAAGAAAATCAATACGTAGCAATGGGAAGTGGGCAGCAAACCATTTTCAAATCAAGGAAAAGTTTCCATTGAACAAATAATAAAAGTGAGCTTTAAAAATTACAGGAAAAAGCTAAACAGTTCCAAACATAGTGAGTAAACATTTTGTTCTCCTTATTCCAAAGGAAACAGGCAGAGGCAATCAGGCCGACCCCCACATACTACAGCCCTGGAGGATGTTCCATTGCAAGAAATACAAAATAAATAAAGTTACAAACAGCGCAGGAGTTGTACAATTCCTTCCAGTGTTTCAAGAGCATGTTCACTTTTATCCAAGTGTCAGGGGTATGGAAAGATTCTCCAAATTCTGGGGAAATTGTTTACTACAAGAATAAACATTTATGTTTAGTACAGTGCATATGGACATGACGTTAAGAATAAAAAATCTACTATCCAAACATCTGTGCAGGTGTTTCTCATTACCAGGAGCAGGCTCTATTCACAGGGCAAACATGGAAGCTTTATAATCAATTAATGAATTAATCAATGAATCAATCCACCCATCATTCATTCTACTTGCATCCAATACTGCATGAGCCAAAAATGTAATTCATGGAAGATGAAGGTAAAAGAGGCACTCAAGTTCCTTCTTATATTTGTATATAGATATAACATATCGCATTTCTAATTCTTCTGTTGCCTTTAAAATAAAATGCGGTGCCATCTTTGACCAGATGTTTGCCAAGGAGGAGAGTGATTGCTTTTGATTCAAAGACCTAGGGGTTTATTGACTAAAAACCAAATGTTCTCCTTGTTTCTGCCAGCTCTGTTAAAGTTTGCTTTAATACTTCAGCTTTATTTCCATGGAGACAAATGGCATTCACTGAGAATTGTAATCATGCCATTGCGAGCACAATGTGCAACAATTTTGCTGCTGTAAATACTTTGTGTAATTATGCTAGAAAATGTTCCCATATAATTGTAAGAGGAATAACTGTGGTGAATGAATGCCATAAAAATCATTGACGTATGTAGGATATTAGCATGGAGGATATAATTTAGATGGGTGCAGTATCACTAGAATGGTAGTTTGTCTGGCTGGACCTGTGGAAAACACATTTCTTGTCACTCTGGATAAATTTGTGCTTTTTATTGATGCTCCTTTTTTAGAAAAAAATCAATTTGACTAGTGATGGACGAATTTATTCGCCAGGGGCAAATTCGCGGCGAATTCCCGCGATTAGGGAAACGCCAGCGAAATTTCGCCTGGTGAAAATTCGCCAAAAAAATGAGTCATGCATCGAGGTTGACGCGATGTGCGTCAAAAGCGTGCCGCAACTCGTTCTGCAAATTTTTCGCCAAATTTTTCGGCAAAGCGAAACTGCCGAGATTCGCCCATCACTAAATTTGACATTCTTCAATTTTAGCCTTTTTTTGCCTTTAGCGAATGGTGTATCCATTAGAGGCTTTATAGAAATTGGACTTCAGTGGTTCTTTTAAAAGTCTGGAGTGGTTCTTTTAAAAGTCTGGAGAAAAACACCATTCTTTTCATAGAAAAAAAACCCTAAAATTTTTCGAGATTTATTAAACCCAGAGGCTGCTAAAAGTCTGAATTAAAAAGTACTCCAACTCAAACCTGCTGAGATCATGTAGAAGTCAATGGCAGATTTCCTGTTTACAACTGGAAGATATAGTGATTGGAGCTGGGTTTTGTACAATAATCTTCATAATTTCGTAATTTTCAGACATCAAATCCAAAAAAAATAGGACTTAGATTTGTATATGATTTTATCTAGTATTCTCCAGCAGAAGATTTTTTAGTAAAAATGTATTGATAAATACAGTAAAAAAAGTCAGCAGGAATTTGGAACCTCCTTTGTGTGAGTAACAACTTTAAATACTTTCTCAATTACAGATGTCACTTTCTCAACACTCACAGGTACTGTAGTATTGAACAATCCCCAGCAGTAGGTGAAGCTCACAGTGGTCCCCACTCCAGGACCACTATCCTTGATCCTAACCACCTGAGTCCCTATACTGATATCATTGACACTTAGTATGTAGTAACCCATACTAGCCTCCTCAATTGGAGCCTTTGACTGCTCTAATAACTGCCCTGATCCTGCCTGTCATTCCTACAGTGAACAAGTGCAAATTTAACCAACACTTACATCTCCTACACTGTAACTTTCCTCCTTCCAGGCCCTGTGGAGCACACCACATCTCTTCCAGCAAATGGTGGAACAAAAAGAGACCAAGCACACGTGCCTCCCTTTTTATAACCTACGGAAAGCTGACACCTCTGGCTAGTTACATAACCTCCCAACTCTAATAGTCCCAAATGTAGCTATCCAGAATGCTGAGACTAAGAAACTAAGGATTGGCATAACCTTCACCCTCCTATATTAGGAACTAGCACATCTTCTCATCTAAGAAATTAGCTCTAGAATTTCGCAGAGAAAAAAATCTCCAGTAAGTCCAATGCAATGGCACTACAAAAACTTGAGAAACTTGAAAACTCAGTTGAATTCAATGCATTTGGCATGAGAATAGATGCAATGAAAAAAATGTCCATTGACTCTAATGCATTTGGCAAAATTTTGGTTTCCCAGTGAAATAGGACAGTTTAGCTCCCTTTTATTGCATTTACAATAGTACAAAGGCACTTGTTTTGGGTAAAAACATAAACACTTTTTATAATGCTTATTTTATTCTAATTTGTAAATTGGTCTATACAGTATGTTAAATTGGATTACCAAATTCAGAATTTTTGTGATGCTATTTGTGTGCAATATTTAAACTAAAAATGTATCAGTTATGGGCCTGTAGCATGTAGAACTTAACATGTCTGAAAAATTAATTATGTGAAAAAATCCGGCTAAATACTGTACTAATCACTGTCATCACATTTTAGGTTATGATGAACAAACATAAGCTAAAAACATCTACAATTATGGCTGGGATTCTATTAGAATACTTGTTTGATGGACTATTTGTGTGATGTATATTCTAGAGATATTCTATTACATTCTTGGAGACTACTGATACTAAAACACAGCCAGAAAGAAGATTGAATAGGCCTTTGTAATTCAGTCTTAAGGTATTCTCATTTTCTTCTATTAATGTCTATTGTAACTACACATTGCAATGTTGAAATGTTCTCCAACTGAGGCGTACTAATATAATTTGATAGCTCAAATGAGGCCTGACCCACATTTTCAGAAATCTGTTAGAATTTATGCTGTTCCTATTGTTTCCCAAAAAAAAGAAGTGTTTCTGTTCCCAGTAGATCTGATGCACATTGGAATCGACTTTATTAGCTGAAATAAAGAAATGCTGACATTTCCTGTGGACAGAGGAATAAGGATCAAAGGCATTTACAAGGATGATCAGTTAAACTAAACAATTTACAGTCAAATCACTGAATATAATCTTTAACACGTTTGTAAAAAAAAAATCCCACGTGATGATTTTTGGCTCTTTTTCTTCATTACTACAGCTGTTTATCCACCTGGTGGTACGCGATTGCTATGTTATTGAGGGCAGAGGTCTGAGATGATATTACTGCTTTTTTTAAAAATATATATTTCTATAAAAGGCCACGGATAATCCGTATTATACATAAAAGGAGAAGTAAATGCAACATATTGGTACCCTTATTGAGTCAAATTGTTGACTTTGTGCACTGGGGTCCTTTTCTATAGAGCGTTTTGCCACCATATTGGATCCAATTTGCAAATTACCCCCGGCACCCACAAGGTAGGTTCATAGCCAGTAAAATACTTAAAATATTGTACGAGTACTGTGCCGTGTGTGTACCTAGTTGGGGATACTTGAGTGAAGTGTCTCCTGTCAATCCATGTGCAATTTTTAGGGAAGAGGCACACAGGCCCAAGCCACAAAGTAAGTGATTTGACTCGCTGCAGGTTTCCCAATGTTTTAACCTTTATATCTTGTTGAATAGACAGTTTACAAGTGAACTTTCTGTGCTCAGTACAACACGGGGTAAAATTCTAAGTAGTTTTCACCCCTTATCTTCCGCATCAACCAAATCAGATCAAAGCCTCTGTCTATACAAGAAATTATGTTGGGTAGAAATTAATAACAAAGAAGCAGTGGCTAAGCAGTGGAATATACAGTTACTATTCAGTAAGACAGAGGCCACAAGTAGGAATGACTTCAGCCCTTTAAGCAAAATAACCTTAATCAACTCATTCATTGCTTCACAACTTTCTACAAATAATGCAGAACAGTAATATACATGCAGGCCAGAAAGCATCCAAGGGGACTACGGTGTGCTACATGGAGACCTCACAACATGAACACAGTGCTGCTGAATAAAGGCAGTTATTTTGCACCTAGAGGCAGTTATTTTGCACCTAGAGGCATTTAATGAGCCTTAATGACTTTTTACAGAAATGAGTATGTACATTGTGCATATTTCTTTCTGTTGATGATTTTTGCTATAAAGGTATGGGACCTGTTATCCAGAATGCTATGGGGTTTTGTGGATATTAGATCTTTCTGTAATTTGGATCTTCATACATCAAATCCGCTAGAAAATCATGTAAGCATTAAATAAATAGAATAGGCTGTATGAAAAATATCTTAGTTATTATTAGTGATGGGCGAATTCGCCTGCACCGAATTTGCGGTGATCTCATGCAATTCGCCGCAGGTGAATACATTTGCGAAATGCAGACGAAAATTCGGGGGCATCTGTCCAAAAACAGAATGATTTCACAGGGTCAAAGAACGTAAAGAAGTGGTGCAGAGGCATCACAACACTATTCACTTTACACAGCATCAACCTCTAAAAAGAACCCAGGGCAACTAGTCCTAGGGGCAAATTCACTAAGCGGCAAAAAAGCTCTAGTGTTGCCTTCGCTAACGTTCGCCGCACTCTGCCAGGTGAATTTTCACCAGCACTACGCTAATTCACTAACGTGCGAAGTTACGCTCAGGTCGGCGAATGGTAGCGTAGTTGCGCCAGTGTTACCTCACCAGGCAGAGCTCATTTGCGCTAGCGATGCCTAATTTGCATATGTCGCGAATATAAAAGTATATGTTACAGCCACTACATTCCACTACACAAACCCAGGAAACCTTTAATAAATAAAATAAAGTTATTGCCCTACATGTGCCCCCTGTATAGTTGTGTTGCCATATGTTAGGAAATGTAGGGGGGAAGGAGGGTATATTTTGCTATTTTTCAAATTACAAAACCCTACAAAAGGTAAAAGACACCAGCGTTTTTTTTGGGACTTTCCATTTTTTTTTTCTTTCAAACTCCTATCTATTGTATTGAACTTCGCCAGGTCTGACCTGGGGAAATAACGTCTAGTGCAAGAGGTAACGTTCAGTAAAATGGTCATCTTAGTGAATTAGCATAGTTACGATCCTTCATCAATGCGCAACTTTGCCTGGTGTTAGGGTGTGAAGATGCGCTAGTCTATCTACATACTTCGCTAGCGAAAATTCGCCAGAGTCAGTGTTAGTGAATTTGCGAAGTTACGACGTCACGCTGGCGAATTTTCGCTAGCATTAGCCACTTCGCCCTTTAGTGAATTACCTTACCTTAAAATCAGCATGCAAAAAATTACTCATTTGTAAATGTAGCAATAAAAGTAGCTTGTGCTCAGTACATATATTCAGAATTAAATTATGAGAAAAGCAAAACAATTTGTTATGTTTGAGTGAAGCTCTAATTTGAATGTTATGTTTTCAGAAATGGACATTTTAATCTGCTGCCAAATTCAGAAATGAATAAAAGAAGCGTTTGTATGGCTGAGACCACATGGGCACCAGTGTTGCTTTCATTTAATGGCTCTGCTAATTATTTAACTGAATAAAAAGGATTTAAAATTTTTAACTTTAAGTTGCTTACAACTAAGCCTTGAGAATCTCTTACAATATAAAATACTGCTATGCAGAGTGTTACTGTTTGAAGGCATTGTGTATATGGAAATGGCTGCTGGAGGGCTGGAATGAATCACTAATGTGTGTAATTTTGTTATGGGGTTTTGATTGTCTGAGTTTATTTCATTTGCAAAGTATTCTGATTTTATTAAGTTTATGTATTATACAAAGAAAATGCTGTAATTGTGATTCAAAGCCTGCTATGCCTTAATATAATTGCAGTATTTTAGTGAGAAATAATATCTTGCTGAAGGCATCCTGCATGCGAGTCTTCCCACATACACCACTGAAAACAAAGCACTGGCCTGTACCTTTCCTATGGACATACTGCTGAACAGTATTTATGTGTAATGTTTGCCCACGACTGATGATACATAGTGAGCAGCGCTAAACATTTGCAAAACACCATTTTAAATAACGCTTGGGATTTTTTATTTCGTTCCCCCTTGGACTTTAAGGTTTTCCAATTTTTCTGCAAAACTCGAGTTTTTAGACTTTTTGTTTATTCCTTAGAGCACCATTAAGAATTTTTTCATTCTGATCTTTTAACAACTTAAAAAGAGAAAGTGCAAGAAATAGGTGCAAACTGTCATGTGGCCTACACATTTGCACCCAGCTCCATACTTATAACTCTAGGGCAGGTGTTGCTCTTCAGAATGGGTTGCAAACACCTGAGCTTTTTCCATGTCTACAGCCCTGTCAGTGTTGTCAGAGTTTATGTGAGGAGGTGGCATGCCGCCTATTCCAACCCCTTACTTGTGTGTGGTTAGGGAGTGCTGGCAGGCACCAGGTGCTGCAGACCCCAATCTATGGCAAACCTTAAGTACAAGGTTTCCTTGCACTGCATAGTGCTACTGTTTACACCTTGCGTAGGATTTTTCATTGCATGCTAAAAATAGCAACAAATGCCCTGGATAGAAGTGCTGTGTAAACAAGCATCAGCTGGGGTGTGATTTTGCTCCTTTTATAGCATTTGCATCCTGGGCTGTAGAAAATGAACCTATGTCTATAACTTTTAATACAATTTGAATTGACTCTGGTGTTGAGTTTTAGGAATCTCATAATGGACTGTGCTTGATGACACACTGTCTAGCATGGACTTATGTTTTCAATTGTCTGATTTAGGGTTGTTGGCCCTTTTTGCAAAGTGCAAAGTCATCCCAGTTAAAGGGTAAACACTTTAATCATGCAGCTGTCCCTAGCTCGCATTTCCTCTTAGACATCAATCCCCATCTAACCTTTGTCTCTTGGCTTCTTCTTATTTCAGCAACTTTTCATTATAGCGGATGGGAAGACACGCAAAGGCAGTTCTGGGAGATTGTCGCTAGGTGACTAAATCTCCCCGAATCTGCCCGTATGTCACAATCCTTAATCAGAGGAAGACTGCTGCATGTGAGAGCAAGATAAATTAAACAAAGAGAGAAAGTACTAGTTCACTCAAAGCATTAAATAGACATTAGTCAGAGCTAACTGATACCATGTGGCTTTTCCAATTAATAGATGAAACAAAGGAACACTTATCAATCAGCTATTATTTTGTATTTTTACATGTAAGGTATGCAGATAGAGATCTCAGGGAAACTACATTTACTTAAGTGTCTTCCCACAGTAAATCAGCACAAGTGAATTCAATATGGAGTAAGAGGCTGAATGAATGTGCTGGATATCTCTGTAAACTTTACATGAAATACATTAGAGTGCCTTTTACATAGACCCTGAGCAGAACTGCAAGAGCATTAAAGAGTACAGTAGTGCACCCCTTAGTGCTCATGGATAGATCACTTTGCCTAAGGTGTTGGCTTCACTTTTCACCTAGCAAGAGAGAAATCCATCAAATGCAGCAAACCTTGTCCTTACCACTTGCCATAGAGCAGGTGCTTAATAGTGGCCTGCGGCCATCCCTAATCCCTTAATCTGAATGATGGGAACTACGGTATGGAATACAGTGTTCACAAATATATTTCTGTAGGTGGCTTCATGTCACTGTGCTCCAAAAGAGACAAACGAAGTGTGCCGAAGGCCACACAATAGTGGATTGTGCCCATTTTTTGCTTTGCACTATAGTAAAAGACCACTCTATGTGCACCACCTTGAAGCCTAACAACTTTCCGCCAGTAACTTAAATGCACCCTATGCATGATGGAATGTAAAAAAAAACCACATTTTAATTTATTTTTACATGTTTATTCAATTGTGTTAATTGTAACATACATAGTAACATAGTAAGTTAGGCTGAAAAAAGACACACGACCATCAAGTTCAAAATTTAAACTTTT
>CM044434.1:27646627-27660114 GCA_024363595.1 Xenopus borealis | reverse complement strand
TACAAAGGGAAGAAGCTGCAGTGAGAATGAGGGTTAAGGCTAAAGTGACTTATTGTATTGCATACAAATTACATCACTTTGCTCCTCCATTGACATTAGCTCCAGGTTGTGCACATGTATTGTATTTGCATGTATTTGGCTTATTTTGAACAAAGAAATATTTTGCCCCTTTCTTTCTACATTAAACTGGAATTAGCTTTCAAATTCAGTATCTAAAAATGACATAATGAAATAACTTTACATGATTGCCACAAGCTAGATCTCCAGACAATGCGAATGATACATGCCGTTTAAGCTTTCACCTATTAAATACTCCGTCATCTAACTCAAAGCAGTTTTTTCTTCATGTGGAAATTGGCCACATGGTTCAGCTTTTCAGCCCTTTTGAAGTATTTCTATAGGTCTATTTTTCTCTTGCAGGATCTGTTACAACACCCCAGGCTTTAGCTCTGTAGTGAAATCAATTAATACACATATTGCCTTAATGATTTTTTTCTCCTTTTTTTAACCTTTAGTTTACCTTAAAATCTGTTTGAAAAGGATACAACATGAATAACAATTTAGGAATAACTGGAATAGTTGAAACACAGAACCTGTAGTTGCACCTATCTTTTTTTCCCTTTAATACAATATATTACATTAAGAAAAAGTTGGTAAATGAAAGGGGTTCAAACACTTTTTTCAGTTCAGTTGGTTCACCAGAAGAAAAAGTCTTCCCCATTTTCTTTGTATTTTCTATTTCTATTAAAGTGTAAAGTTAAATTTTTCACCTTCTGAAGCCACTTTGGGTGGGGAGTCGCTGACTCTTTAACTGTTTTAAATTTATACATTTAGGGGGTGATTTATTAATGCACAATTTTTTCCCAATGTTGCCATAAAAAATACAATTTAATATACTTTTAAGTCTGAATCAGAAAATACGCCATCTAAAACCTGCTGAATTCATGTAAAAGTCAATGGCAGATGTCCCCATTTTAAGATGTTTTAACCCTCATAAGTTTTCATTTTTTGATACAAAAAAATGGTTTTCAGTCATCAAATTTTTGGGTTTTTCATTTGACAATCCATCCAATTTTTCAGCGTTTTATATTGATAAATAAGGGCAAATTGTGGATTCTAGTTTGGTCTGACCTTTTTATTTAAAAAATCTGAAAAATTGTGAGTTTTGACCAAAACAATATTTTGAACCTTAGCAAATCTGCCACTATATATTTACTAATGTGAGTGTAGTAAAAATCAATAAAGCAATATACATTTAGCTCAGTTCTATGCTACCAGCACATCAGTTGCTCTACCAGTGCTGGGGAGAGCCTCTGTCTATTGAGTTTTATGTTGGGACAGCAGTTTATTAAAAATAAGGTTGAATGTTTAATTTGGAGACAATAATATCTGCATTGATTGTGAGCTTTCTCCTACATTGATTTATAATATGATGTAGTTTGCTACAAGCCCTGTCACAATTAATGCACCATTAAAGATAACCTTAATTCTGCTGTTACCAATTGACCTTCCATTGAATTCCCAATTTTTATTTTCTGTGTACCGTATAATATAACACAGATAAACAAAAGCAGTCATAGGTGCATGAATGACAGGTTTATGTGGATAAAACACTATAAAGTACTTTAATATCATGCTTGCTCATATATATATAATGCTTAAAATTCATGCCAGCCATGACATTATTTTGGAACAATAACAAACATGTTTCTTCAAAATTGCTAGAATAATTTCGAGTACTTGCAGGACAATGTGAGTTGGATATTTTGTTTCAGTTTTGCTGTACTGTATAACTTGCTTTCCTGTAAAGATCTGTTTATTTTTCTCCCTTACCACATATTGAAAACCATATAATTTTCAGAAATATTCCACTCTTTGTATATAAAACATTTTAAGGGAAACAAACTTAACCAGCCTTGTGTGAACTTTTGCCATTTGGTGAACTTCACAGAATTCCATTCTTCTTCTGTGTCCTGTTCTAAACATAATATAAAGAAGGTCCAATATCGCTAATATGGCATTTGTAGCCTATTGTATTTTTAAAGGCTCAGTTTTAAGTGAACTGATATATAACATTTTTTTTATTAGTCTTCATATTGTAGGGAACCATAGGCTTAAATATGCTCCTATGGCTTTAATCCCTACCCTTCCCATTATTGACTGCCTGGTGTGGACCCTTGAGAGCTGCTAAGGAGACAAATAAATTATTGAAAAATTATTGCATGTGAGATCTGTGGCTTGTTCATCTCTACCCACATACAAATGTATAGTACATCTTTTTGGAACTTGGAAACCCAAACAATAGCTTACCCAGTTCAACAAAAATGCTTTCTCTTTACAATATTATGTCTCCAAAGTCAGAAGATAAATGTGCTCCTCAGTCCATAACAAGATGGATACTTCTTATTAAAGGACAACCTTGAAATAAATCCCCTGAAGAAATACCGTTGGATACTGTGTATCTCCAGGCTTTTAAACTATTATGGTACCTAGTTATGGAGCCCCATGTGGGTTTCACTAATTTTATTTATTTATTTTGTTTATTTATGTTGTTATTTTGTATTTGTTAATTAACATATGCTTTTATTAGCTTCATATATCAAGTGTTTGGTCATAAATATTTGACTAGAATGGTTTTATTATTATATTCCAGATACAAACATATTTAAAATAAATTGCTTCCTGAGATGTATGATATGTCCACTGGTTGTTTTTGCATTTATTATATTGAGGAATACAAAATAAATTGCTTTAATGTCCTACAAACACATACTTTGCAGAATCACAGGATAATTGTAATTACAATAACCAAATGTGCAGCAGTTTATATTGTAATTTAGGTATGCAAATTAAAACAAATCAAATTATTCGTTACAGTTAATTTGCCAAGTAAAAAACACAGGGACAGATGTATCAAGGGTCAAATCACAAATTCAAATTGAACTCAAACTAGACTCAAGTTTTAATTTGTATTGAAAATTTCGATTTTTATCACATTCTGGCCCTTCAGCGAGTTTAAGATATTTGGGGACAAATTCACTAAAGTGTGGAAATTTGCTAGCGACCCCTTCGCCGCAATTCACCGCACTTCGCCAGGCGAATCTTTGCCAGTCCGCCGCTAATTCTCTAAAATGTGAATTTTTGCTCAGGGAGGCGAAAAGTAGCGAAGTTGCGCTACCGTTACTTCGTCAAGCAAAGTGCATTTACGCTAGTGATGCCTAATTTGGATATGGCACAAAGTTAGAAGTATATGTTATAGCCATTATATTACACTACACAAGCCCAGGAAACCTTTATTAAATAAAATAAAGTTGTCCTATTGCCCTAAACATGTGCAATGTGTATAGTTGAGTTGCCATATGTTAGGAAATGTAGGGGGGAAGGAGGGTAACCCCCCCAAAAATTACACTATTTTTCAGACTATCACACTAAAAAGTAAAAGACGCCAGCGTTTTTTTGGGACTAACTAAAGTCTAGCGCAAGAGGTAACATTCAGTAAAATGGACATGTTAGTGAATTAGCATAGTTACTTCCCTTCCTCAGTGCGCAACTTCACCTGGCGTAAGGGTGCAAAGTTGCTCTAGTATATCTACTTCACTACCAAATTTTTGCCAGGGACACTGTTACATTACGTCACACTGGCGAATTAGCGCTAGTGAATTTGCCCCCAAATTTTTCTATTAAATAACCCCCAATCAAAATATCAAATATATTAGAAATTGAAATTTGACCCTTAATAAATATGCCTCACAATATTGGTGTTTGTTTTTTATTTATTTCATGTTGTAGAATAATTGAAAGTGTTAAAAAATTAATTTTTATTGCAAGTGTATCGTAATACTCCTAATAATAAATCTAAAGTGTGTCTGAATTTATATGGATGGACTTTTTAGGGCAAAAACTGGAATTTGTTTAGATTTATTATATCCTAATGGTGCAAAAAGCCTGAATCCAAAAACCCACCATCTCAGACTTGTCAATATCCTGTATAAATCAATGGGAGAGGCACCAATCCTTATTTTAAGATATTGGGGATTGATTTCGTTTAGCCTGAAAATCCCAGAAATTTGTGGGTTCAGGCCAAAAAAAATCTAGAGATTCGGGGCAAAGTCCAAAAATTCTGAAGATTTGGTTTTTGCTAGATTTTATTAGGATTTTCCCAAACAGATTAAATCAAGTTTTCTTTTTATTAATAAATCAGGTCAAATCAGGTATGGGAGTTTGATTCCATTTTTTTATTATAAAATATGAGATAAATTCAGAGTTTAGTAAATAACCCCCTAAATGTGTTTTCATTCTCCAATTGTTTGTATTGTTATTGCCTTTATTCTTGTGTAAACAAAAGCATTTTTCAGGCAAACCAGAATACATGGTAAAACTATGTTTTCCTCATGTTCTTACTGTAAATGTAAAAAATGTATGGCAAAATTCTAGCTTAGAGAGAGAGAGTGAGGGGGATAGAGACAGAGAGAAAGAATAGGATCTGTTGTATTACCAAATTGTTGACTGAATATACTGTAACACACAGTAACGTGGAATCTGTAAAATTGTAAACGCAGATTTTTGTATTTCATGTAACGATTCCTATTACCAATGTTTTTAGGAAAACATTTGCCACATTGTGAATAGAATATATTACTTTATATATGGTCTTTCTAAAAGCTCTATTTTCTCAGACAGTGTTTTCATGATGAGATTCAGGCCTGTGAGGCTCAGAATACTCTTAACTGTTAACTAGCTGTTTTATTGGGGCATTGGGACACTCAGATTACTCCCTCTAGGCAGGTAACAGGAGAAAGATCTGGAGGAAGAAAGCTCCTATTCATTTTACTCTGTGAACATCTGAACTGTGGGGAGTCCAAGTTCCCTTAGTCAATGAGCTGTTGTGTGATAAGGATATATCTTTCAGTGTGAGATGATTAAGGGATATGTACTGATGTTTGCATTGAGTTTCATAATAACAACAACCAAAATAGGCTTAAAAGGAAATCTAATATTTTCAATATATTCAAATGTAGCAAGTATTATTATTACTTGCTGAATTTATTCCATGTCTTAAAAAAATTATTTTGGTTATTCCTTGTTTATTTGTATGTTGCTTTCATGAATCTTCCTTTCTCTGGAAAAAGTATTTGTGCTTTTCATGCAGGAAAAAGTGTCCATATACTCCAATGCATTTGTAAGAAAAAAATGCCTACTGACTCCAGTTCAAACTTTTGCCATATCACAAATTTTCCCAAAATTTCACATATTTTTTCTGTAAATTGAAGCAGTCAACACACATTATTTGTGCTTTGGCTATGCATGATTGTATATGATCAGCTTTGCTGACAGCAGTGCCTACTAGTTGCTTTTAGCAACCTCTGCAATCTGGTCATTCATTCAGAGGAACAAATAAACAATACACATTATTATTATTACTATGATTAATAATAATAATCGTATCATAGAAACCAGTTGAGATATGCTCCACAAACACCTCCTGCATAGCACTGATACATTCCAAAACAGAAGAAGAGACAATAATTTTCACTTAAATGTGCATTATTTTTTAAACAATGAATTATTAGGTAACAGCAATGGATTGAACAGGTTATGGACATTAAACCCACTCGGCCACCATACTATACTGCAGCATCAAGCCACAGTTAAATGTGATGTGATGCCAAAAGGGTTGTTGTTGGATGGGTAGAAGTCCTGGAGATGGAGGGTGGTTGTTCAATAAGAATAAGATTTTTTTTAATATTTAGTTAAGGCCCCCATACAAGGGGATAGCTTATTGGCCCATGTGTGGGGCCCTCTGATGGGCTTCCCTGATTGATATCTGGCTGAGAGTCAGGCAGATGTTGATAGGGCAGGGTAAAAAATGCTGTTGGATTGTGGCCGCATCTATTGTTGATGCGGTCCTGTGATCCAACTGACTGTATTGTCTGCAGTATGATCCGATTGTTGGGCCCTAGGACCCATGATCGGATCAGCCTATCTTCCGTCTCAATGTGGGCATATCGGGATGACATCCGCTCATTTGGCAACCACCAAATGAGTGTATTTCCCTGTGTATGGCCACCTTTAGACAGTATGGAGACTTAGAAATCTGGTGAGAAAGAGGTAGCAGGATGAGTAATAAGCACAATAATTGGGTCAAGTAGAACTAACTCTCCCACCCCCACTTGTGCCAGTAGCAAAGGACTAGGCAGAATGTACCTAGGGTCCTAGTGCTCCCCATCTGTTGTGCCCCAAGGCACTTTACTTTTTTGCCTACACCTAGTTCCAGACCTGATAAGCACACCATCAGCCCAGCTCCTTCTACTTATTTAAAAATCTTAATTTAAGCTTGACCCATAGGGTTCTGGTTATCTGAAACAGCTTTCTATTCTTAGAAATGTGAATATATTTGATTATATTATATTTCTATGATTATGTACTCCACTGGGGCAGGGGCTGATACACAGAATAATGTCTGTAAATCACTGCAATTTTAATTGTGTCAAAGCTACATATGAATAGCAGACAGTATATAGAATAAATACATGATATAGACACATATTCCTTCACCAGGCCTTTGCAGTTTTGAAAACTAAATTAAATGGAATTTGTTTTTAAAAAAGACATTTCTGTTACAAAGTAATAGTGGGATGATCAGAAAATATCTATATACAGGACTCACATGTAATGAAAGTATGTGTTTTCATTACGCATATATATTTTCTGTCCCAGAATATTAATTTTCCAGCATATGCAAATTCACTCAGCAATTTCAAAGAGTAAATAACCCCCTATGGAGTTTCAGAGCTCTATAAGAAATTATTTAACATGGGCCTGTACAGTGTCTCCCTTGATAATATACTGTGTTGACAGGGTGAGCAATGGAAAGTTTATCTTCAGTGGGGCACGAGAAACGATTCTAAGGTTTAATTTCAGCTCAAATAAGTGGGCTGTAAATCCTACAAGCAGTTTCACAAGAGATCAGAGGAGACCACTCAAAAGTTTTTAATACATTTGCAGCATGAGAGAATAATTAGATGCACTAAAAACAAAAGAGTTTCAATTTTAATTGTGAGCAGGACCTGTGGGGCACCTTTAGGGGTGACTACTGGGCTTTGGGTGCCAGTTGTGTACTTCACAATTTTTGTCTTGCATAAAAAACTCAAAGGATGAAGCAATAATTTTGCCTCTTTGGAGCCCAAAACTGCAAACTCCAGGTGAGGCCTTACCAGGGATATACAGTTATTGAGAAGGATATTAATGAGCTGGATAGAGTGGAGAGACGTGGATATGAGGATGGAAGATTTAAATTATGAGGGTAGACTGTCAATGTCTCTGGAAAATGACGCTTACAAGGGGACATGGCTACTCTTTAGAAGCACAGTAGATGGTAATACAGACAGAAAGTGGGGGATTTCTTTTCCATAAAAAGGGATCACGCACCAGAGGCCACCACTTTAGACTAGAGGAAAAGAATTTTCATTTTAAGCAGCATAGGTGATTCTTCACAGTGAGGTTCTGGAATGCAGGACTTTCTGATTCTGTTAATGCATTAAAGATGGGCTTGAATGATTTCTTGAACAAGCATAATAGCCAAGGTTACAGCTATAGTGATACCAAAATCTACAATTAATATATCTATTGGTATATAATGCATAGTTTATGTGAGTATATGGAGGGGTTGTTGTGAGTGTTTGTATGAATGGCACTGGGTTTCATTGGGGGAGTTGAACTTGATGGACTTTCGTCTTTTTCAACCCAACTTAACTATGTAAATCTTTAATATCTATAATCCCTTGTGCTGTAAGGATGACAACAATTTTTGTAATGATGCACAAAACAAGAACACAGGGCAGAAAGTAATTTATTTAATACTGTTACTGAGCCTTATCAGAATGGTAGACTCAGACAAAAGCCCTAACGTATTCATTCTTTTACTTTGTGGCGATATTATTAGAACTTAAAACAGACGTTTCGTTTCTCAAGGAAGTACACATTTAGATTGCTAAACAAGCCTGATAAATAATGATAATCATATTCCAAGTCAGAACAGTTCTGGAATTTTGAATGCATATTCTCAAAAAGATAAGGATTTAGCTGTGTTCTGACAAGAAATTAATGAGTGTAAAATAGTAACAGGCAGTTAATGAAATATGACATCCTCCTGTATATTTATTGCTAAAGGACAGAAGTACTCCTTCTAAAGCCTCACTAACTAACTATACTTTAGTTTTTCAATGCCCTCTATTTATTTAGGGTGAAAGAGAATAATTCCAAGGAAATGTTATCTTTATTTCTTTTTCTTTTGCTTTGTTTCTTTGTTTTGGTTCCATGTACTTATGAAGTCGTTGCTGACTTAACTTGCAATTTCTGTCTTTCCTATACATTTGTCTCAAATTGGCCATAACATTCCCAGTCACCTCCTATTACTCTTTTGTAATGTCATAACCACATTATAAGGTACCAGCAGGGGTTGTGACCTGACGTCACTGGGCACAGTTAGCTAAAAGTGACTGTAATGGAATAAGTCAGGTTTCCCAACCACAGGAATAATCCATTAAAGATCCTCTACAAAATTTAGGTGGCATTGACATAGACTTTATGCACAGTTTTTAAGGAAATCTTAATTGTAATATCACCCTTTAAAAAGGGTGCAGTGCACAAAATCCCTGCATGGGTATGTCTCCTTAGAATTTTGTAGATGTTACCCAAATCTGTGCCAGTGTATCTACTCCCAGCTCTGTAACATACATACTGTTCAAGGAGCCGATACTAAAGCAGAAGCAGGGCTGAGAGTAGAAACCACGAAATTCACAGAAATAGTTACATCTATAAAATGTATACTGTGTGCTGCATAACTAATTGGTGTTCACATGGCTGCATAGACGTCAATGCTCTCTGTAACTACTCTAATCTACCCTAATCTTACTTAACTTGCTGACTAATTATCCTAAAAGAAGCACATTAAGCCTTATAGTTTTATAGTTTTTCACTATCTCCAAAAATGAATCCAATGTCACTCCTGCAACACAGAACAGTTTTCTTGCATTTTGTGCATGGTGAATTCTCCTGGGGATTCCTAATGACTATAATCAAAAGTGGTCTGTGACAAGTCACATTTTTTGATGGTTTTTATTTTCCTTAGAAAGGTCATGTCAATAAAAGCATGTGTTATATAAACATGAAGGGGTTATTTACTTTTTGAAAGTTACCATTGTTATCTGTTCTGTGTAAATATAAGAAATACCAGACATTGGTCTGTAGAAAAGAGTGTGAGACAAACAGCATAATGTAATGTAATGTAGTAATTTGAGGAAGGCTATTTATTACAGGTCAAATTTTTGTGGTTTTTAAAACCACATATAAACTCATTTCCTGTCAGTCATTTCTCAAAAAATGTAAAGAAACATGAATGGAAAACAGGAGAAAAAGACAGAAAAGTCACCAAATCTGTAACTTTTTCAACTTGTTGCATGATAACTATGACTTTTTCCTATTGTTGCACAAAAGTCAGTGTCAAAACACCTGAAAATACTCAAAAACACACAAATCAAAAAAAGATCCTCCAATTGTAAAAAGTATATTTTCCCCAGACTTCTACTAATCCTGATAAAGTATATCTTTTTTTCTGAAATTGTGTGGTTTAATAAATCAACCAATAATAATATATTTAAAAAAAATCTAGCTATCTTTTATTTATTTAGATGAATGTCATTTCATTCAGAACAAAAGTAGAAGTGAAGATTTTTTCAGAATAAACAGGGTTCTTGACCTAGGCAAATTTGTTAATATAATGTTTTAATGCAAAATGGTTCAGTGGATATTAAGAATTTGGCACAAGAGTGACATTGCTCAGGCTGTATTGTGTTCCATCATGTCCCTTGTTTATCCTTTGTAGAACAATCGTTTGTATTACTGGCAACAGCATTCATGTGTTTTTAATAAGGATATGGATTTGCAGCTGGAGTTATCTTCTGCAGTACATAAATTTTATACAAACCACATTTTTACTCTTTAACAAAGGCCCTGGAGACTTACCATGCATCAAGATCTCTACATCCCATAATAAACTTTAGCCCATATTGCACCACCAAAAAAAAGGAATTCAATTTTCAAATCACCTGTTGTACACATCTGCATGAATATCAGCATTTTAATGACTACATGATACCTTAAAACCAGTAGGAATAATAATATTCATGCTGATATAAAAAAAAAAACATACCATGGAAATGGAGCAGATGTACCATTAGATAACGTACAAGCTAGAGTAAAAAAATAAACAACAAATAGACAATATAGTGCATGTAATGGTGAATTTTATATATATACCCAATTTTACAAAATTGAGGTTTTGTTGTCTGCCATTGCATCAAATTTCTTTCCTTTTTTTCTAGTATTATATACAGTAGATACTACCAATATTCACTTTGCCAATGAATAATGATAGGAGTATAATATTTGACATTGATATACAAAAGCCCCAGACTATTTATATATATTTATATAAAAAAAGAAATGAATCAACTAATTAAATTTTTTTTTTACTTTTTTACAGTTGCAAAATTATTCAGTGTGGAATAACTTGTAAATATCAGTGATGAGTGAATTTGAATCACTTCACTAAATAATTTGGGAAACAGAGAAAAAATTCACAAATCAGCAAAAAATTTGGAAATGCATTGAAATTGTGAAATGCATTGAAATTGTGAAATGCATTGACTTTTCCCCAGAAATCCCATCCGCAGGGACATCGCCAATTCACTAACAGGTGCAGACAACAATTAGCTAGCAAAAAAGACCGTTGCTAGCACTCTTTCAACAGGGGAATTTTTGCTCTGGCGAATGGTTGTTGCTCCCCAAATTGACTAAATTACAGGTTTTGCTGAATGGACCTGCCACAAATATTTTAGGGTGGACTCATGTCTAGGACATTAGAGGAGCTTTTATGTCTTTATTAAGCTCCCTTGGACATTTTTTATAAAAAGTGGCCACTTTAAGCATTTACACCAACAATCTAAAAATGACATGTATACAACTTTTTTGTGCCTCCCCTATTCGAATTGACCTAAGTGTAAAGCTCCCCATAGACGCAACTATCTTTCCCTGCCGAACGACCGATCTTAGGGAAGTCCGACCAATCTGTCAAATTATCGTGCGGTTAGTGGGATACAAACGATCGTTCGTCTTACGATTTTTCGTCTGACATTGGTCTGATGATTGATCGGCCAGGTTAGAAAATCTTTATCGGTCCCCTTGCAATCTACCTATGTTTGCAGGGCCAAGCAGGCTGTGATCCTTCAGTTTTGCTGCAATATCGCCTGAAATGGTCTTTTTAGTTGATGGAAACATCAGGCATTTAAACAATCGTTTTGAGACAATCGTGGTCTCACGATAACAATTGGATCTTTCAGAAATCTTTACGTCTATGGCCAGCTTAAGACTACTAGGGAATTTTCCACTAGTCTTCACTATGAAATGCTCGCACTGAAGAAGCATTGCTAGTGAAAAGTCGCCAGTGTTCGGCACCCAGGACCCAACCTCGCATTTTTGTGAATTAGCGTAGTGGTAACGAATTTGTGCCTGGCAAAGTGGTGCGAAGTGTGCAGAGCAATCACTGGTAATAATTCACCCTTTAGTAAATCTGCCTCAATGGGGGTCAAAATCATTTTGATGCACGGAAATTTTTGACACTAGAGAAAATTTTTACACAATCAACTATTTTGTCTGAATGCATTAAAGGGGTTGTCCACGTTCAATGTGCACAACTTATGAAACCACTAACAATGCTCTCAATGTGTAAAAATGCCATTGTAAAACTAATTTTTATACCTGATAACTCATTCCTTCTTCTGTCACTCTGGTCAGTTTTAAGAAGGGATGAGAGTGGCCTTTTTTGAACCTGACACGCCAAGAACTTCCTTTATGATGACATCATCATGCCCAGGCTTTGACCTTACTTGTTTCCTATTGGACATTGATACTGCCCTCCTTCTAGTAATTCATTGGTTGCTTGTGCACTGTAACCAGTCACGTCATTTGAATGGTCATTGATTGATTGCTCAGTTGTAATGACATACGTAGGTAAACAGATGCAGCATACATTTATTAATAAACCTGCCTTGCAACAAACAATCACACAGCCATGCAGTCGATTACTGCAGAAAAGGAAGGAGCAACCTTGTTCTCAAAATTCTTAGGGGCAAATTCACTAAGATCCGAAAATTTGCTAGCGTTGGCTTCGCTAGCGTTCGCCGCACTTCGCCAGGCGAATTTTCGCCAGCGCTATGCAAATTCACTAAGATGTGAATTTGTGCTCAGGGCGGAGAACGTTAGAGAAGTAGCGCTACCGTTTGTTCTCCAGGCAAAGTGCAGTTACGCTAGCGATGCCTAATTTGCATACGGCGCAAATTTCAAAGTGTAATAGAAGTATATGTTACAGCCACTACATTCCACTACACAAGCCCAGGAAACCTTTAATAAATAAAATAAAGTTGTCCTATTGCCCTACATGTGCCCCCTGTATAGTTGTGTTGCCATACTGTATGTTATGAAATATAGGGGGGAAGGAGGGTAACCCCCACAAAAAAAATCAATCTTTTCCAGACTATCACCCTACAATGGTAAAACAGGCCAGAGTTTTTTTGGGACTTAGAAAAATGTTACCATTTTTTTTTTCAAACTCCTATCTATTGTATTGAACTTTGCCTGGTCTGACCAGTTGAAGTAAAGTCTAATGTAAGTGGTAACGTTCAGTTTTTTTTTTGATCTTAGTGAATTTGCGTAATTACGATCCTTTGTCAGTGCGCAACTTCGCCCGGCGTATGGGTGCGAAGTTGCGCAAGTCTATCTAACTGTTAGATTTGTCAATTTGTTACAAAGGTGAACCCATTTAAAGTCAATGGGTGTCCAAATAATTTTGTCGTGCAACAATTTGTATGCAAGTGCCAATTTTGATGTGCAACAGTTTTTTTTGTCGCTGTGGATTTTTCACTAGCAAATTTTCTTGAAACTTTCACAGGTGGCGAAACACAGAAATTCGCTGCGAATCCATGCCTGACAAATTTAAATTTCTAAGATCGTGTCTTAAACAATTAAAGTCTAACAGTAATATCATAATTAAACCAGCAGATAAAGGGTGTGCACTTGTGGTTATGAATAAGAGTCAATATATCAATGAGATTTTGTCACAATTGTCATGTACTGATGTTTACAGATTATTGAATTCTAACCCACTTACGTCCATACAACAATGTATTTTAGACAAGATATGTAGGGCCAAGGCCGAGGGCCTTATAGATGCAGATACATTCCGATTTTTGAACAAAGAAAATCCTATAACTCCAGTGTTTTATACACTTCCTAAAATACACAAAAATCTTCAAGAACCACCAGGGAGACCAATTGTGGCGGGTACGGATTCAGTACTTAGTCCCCTGGAAATTTTTTTAGACAAAGTGTTACAACCTTTTGTTTTGGAGACACCCTCTTTTGTAAAAGAT
>CM044434.1:27621871-27639115 GCA_024363595.1 Xenopus borealis | reverse complement strand
GTGTGGATAACAGCCTTACACATTTTGTGTTATCACAACATTTAATCATAGGCTACTGGTAAATTATACATACAGGGTATTTAAACTCATCCCACCAATCACATTTGTACTATAATTAACCAATCAGAGGGTATCACAGTAAACTATTAATCTGAGTGGTTCTTAAGTAAAAAAAAGGGAAGGGATGGAAAAGGAGAGACAAGCCTAGCCTACTCTGATGATGCCTGTCACATGACATACTCCTAGCAGCCATCTCTGTACTCCCTTTGTGAAAGGAGTCTTCAACAAAAACAACATTATTGATAGTGTCACATATTAACAATAAATTAAAAAAAACATAATTTAAACCAATGTATTACTGTTTTCAGAGAGAATGTCTCAGATTTGCTGGTATCTTTTTTAACACCTAAATGCCAATTATTAGTAATTTAATTTAAAAATCACAAGATATATTATGTTCTTTGTTCATCAACTTTGGGAATCATTTACCCAAAATAACAATCCATTTTGTTTCTTGGTATAGGATTTTTTTGGTGTAGGATTTTTTCTCCACCTCTTTTTTTGCACAAAAAAAAACCCCCTCTCAGTGCCTTGAATTGTGAAATACTGTAATTTAGACTGCCTGAGGCACATTTGGAAAAATGTCTGGCTACATTGGTTTTGGATTTCAAAATTATATTATTAATATGTCCCTGTGCTCTTTTAGACATCTGCTGGTTTGGCACACATATTGTTTTCCGCATTTTAAGTTTTTTCAACGAGTTTGACAGATCTTGAATTAATCTCTTAAAATCTGCACTGAAACACATCTAGAATTCTAACTTAGTTAGCTAGCTAAAGGAACAGTAATACCAAAAACTGAAAGAGTTTTAAAGTAAAGAAAATATCATGTAGTGTTGCCCTGCACTGTTAAAACTTATCTGTTTGCATCAGAAACACTACTATATTTCATATAAACAAGCTGCTAAGTAGCAATGGCGGAAATTGAAAGACGGCTATAAAGCACAGGATAAGTAATGGATAACAGATAACATTATGTTCTACAGAGCTTATCTGCTACCTGCTGTGTAACTTGAATTTTTCTCCTTTGAATGGCTGCCCCCATGGCTACACAACAGCTTTTTTATATAAACAATAATAGTGCTTCTGAAGCAACCACTGCAGTTTTACCAGTGCAGGGCAACTCTGCATTATATTTTTATTACTTTAAAACATTTAAATTTTTTGATGTTACTGGTCCTTTAACCTCTAACTAGGGCAAGGGGACAAAAACACAAAACTAGAGAAATGTGATCATACAGTAATTGCAAAGATAATGGGCCAGATTCAGTTCAGTGAGAAAAAGGTGTATCATGTGAAAACTCATGGACCAGATTCAGTTTGGGATGCAAATCAATTCACAAAAAACAAATCTCATGGTTTATCAAGTGAGAACTAAGTGAAGTCTATGGTAAAAACTGGAGCTTAATTATGGTAAAAGTCTTATCTCCTCAAATTGAATCTTATCCATAACTTTTTTCACTGAATTGAATCTTGTCAGAAAACTAATTTAGGGAGATTAAATTTGAGATACAATTCAATTCAGAAAAACTAATTTCACTGTTTATCAAGTGAAAACTCTGTTGAAGTCTATGGGGGTAAAACTGGAAACGAGAAAACCTTATTCTCCTTCAATTGAATCTCACCCATGATTTTTCATTTGATGCACCTTGAGATAACTTTTACCCATTGAATCGAATCTGGCCCTTTATTGTCCTGTTATGTTTGTGCAGGAATCCAGTAGAGATTTTAGCTTCCCAGCTTCCTTGGCAAGATTTTAGATGCACTCAAATTGAGGTAAGTCAAGTTTGAATGTTGATACAATAAGTTTGCCCCTTTATGTATTGTGAAAATGACTCACGTACAGGTCCATTGATTAGACATTGTTTTGCACTTTGCACATTGCTGTCTGGCCATTCCAAATTGTTGCAGGTCTCTGTGCTGGATCACAGAAACCTGTGACTGCCCCATCAATAAAATGTTGAGTTACATATTTACATTTTAGTTAAATTGGGTTGAAAAAAGTCCATCAAGTTCAACCCATCAAAATGAAAACCCAGCATCCTTACACACCCCTCCATACCTTCACATAAATTATATATGGCCATATACTAACTATAGAGTTTAGTATCACAATAGCCTTTGATATTATGTCTGTCCAAGAAATCATCCAAGCCCCTCTTAAAAGCATTAACAGAATCAGCCATCACAACATCACCCGGCAGTGCATATCACAGCCTCACTGTCCTCACTGTGAAGAATCACCTACGCTGCTTCAAATGAAGTCTGAAGGGGTGGCCTCTGGTGTGGTGATCCTCTTTATAGGTAAAAAGATCCCCTGCTATTTGTCTATTCATTCATCCTTGGTGAGGAATGAGGCACATATATGTGTGCACTCCAACCACCTAGCCATCCTCCTTCATGGAAGGCAGTATGGACATGTCATTCCTGCTACTCTTGATGCTGTGCTATGATCTGTGGACTAGTCCAACATTAGGTGCAGAGTACAGCTCCCTGGGGTGCATGTGATTTCCAGATGAGCACTAAGGGGTACTCTTGCACATAGCACATAGCATATAGTTAAATAGATTTGAAAAAAGACAAAGTCCATCAAGTTCAACCCCTCCAAATGAAAACCCAGCATCCATACACACACACCCCATCATACTTTCACATCTATTATATATACCCATATATACATATATATTTACTAACTATAGAATTTGATATCACAATAGCCTTTGATATTATGTCTGTCCAAGGCATCATTTAAGTCACTCTTATAGCGCTTTAACAGAATCAGCCATCACAACCTCACTGTCCTCACTATGAAGAACCACCTATGTTGCTTCAAGAAGTTCTTTTCTTCTAGTCTGAAGGGGTGGCCTCTGGTGATCCTCTTTATGGGTAAAAAGGCCCCCTGCTATTTGTCTATAATGTCCTCTAATGTGTTGTAGCACTTTTGTTCTGTTGAAAAGTAAATTACCCATATTATTTTATTTTTAAGGGATAGTGCATTTTTTTCTATATTAATATTTAATGAACTGGGGCAGGGGGATGCCAACTCCAAACTAGAGAAATGTGATCCTACAGTAACTCTGCAGACAATATCATCCTAATATATTTGTCTTCCAGTGTAGAAATCTATTTTAGAAGGCTTTAACTTTCCAGAATTCTTTGGCAGCATAGAGCCAATGTTATTTATTATGTTCTGGCATAGAGATACATACCTTGGCTGCAGCCTCTTCGAGATAGCAAGAGAGAACTTCTTAATAAGAGTTAAAATAGATGATCTGGAATTAAGAAAGTATGTGAGGCAGCTGCCAGGAATCTTTGGGAAAAGAAGTCTTTCCTTGAATTTATCCCACTCATTTATCGTACTTATTGCATATTATAATAATAATATATCACTGCAATTTGGATTATTTTAATCTCAGTTTTAATTAGCAGATTTCTTACCTGATAACATTTATATGCTCCTTCCTTACAATCAAAAAAGATTTGATTCAATTGTGCATCTTTTTTATCATTACTGAATGAATATATTTAATGTAAATTAATGATGTGCAGGCCAGCCCAAAAGGTTTGGGCCAACTTTGTATTTTTGGGTGGGTTCAAGTTGATCTGTTCCTTCTGCTTTCCCCACATGCAACCTTCCTGTGTGGGCTTCTTCTTTCAGCAGCATCTATTTATAGCCTGAATGCACCCTTTTGTGATGACATTGATGGGTGGGTTTCAGGTGGGACTCTACTGTATATAAAAGTGGTGGGTGTGTTCAGGTGCAAGATTAGGAGTGGGCCTGTTAGGACGGGGGCGGGTTCTTTAATTTTTCTTGCACCCATGCAGCTGGAAAAGCCAGCTTTTTGCCAAATGCAGATTCCTGGCAAAATTCACATTTTCTGGAGTGCAGAGATGTCTGTATTAGAATCTCATCATGTGCTTGGGGGGAAAAAGCTGATTTTTCCATACTGGAAAAAACACGACTCCAAATCATCTGGTGCTAGAAAAAAACACAAAATTGTTGAAATTTGTCTTTATTTAGTAACGTTTTCTGCAGTTTTGCAAATGTTCTAGTCATTAAAAATAAGTCACTTTCACTCATCACTAATATATATTTATATTTTTAGAATTTACCACTGAATTCGTTTTACTGACATTATAACAAGACCTTATAAAATGTTGAAATGGTAAAAAATTTCGCTGATTTAAATGGCACTCTTTATAACAAGATACAGAAACTGGAAATATGCTTTACTGATTCATAGCTTTATGAAGTACTTCAAGTGCTTAATGAACTCTCCAGTTCTGTTATAAAACTTCAGTGATGCTAAAACGGTTTCTGATAGATAGTATAACTACAGATACTTCACATAATAAAATAACTGACGTGACCTATTTTATTGCCACTTTCCTCTTCAGTAAGCAAGGTATTAATCAGTAAATGTTTAAGACTTAATTGCTTAGTTCTGTTTAACATTGTTCCTACGTATTTAAATTACTGTCTTGGCTTACAATAGTCAGAAAAATATATGCAGTACTTAGTCATTAAACCTCTGCTAGAAGAATGAACACACATTAACGACCATGTTAACATCTTCCATTAATAACTGGATGTATTGCTATAAAAATAAATGCACAGTTTGATTTCTGTCAAAAAATGAACATTCTTTTTCATTTAACAAAGTATAGTGGTGTGGTTTTAGCAATGTCAAGTGTGTACCTGTACATTTGTAGCTTTTGTGTTTTTCTTTGGTTGGGACTTGTTCATTAAATGAACAGTTCAGAGTAAAAATAAAAACTGGGTAAATAGATAGGCTGTGCAAAATAAAAAATGTTTCTAATATAGTTAGTTAGCCAAAAATGTTATGTATAAAGGCTGGAGTGACTGGATGTCTAATATAATAGCCAGAATCCATCTTCCTGCTCTTCAGCTCTCTAAATCTGAGTTAGTCAGCGACTTGAAGGGGGGCCACATGGGACATATCTATTCAGTGAGTTTACCATTGATCCTCTGTATTCAGCTCAGATTCAAAAGCAACAGTTATGACCCTTGTGGCCCTCTCTCAGTTCACTGATTGGTTACTACCTGGTAACCAGGGTAACAAGTCAGTGTAAACAAAAGAGAGCTGAAAAGCAAGAAGTAGTGTTCTGTTCTGTTATGTTAGACTTACAGTCACTCCAGCCTTTATACATTACATTTTTGCCTAACTAACTGTATTGAAAACATGTTTTATTTTGCACAGACTATCTATTTACCCAGTTTTTACTTTTATACTGAACAATTCCTTTAAAGAGTTGTTTGAATATGAATATGTGACGATGATGGCATGAAAGGGACGAAACTACAGAATTAAGAAGATGTTAAGATACTTGAAATGTAAATAAATTTAATAGCAGCAACAAGCTGCATTGTCATTGTCTGGCTTCCTTTATCTTCTTAAACCTACTTAAATTACTCATGGCTGCTGAATGTAACTTGGGCAAAATGTGGTATTTTGAACACAGCTTGGGTTAAAATGACATTTAAATGAAACATTAAACGCAGACAAATAATGGCCTGTTTGAAGATAGAATAGCTGATTCAAACATAACTACATTATGTATGGTGATTTTAAAAATATTCAAGGTTACAAAGGTAATAAGGTAATAAAACTGTCCAATTATTGTTTTTTTCATCCATTGTGCAGTAAACAGTAACACCAAAAAATTAAAGCTTCTTAAAGGGCAAGGAAAGTGTAAAATAAAATAAGGCTAGAAATGCTGTATTTTGTATACTAAACATAAACATGAATTTACTGCACCACAATCCTAATCAAACAAATTATTTATGCTTTCAAAGTTGGCCACAGGGGGCTGTCATCTTGTAACTTTGTTAAAAATATTTGTCTGCCTCTGGCCCTGCACATGCTCAGAGTGATCTGTGCTGCTTAGGGATCGTCATAAATGATCAAAAAAACAAAGCTGCTTGAGTTCTGCATGGCTGGTAAGTAAGGCAGGGGCTCCCCCTGCTGTTCAAAAGTATGATTGTTTCCCTGTCAGAAGTTAGGGAACATCTAACAATTCCAATTTTTTTCCTAATTTCACTGCATACAGTCAGGTTTCTTATAAAAACGGTACACATTTTTTAATTAAAGTAAAATGGAGATATATTTCTTTTTCATTAAAGAAAAGTAAAAATGGGATTTCATTTCTTTGCCTTTCCTTGCCCTTTAAAGTAAAGAAAATATTATGTACTGCTGGCTTTTGCTGGTATAACTGGTGAGTTTGCTTCAAAAACACATTTATAGTTTATATGAAGAAGCTGCTGTGCAGCCATTGGGGGTCACCATTCAAAGCTGAAAAATAAGAAAAGGCACAGGATACAAATCAGATAACAGATAAGCTCTGTAGTATGGGATGGTATGCTTCAGAACCTGTTTAGTGTGTATCCTGTGCTTGAATGGCTGCCCCCATGGCTACACAGATGCTTGTTTTTATAAACCATAGTTGCATTTCTGAAGCAGATGCACCAGTTTTACCAGTCCATTATAGTTTTAGTCATTCCTTTAACACTTTAATTTTTTGCTGTTACTGTTCCTTTAAGCATTCTTCAAAATGCATTTACTGTATTTTACATGATCATTAAGGAAACAGCATGGTCGATTTTTATACTTTACATTTGTTCCTAGGTTTTTTTTGTATATTTTTTAAATATTTTCCATGTATATATATCCATATATTTAAAATTCACTATGTGTTTTAAAAAGTGTTTGTAAATTTGCTACATAATGTGATATTTGATTACTTTTAAAAATAATCTTTATATTAATACATAATAAGAGGTATGTGTGAGTGCTCAGTATTAAATACATAGTGCACAGTATGAAAATGAATGGTATTCATAAGTTTTTCACCCAGTTATACCAATGCAAAGCTATCAATGTAAATATATGAACATTAGCCCTTGTTACCTGCAACAGAAATCTTTAATTAATGAATACATTTTAAAAATTTAAAGCATTTCTTTTCAAACCATGACAGCATACCAAGCAAGGGGAAAAAAAAGCAAAAAGTTCAATAACATCCCTGTATGCTTATTTAAGATATGCATGACTCCAAAAAAATATTTTTACATTTGGGTTTATTTTCTTTGAAAGATAATGCAAATTATGCTTTTATCTTGAAAGTATCACCTTCTAGGTCACATGCTTTTCATACAGAAGATGGCTACTGATAAAAAAATTGATCTCTCCTTGCCTTCATTCCACTGTATCATAAAGAATGGTCCTGACAATAGAATGTTAATGCAACCTTTAATTGTCCGGCACTCAAACGGATACTTTTAAACTTCGTATAAATAAAATATTCTTTTTATTGAATTTCTTTGGTCCTGTGGAATTCGTTTGGGTTCCGGTCGGCCCCACGTCTTTTCCTTGCCGTACCGCTCCTAAAAGCTGGGGGTCTGGAGCTGGTGCACCCAGGACCACATTCACTATTTGGCCATTTACATTTTATTCTGGAGCACCTTGTTCTTTTCTTACCAAAATTTTATTTTCACTGTTGTTTCTAGAATATATCTGTTAGTAAAAGTTAGTGGATTAATACAATTATATCATTTCTACAATAACTGCAGTGTTAGAGAGTAATTTTGTTCTAAAAAGCAATGGTTTGTAATGATATTGCTAATAATGAGTTATATGCAACTATATTATTAGTATCCAAACAACAAAAGTTGAGTTCCACCATGTGATGATTATTAACTCTATTACTGCATGATTATTATGTAAGACTAAAACTAAACATACACTTTTACAACTTAAAAAGAGGTGAGAAAAATGTAATACATCAAATTCATCTTGTGCTTAGGTCAGTTTGCATAGGGTGGGAAATTTAAAGTTGTATGGACATCTTTGTTATAAATGTTGCTGCATTTTTTATTACACATGTCCAGGGAACCTTAATAAAGACAAGAGAGTTATTATAATGCCCTATATATAAGCCCACTGTAAAATTAATGTTCCATATGTTATAAAATGTCTTGAGAAAATCGGTTACATAAGATAGGACTTTTGTAGGCAATTCCACTTCAAAAAAGGAATAGTCGCCAGCATTTTTGGAACTTTGATGCATTTTTGGCAGACAGGATATGATGTAAGTCACTGAAGATTGAGACAGGTTTGGCTTCTTTTTACCACTTTGCCTGGTCTGAGGTGGCAAAGTGAACTTTGGCGAAAGAGGTAACGTTCAGTAAAATTCACAGGGAAAATTCGCCTGGCGAATGATTGCTAGCGATGATCCTGTTCTCTAGCAAATTGGCACCTGTGCCTGTTAGTGAATTGGTAATAACCTTGCGGGTGGCAATGCTGGCAAAAAGTTGCTAGCATTAGTCCTTTAGTAAATATGCCCCCATGAGTTTAAGCTGACATGGTTTTATGAGTAATAGATCTTGTCAGACCAATCTAATTGCCTTCTATGAGAGGTCAGCAGAAAACCTTGTCTTTGAGATTGCATTTTGTGTGATCATTTAGACTTTGCTAAAACATGTCATACAGTACATATAGACAAATACAAGAGGTCCTCTGCACTCAACCCATTATCAATATACAGTATTTAAGACATTGAGAACATTATAGTCAGATAGCAATGAGTTTATAGATAGGTCTGTTTAGGTGTTTGATAAATGTGCACTGGGGTTCATATCAAACAGATGAACTTGATGGACTTTTGTCTTCTTTCAACCCAATTTAACTATGTAACTGTGCAAATGAACAAGTGGCCACACTTCTTAAAGGAGTCAAGATTTTTTTTCTCCCCTCTGTCTTTTTGAAAGAGATGTTTGCTTTAGCCTTAGGAATGTTTTGTTAAATAGGAAAAGGATTCTGAACGGCTGTGAATCCAGATGGGGTCCCCAGTTCAATCTGAACTAGATCTACCCCTTATATCATAACATCTGTTATGATGCTAAAGTGATGCACTGTTCTCTATGTAGCATTGTGAAATATCTCTTCATAGCATAATACATACAAGTTCCTCCCACATTCAATACATTTGGGCTGTAAACTTTTCATTTGTGTGGTTCATTACTTGTTTTCTGTACAAACCAAATATTCATCAGGCAAAAGTATTAATGACAAACGATTAAACATCAAAAAAAAAAAACAAGAGACAAATGATCAGAATACAGACTTTTAAGTCCTGTGTTGACAAGTGCAATGTTTTTGGTTTATGTGCATCACATTTACACTGTTCTTTAATTTATATTAGTCAAACTGCTCATAGCAAGTATTGTTAAATGCAAGCCTAATGTAATTATAACTGACTGGCAATGAGATACTTTGAAGGCAATGATGAATATCTTAGAAATTAAATGTCACAGATGATGTTAGAATTGGTTCATCTACAGTCAGCTCTGGGATGTTAAAATGAAAAGCATATGTCTTATGCTTTCATGTAATTCCAACTGTCACATTCTTGTGTCTCCTACAGTACATACCCTCAAAACCTTACTGTTCTTACTTGACACAATAGAAAAATGAATGATCATCACACTCCTAAATGTGGTGTGAATCATGCCGTCTATTTATTACACATTTAAGCAGAAGTGATTTATTTGTGCATTATGTGCCAAAAACAACTGCTAGTTGCTCTCCTTTAGACATGTTTCTTACATTTTATTGTGTTAGCTATCAACAGCAAGCTTTTATACATGTAACATATTGTTTTAAACATGTCTCATGCTAATAAGGTCAGGCAATGTTCTGCTATTATATTCCCTGGAAAAGCAAGTTAATACAGCTTTTGCCTCTCCTGGTTTGAATTGCAGTGAAAATATTTTGAAGTTCTAGAAAATGCTGGCTAAAATGTTATTAAAATCAATTTTGTATTCTAGGAAGACAGGCAGGAGATAACACCAGACGCACCACTGATTTGATTGAGATACTCCAAAAAAGAGTCGAGCAGTCCGTAATTTTAAGCCTAGCTGCCGAAAAGGCCTTTGATAGACTTGATTGGATTTACCTGTTCTCTTTGCTGGAACACCTCAATCTCACAGGCCCAGCCATACCTATCAGCCAACCACAATCTATATAGCACACCGACAGCCTATCTAAAACTTCCAGGTCAATCCTGCAAGCCTATCCCAATCAACAATGGGACTCGACAAGGGTGCCCCCTCTCTCCCTTGCTCTATGCCTTGAGCATTGAGCCTTGAGCAGCTGCTATATGGCTTCACCCCAACATAAAAGGGATCACAGTACGGAATTCACACTATAAAATAGCTCTCTTTGCTGAATACGTTTTGCTCACTATTACAAATCCACACATCTCTCTACCAAATCTACACCAGCTGATAAATAAATTTAGTACCATATCAGGATACAAACTAAATGTTGACAAGACAGAGGCCCTCCCCCTACACATCACACAGCAAGCCATAGAAAGTCTAAAAGCTACCTTTAACTATAAATGGAAAGACCATTCTATCACATGCCTGGGGACCTAAATCCCAGCCGACCTGAGCCAAATATATATATACTTCAAACCTCTTTTACAGCAAACTAAGGCCTCCCTGGGGACCTGGTCCAAATTAACCATCTCATGGCTAGGTAGGGTGTCAGCTCTAAAGATGACCATTCTACCCAAATATTTATATCTATTCGAAACCCTCCCAATTGCAATTCCATCAACTATGCTTAAGGGAATACAGGCCCAATTTCATAACTTTATTTGGGCCAGCGAAGCCACAGGGTAGCTAAATCTGTGTTGATGACACCACTTAGTCTAGGAGGCTTCGGCATTCCCAACATCCACAAATACTATGAGGCCACTCACCTGCGGCAGCTACAAAAAACAAAATAATTAAAAGAGTAAACAGCAATAGGATATTCAAGGCAAATATAGCCTACATGCAAAACAGGATGGACCATTTCCTCAAGATCTGGTCAAAGTGGGAACTAAGAGGCCTGAACGAGCATCAATAAACACTTTTGAGGCATTTTCAATCTCTCACCCAAGTCTTCCACCAGCTAGACCTAGCCTAACCTTTGTCCATACTGGCACACCCATTTTCCCCACATTCACAGGATTGGAATATATGTGACACTGGATATCTACATTGCCAATATTACTTAAAGTGCTTTATGTTATAATGGTTACCTTTATTATGTTATACCTCATTTAAATGTGAAAAGACCATTTGTAAAGAAATGTGACTTACCTATTGAAAAATGCAAATAAAATAAGTTACAAAACAAAAATCAATTTTGTATTTAAAGATAATCTATGGAAATTTCTTCAGTCTATAAAAACGTGTTCTGCCGCAAACAGGAAAGCAACAGACACTTAGGGAAGTCCAGAAAGTGCCACAAATGTTATGAAATACCCCTAAGCTCAACAGCTCCTTTTAAAGTTATTATAAGACTTTTTTTAAAAAGACAGCAATTGTAAAGAACAATACAGGTATCACATCCATTAAACAAAACAAATTATCCAGAAAGCTCAGAATTACGGGAAGGAGATCTCTCCGTAAATTTTAGAGGAATCATATGAAATTTTTACAAATAATTTTTTTCTCTGTAATAATAAAACTGAATCTTGCGTTTTCGGTTTCATTAATGTTTAAATTATTAGTTAATTTAAGGAATGGACATCTAAATTACGAAAGACCCGTTATCTTACCCTGTTTGTTTGGGCCAACAGCCTTTTCAAAACTGCAAGTTTTAAAGAGGAACCCTGGCTTCTTTTTACATAATCATCTTTTGATTCACCATACACAGTGGCAGATATGGTGCATTGGCAAAAAAAAAAATCCAGTATCCAATATCCATGTTACAGAGATATTGGTATAAGAATAAGCAACATCCTTGTATACAATATTATCAGAAGATGTGCAGCCAACTGTAGGTCGGCAGGACATGGCCATATGAGTGTCCCTTTAAACTATAAAATAATCCCTGGTGTATGTTGGAGTTTTTTTGCTCTATTCAGTGTATTGTAGTACAGTAGACTCACAATGGATACCAGGGATTTTTAAACAGAGATCAAACATTTTATTCAACAGTGACGTTAAATAGCATTGAGAGACAGACCTTAAAACACTCCTGCCAATCTTTTTCCATTCCCCACCTGGACAATACTAATAACCAAAATGAGGATTAGCACATAAAGGCAATGGAGCGACTTTTTTAAAAACATTGTCTTGTTTCAAACATTTACTACATTTTATAAGGTGTATGTGAACGCTAAAAAATATGAATACTTGAAAATCCTCTAAAATTTGAATTCTTCATGCAATTACTACCAAAAAAGGGATATAATTTAAAGTAATCCAAAAAGATCAGTGCAGCTCCCATTGACTTCTATAGGACCTTGACAACTTTTACTTGACAAAGTTTCGCATTAGAGGTTTTAGTAATTTTTATGAGCTTATTTATCAGAAATCAAATTTGTGAGGTTTTATAGTTTTTTTCTACTTCGAATAAACTCACAGTTTAAAAAAACTTGAATGTCTTTATTTATTAAAAAAATCAGAATATAAAAACCTCATCTGAATAAAACAAAGTAACTCGCATTGTGCATTTACAAGCTCAAAAAATACTCGAAACCGAGAAGCATACTCAAAATGTTTCACATTACAATTAAGAATTTACACACATTCTTAAGCAGCTAGACTATCAGAATTCATATTTGTGAATTTTAGAGTTTTATTCTTTTATCTAAAAATGTTGCTTAAATAATACTGTGAATTTTTTTGAAATGAATGAACTTATTATTTTGCTCACCATTTTAATTTTGTGTCGAAAAACTCTCAAAAACATTGAAAAAAAATCTCTTAAATTCTGCCTAGGACTAGTGATGGGCGAATTTATTCGAAAGCGACGCGTGTCAAAAGCGTGCCGTAACTCGTTTCGCAAATTTTTCGCCAATTTTTTGGCGAAGCGAAACTCGGGAGATTCGCCCATCACTACCTAGGACCACTCCCATGACTACTACAAGAACTTCCAAACTTTTAGATGCCAAAGTTTTACATTTAAGTTTTCTATAATTTTACACTTAATAACTAATAATATTTGCATTTTGGAAACCCTTATTTGAATTCATGCGTGCAAAAAAAAAGACAAAAAAAAACAAGTGTTCATAAATCAGCCCCATAGTATATGGTTGCTTAAGGGTGCTGTGGCTTGATATTTAAGTGGATGTATTGCCTCAAAAATCTCCCTTGAAAAGATACAGTATATCCTGGGTATTAGTTTTTGATTATCCCTTTAAGTTGGCTGATACAGACTAAGCAGAAGCTCTGCATAAAACTGCCTATGATTATGAATAAGCACAAATATCATGATAAATTGAAATACCTTCCAAATTAACCTCTGTCAATATGTTTTTTATCTAACAACACAGTAAACAAGACTATCTGCTGCATAATTACAGTAAAAACTGGGCATACACTCTCTGATTATGCACCAAAAAAGTATATACAACATACATTTCTCTAAAATGCACAATACAAATCCAATGATTTCTGTGCATTTGTCAAAGTCTAAAAAATAGTAACAATAGAATTTTTATGCTTGTCATCAATACATCATGTTTGATGTTAAAAGTATTGCTTAATATTCATTAATATATTTCATAAAAAATCTTCCACTTCAATTAAGATTTTTTGTAAGGCAAGAAGGTGCAAAAGATATTGCTTCAGTTGGTAAGTGGCAAATAAGTAAGTGGTAAGTGGAGAGAACAAAGGCAATGAGATTTTACACATGCTGGGCAAGAGTCACATCTTTTGGATTATCAGCAAAAAACACCAGAGTTAGCAGTGTGTAGTCCTCTTCCTAAGTATTAGAAAGGCAGCATCTGGGACAGTCCAATCCTGGTGGAGCGTTCAGTTTTGGTGTCAGTCCCAATGGATTATTTCTTAGTAAGCAAACAAAAATTTTACTAAAAAGTAGAGTAACTGGTAATCACTTGAATGTGGCAGTTAGCAGCAAAGACCATCGTGAGACTGTACCTCAAAACTTCCATATCCTGCCTAATGAGACCATAGACCTGGAGGATGGTGGCACAGCTTAGGCAGTATATCCTCAGCACCTCATTATCAGACAGATCATCGTTGGAAGATACAGCCCCCCAGTATCGATGATGATATATGATACTAGCAGCAAAGAACCAGGAGGAACTCATGTGGGGGTTATTCCTGTTGCTGCTCCTGTTGCCGCTCCTCTCCCACCTGAATAAGGGAAAACTGACAATTAGGATTTGTCCCAGGATATTCCATTGTTGCCAAACTCTCTTCTGGGGTGGGATTTTTATACCGTGGCCAGTCATTAACTAGAATTCTATCCAGTCTTTAGCTAATTCCTGTCTGTTCAAAGGCAAGGACAGGCTTGAACATCTGAAATTGTGCAAGCCAAAATATTGCTATCACTTCCCCTTTAAAAAGTGAGGGTGAAATATTGCCATCACTTAGTAGCTCAAGTAAATCAGAAAACAAATAAATCACAAATAAATCAGAAACTACGTAATGAAAAAAAGCCATGCCGTTTTTTATTAGTAAATAATCCCTTCTGTAATAAATGAAACATGGTGAGAACTTGCAAACTTTTTTTCTGCTGTAGATACAAATGTTCAAATACATGTGCATATTAATGGAGGAGGCTGTTGGGATTTGAATGAAGTTTTAGCCATATGGGGCTGATGTTTACAGGTTAAGGAAGACCCTGCCAACTGTGTCTACTGTAACAACCCTTTTAGTGGAAAACCCCCCCTCAAATTTGGGGATTTATTATATCCAGAGGCTGCAAAAAAGTCAGAATCCGAAAATACTCCATATTCAACCTGTTGAGGTACAAGTTAATGGCAGAGGTCATATTTGCAATTGAAAGATATTATTGTCTGTGCTGGGTTTTGTACCAAACATTTCAGGCTCTTCACTGATTTCCTGAAAAATTTGGAATTTTTGTGTGACAATCCAAAAAGTTTTTTTTTTTAATAAATAAGGGCAAAGTGTGGATTCTAGTTTGGTCAGACTTTTTTTTTTTATCAAAAAACAACAGAAATATTTGGATTTTGATAAATAACCCCCTCAAAGCTACTGTCATTATTTTCAATATGCTTGGCCCAGGATTTATAGTTTATAAAAAACATTTTAGGGACTGCTTAGAGCCACATGTTTTTGTACAGCCTGGTGTAAATCACATCCCGCTACATGTCTTACAACTATTGTAAGTCTACAGGCGTATGGGTCTGTTTTACAAAGGGTTTTGAGTGTAGAATGTTGAAGGTTGAATTGTCTCTAAAGTGCCTCTTATTTTATTTGGAATTCATAAAATGTTCTGTAGTTAGAGCTTGTATAAAAAAGGCATTTTTTATCTGAATGTTGTAATTTAAATGTCCAACTAGAAATAAAATGGAAATACTATAAATGAGTGATCTTTGATGAACAATTTTTGTTCGCACAGCCTTGGGACAGATATAGAGAAAAAAATACAACTTTTTTTGTTCATAGTCACAAGAGGTGATTCAGAACAGGTCCTACACAAATGAGTTATGTGCTCTACCTTATTAAAGACACTTGCACGCAAAAAGAGACAGGAGGTTATAGATTACATCAGAGAAGTATCTCTGGTTTCAATACTTTTATCAGCTATGGCGATTACTTCTAAGGTAGTGGCAAGATGGACCTTATAACTTACAGATGTCATGCACATTGTTTCCCTCCATTGGCTGCATTAGCCTTACATCAATTACATCAATATTTTACTGGAATAGTTCTGGGCTTTACCCCTACAATCAAAAACAGACTGTTATCCTTAATTCTATAAGGAGTATATCAGTGATAAACTGGGGTGTATGATTTCAAATTCTTAGGGGTATGTTACATTTATTCAGATAGAACTGATATATGATTAGATGAGGAAAAAAATTAAAACAACTTTGTTAAAAAACCAGGAGAAACATTCATATATATGATTTAAAGAGACTGCAGCACACATGGCTCCTACTTTCCCTCACTCATATATGCACATATAGTACCCAACCTGCTGGCAAAAACATGGCATTACCTTATAAATGACTTCTGGGCAAGAATACAGCCCATCTGTGGGATTCGATAACCGCCCTTCTTTTTATTTACTAACTTAATGTTAATCTTGAATGCATTAAAAGTTGAGTGTTGCCCTCCTCCATGCTACTGTATATAAGGTATCACTCCCTCTTTGAAAAGCAGATCAGCTTTAGGAGGAAATTCTGTGTTTCCTGGGAGGTCAGGCACCTGGTTCAGATCCTTTGTCTGTACTTATGTGTGTCTTACCAGCAAAATGAATAATACACTGTTAAAAGACAAGTCTTAACCAGAGACAAAGAAATTTGCCCCTTTAATGATTCATGAAAATACAGTATGATTACGAGTGAGATGACTTTCATCCTGTCATGGGGCTTCTGGAGAAGACATTGACTAGTGTTTTTTTAAAAGAAGAAATTAAAGTCAGGATTTCTTTGTGTAGCAGAGAGCATATTAAAGATGTGCCATTCAGTAAATTCATATTATGTTGGGCATTAGAAAACAATATCTGTTTTTTATTGATTTTGGCTAGTTGAACACATGATTAAATAAAATGTTACTGCATGGTGAATCTGAGAAAATATTGTTCCATTGTTTATAAATATTAGGCCACTTGGTGTTTGTTTGTATTGTTCTTTTGGATTTCTTTGTCAGGGCAATTATGGCTACCTGTATTAATGAACACAATTTTGTGCATAACCCCTTCTGCTTTTTTGGTTTACTCAATGGTATTTATAAAAATACAGTGGAAAATAACCTTTAAATCTGTAAGGTATATAGGGAGTTCACCATCCCTATATTCCATCTATATATATATATATATGCCTATATATACCTATGCCCTGGGCTACTGTAGCGATTGTAATTTCTGGTCTCCAGTCTATAAAAGGGGAGGAAGAACATGATTCTCTCTCTTTGGATTCCACTTCAGGAGGTGGTAGAAGTAGAAGTAGTAACTAATGCCTTAGTCAAGTCAGTGACTTGACATATAGAAGTAAAAGAATGATTTGGGAGCTAAGAACAGCTTTGCGCATCACCAAGGAGATTGTAATGCAGAATAGAACCTTGTAACACTAACAAAATTGTAGAGTTTCAAGTGGGTTTCAAGATTTTGACATATTAGGAGCAAACACCTGAAGGATGAGTAATATATAAAGCTTATATAAAGG
>CM044434.1:27597097-27620052 GCA_024363595.1 Xenopus borealis | reverse complement strand
AAGGTTGAACTTGATGGACGTGAGCCTTTTTTTCAGCCTAACTTATTATGTTACTATGTTACTATGTTACTATGTAATATTTATGTGAACTTGATTGCGTTATTCAATATTACAGTATGCCCTAGAATATTTGGTGTACAAAAATGTATCTTTCTGGCAAACAAATCTAGTTCTCCTGGCTAAGAACCACTGGCAGACAAGTTTCTTTTGGAGAACAGGTATATGTTAAGAGTTATAGTTTAGACTGCACACTCTTTCTCCAACGCCTTTTGAAGGTTGAGGTGAGAATGCACAACTCAATGGTGTTCTCCTACTGAAAGCTGCCGGAATACAGCATAACCATGCTAAACATGTTAAATATTAATAAGGCTGCTGAAAGTTGGTTAGGAGGTTCACAAAAAAACAACCATTGTATTTATCCCAATACTACTCACAAATGTACTGCAATCTTTAGATAACATGTTTTAAATGAAATTCAGGCATCAGCATGCAATAAAATAATGCAAGATATGCAACATAAAATAGATGTTAGGGTCCGACATGTGGGGTTTACCTTGACGTGGTATGGCGGCTTTTCAACTTTATGATCATAACTTTGTAACTAAAAACCCCTGTTTTGCAAACTTTGGAGACAGGGGCACAGGGAATGTGCATTAAAACTAGCACTTCCATTATACTTAAATACACTATAACTTTGCCTTTAGAGTGCTTCCACATACCCCCTATTTTGAACATAAAATAGAACTTGAGAGAACTACTTCACATGTAGGAAATTCTGCTATAAATAATTTACTCTGATTACAAGACATATGCAGGAACTTTGCTATTAAACAGGGAATTTCATTGCACTGAATAGCAAGTACATTACTGCCCCCCAAAGAAGTACAGCTTCAACAAACCCCATGGTCTGAATGGCTGGTGGGACACTGGGAAAAAACCCCAGCCAACCCAGACTTGCTCCCTGGCAAGAACTATTGACAATTCACCCCCACCCAACCGTGGTGGCAAGGAGATAGAAAGTACTTGATGTGTAGGATGTGCAAGGGGGCTGCCATCAGTGGAAGAGTTCATAATTATTGCAGTGTTGCTCTAGATACAACGATTTATTAGGTTGCATCATTACTGATCTTTTGGTCATCACTTTGGGAACCGTAGAGCCACAGTTTATCCATGAGTACTTCCATCACAGAAATAGTACAGTACTGTATAATGCATTTTGATTTTGTTCCATTTCTGTTAATCCAGGGCACAGATATCATGTTCTGTATTTCCAATTCACTATGCCGATTGAGGGCCTTCACTAAACCATCACAAATTTGCAATTAAATCTTTCCTTTTATCTCAAGAAGAATGCAAAGATTTAGAAAGGCATATTTCAACATGCTTATCTGAAATAGCATGAGAGAAACAGATAAAAGTGATATCAAATGTAAAACAGGGGGCAAAAGAACATTCTAAGAGCTCTCCAATGAATTCCTTGAACCCAGTGTTTTTCCATTGGCAGTGCTCAGCCCTATTGGTCTATTTAAAATTATATATGACAATAAATAAGAAACAGAACAGTTATTAGAGATAATCTAATTAAATCATCTGATTTCAGATCTGGCCCCATTTTAAAGGCCACTATCTTTCTTTACAGTTGAACTCTTGAGGCCTGTAATCGGGAGATATTTTCTGATGTAAATCTATTTTGATCCATCTTTGATCCTAATATTCAGATGTTGTTTCTGTACATACAGAGCAGATATGCACCAAAGATGCTGAGCAGAATCAATACCATATTTGTTTTCTGTATTTACAGATTTAGAATTTGAATGGGTAACATTTAGTTTTTGTATAATGCTCTTTAGAGACTGACATCAAGGTCTAAATTACAAGTGGCTGTTGGAGTCAGTGGGAACTGCCAGACTGTAGATTAAATTCAAACAGAAAGAGCAAACACTTTAAAGAGATGCTGACACCAGAAATGAAACCTTTTTTTCATCTATTATAGCATTGTCTTTGCATGCTATCTATAATTTTGCCATAAAAGTATTTGCAGATTCTAAAACATTACCCATCTGTTCCCCCCATGTTCATCTCTGAGGGTGCTGTCATATTGAGCTTCAGCAGTCTGTTAGCATTAGAAGCTCTAATTGATGTTGAGAAGGGACAGTCAGGTTGGCAAAACAGTCAGATTCAACTTCAGAAGTCAGAACTTGAAGTAACAATTACTTAAAAAAGCAGAATTATCAGTGAAAAGGATCAACAAGAGCTATAGGTAAAGTTTGATGAATATTAATATTTTCAATAATAATCTTTTGGTGTCAGCATCACTTTAATAATTCAAAAAACACAAAAATAAAAAAATTAAGACAAGTTAAAATTAAAACATAAAGGTGAATGCCACCATAACATACATTTCCCCTTACTCCTTGATCCCCTTACTCCTTTATGTGACCTGGATGAACACATAATGTGATGCATGCACTGTGCTCCATTAGTTCCTCTCCCACATGCTTTGTGTTACTGTATATACATATATGAAGTTCATTATTCAGAAACCCATTATCCAGAAAATAATTAAAATTTTTAATGACAGTTTACGTTCTCTCTCTAATAATTAAACAGTATTTGATCCCAGCTAAACTGTAATTAATCCTAATTGGAGGCAAAACAATGATATTGGGTTTAACTCAATGGCTGCCTGCTCTCTATTGGTCTTATTTTTTTTTTTACCAAAGTTTTATTGAAAGGAACAACAAAGAAACGTTTACAGTCATTATTGTTGTAGAAACATTCACATATTCATCATTATGGTATATATAATATGACATGTGTTTAATACTATTTGTTTAAGTTTGATTATTTTGTGTGTTTCTTTATATGATATACAACAGTGTTTCCTTTCGCTTACAACCCCACAACTGCTAACTCAATAAACAACTTTAAAATAACATACAATTGATACAATTGTGCATTACTTCATTTATTATTTTAGACTCTATATATAGTATAGCGGTGGGGAGGGGGTTTGGCTTCCTACTACAAAAGGTTGATAATGCCTGGATATAATTTTAGTCCATGTTGTGTATGTCTAGCCATGGTGACCAATTTTTTTAAAATTTTGTGGGACATCCTCTCCTTATGTACAGGAGTTTGTATATAGGTATTGCTTGATTTTCCAAAAAGGATATAGTTGGGGCCATCTGGGCTTTCCATTTAGTAGTGATGGATGGATTCCAGCATATGCTAATAAGATGGACATGAGTGCTCTTTCGGCCGTTGTTGAAGCAAGGTCCATTACTTGTTTTAGTAGCAGTACATACAGGTTGATTATGATTGGGGTGTCCATCATATATGAAATATATCTGAAATATATTGTGCTACCTCTCTCCAGAAACGTTGTATTGTGTTGCATGTCCATACCATATGAATAAAATTTTCAGGAGTTTGATGGCATCGAGGGCACTCATCTATGAAGCGTGGAGACATTTTGGCAAGTACGTTGGGAGTGAGATATGCTCTGTGTAGAAACTTATATTGTATAAGTTTGCTATTGGTCTTATTCATTTATAGCAGAGTGGATTGGGCCTGCTGGTGTTCTCAGTTAGCCTTGTCTGTTTGACTCCTCATCCAACACTGTTTTATTTGAATGTAATCCATAACTATACTTTTTCATAAAAGCATTTGTGTTCATTCATCAGAATAACCTGAATAGGCTCATTGCTGCTCACCACATCTTACTTAGGAGCATGCATAAAAAGTAGTAAAGTGCTCAATATTTTGTTTCAGAGATTGGTGGTAGATGCACTTTTGATTCTACCTGTGCTCATTTGCTTTTGAATTTGTTGATGGAGGTCATAGAGTCTGAAGCATGAACTTTATTCCAGTTTAGTTATCTTATGTGTGGTATAGGATGGAGCAAAAGTATTTTATAAGGACTCAGTTGACCATGCAAACTTAAATATTAAAAAAGTAAAACACAAGCTTTTTTTGGGACTTTCAATCTCCTATCTATTGTATTGAACTTCGCCAAGTCTGACCCTGGCAAAGTTAAGTCTATCGCAAGAGATAACGCTCGGTAAAATGGACATCTTAGTGAATTAGCGTAGTGACGACCCATTTATCAGTGCGCAACTTCGTCTGGCTTAAGGATGCATTGTTGGTAAATAAGCGAATTTGCGCTAGCATTAGCCACTTTGCACTTCAGTGTATTTGCCCCGATGAGAACCAATAACAGAGGAAGCTAACTTTTTTCTGTAAAATGGATTTAGGTTGTTTCCCCCCCCCCCCACAAAATATATAGAACATCTTCTCGCCTAACTAACAATTATCATTTCCCTTGACTTCCATCATGGCTTTTTCATATGCTTACTGCAGTGATGAGTGAATTTATTTGGCAGTCATGGATTGGTGACGAAATTCTGAATTTTGCCATGTGCAAATTTTTTCACAAAACTGATGAGAATTCATTGTGGGAAAAATTGTTGAGGAAAAAAGCCTATTGAAAAAAAAAAGTCACCATAAGAAAAAGCTTCCATTGACTTAAATGCATTTGGAGCGAGAAAAATTGTCACTCGGGTAAAAATTGAGTGTAAAAATGACCACTGACTTCAATTCATTTTGCAAAATGTTTTCAATTCACTCATCACTAGCTGACAGTGTAAAGCTTTATGCATGTTAGTTACAAATGGTTAAATAATCAGTTCTTAAATAACATCTTACTGGAGATTAGTTTAAACAGCTATTGTTGCTTTATTAAATTTATGTTTTATTAAAATTAATTCAATTTGAAATTTCTTTCTTGGAGAATATTCTAAAAGTAAGCATTTTCAAGTCTTCTTAACAAAAGAAACATTTTCTTCAATATTTGACACTCTGGATTTAATCACAATATTGTGAATGTCCTGACTGAAGAAAATCACATTTTAAATAAATTTGGATATATTTTGCATTAAACTTGTGGCCTGCAGTCTGAAATATAAATCATGTTACTGATTATCTGCTAAATGGAGGAGCTTTTTCCACATCAAGAGCCATTGGCAGTGTGTATTGGTAACAGATGTTTACATGTGCTATATTTTAAGAGAAAAATGTTTAAGCTGCTAGCAATAAATCATAGTTTGAGGTATTGTAGGTATTATCATACACAACTAAGACAGATAAAGACAAAGTGACATACACAAACTTCTGTCATGGAGAAAGGAAGGTGGCTTTTCGTTGATGTGAAGATATATAGGTGCAAATTCACTAAAGCGGGAAGCGTGTAACGCTAGCGCTAATTCACCAGCGTGACGTCAATTCATAACTTCGCCGATTCACTAACAGTATCCCTGGCAAAAATTTGCTAGCAAAGTAGATAGACTAGCGCAACTTCGCACCCTTACGCCAGGCGAAGTTGCGCACTGACGAAGGGACATAACTACGCTCATTCACTAAGATGAAAATTTTTGTGAACGTTACCTCTTACTCTAGAAGTTACTTCGCAAGGTCAGACCTGGCGAAGTTAAATACAATAGATATTTCCTAACATATGGCAACTCAGCTATACAGGGGGCACATGTAGGGCAATAGGACAACTTTATTTATTTATTAAAGGTTTCCTGGGCTTGTGTAGTGTAATGTAGTGGCTGTAACATACACCTCTCTTATATGCTTAAGTTCGTGCAGTATGCAAATTAGGCTAGCGTAAATGCCAAGGCCATATAATCCCCAGTTGCAAGAACACATGTTTAGTTGCCCTGTGCAGTTTGCCTAATTAAAAATTATCATGAAAAGGATGGTGTGATATTTGCATGGTGTGTGGACTTTCAAAGGGTCCTTAATTCTCTAGCATTTTTCTAGGTGAGCATTTTGGGAATAGCGATCATAACATTATCTTCTTTGAGACAACTCTAGAAGGGAATAGCTAAAATACTAAATTTAATATAGTTACATATTTAAATAGGGTTGAAAAAAGTCCATCAAGTTCAACCCCTCCAAATTAAAAACCAGCATCCACAAACACCCCTCCACACTTTCACACAAACCATATATGCCCATAGCTATACTAACTGTAGAGTTTAGTATCACAGTAGCCTTTGATATTATGTCTGTCCAAGAAATCATAAAAGCCCCTCATAAAAGCATCAACAGAATCAGCCATCACAACATCATTGCATTCCACAACCTCACTGTCCTCACTGTGAAATACCACCTACCCTGCTTCAAATTTAAGTCTGAAGGGGTGCCTTCTGGTGCGTTGATCCTGTTTATGGGTAAAAAGGTCCCATGATATTTGTCTATAATGTCTTCTATTGTACTTGTAAAGTGTAATCATGTCCCCTCGCAAACACCTTTTTTCCAGAGAAAACAATCCCAACCTGGACAGTCTACTCTCATAATTTAAAGTCTTCCATCCCTCTAACCAGTTTAGTTGCAGCTCATTTATATCCCTCTTAAGTAGTGATGGGCGAATTTATTCGCCAGGGCCGAATTCGCGGTGAATTCCCGCGATTCGCCTCTGGCGAATAAATTCGCGAATCACCAGCGAAATTTCGGCAAGCGAAAAAATGAAGCGACGCGTTGTAAACGACGCGATGCGCGTCAAAGTTACCGCGACGCACGTCAAAAGCGTCCCGCGACTCGTTTCGCGAATTTTTCGCCGATTCGCGAATTTCTCTGGAAATTCAAGAATTTTTCGGCGAAGCGAATCGCGGGAGATTGCCCATCACTACTCTTAAGGACTGGAGTCCAAAACTACACCTGGATACCTGCATACTCCAGATGAGGTCTTACTAACGATCTATAAAGAGGTATAATTATGTTATCATCCCTTGATTTTATGCCCTTTTTTATGCAAGACACAACTTTATTTGCTTTAGTAGCTACAGAATGACACTGCCCAAAATTAGACAACTTGTTATCTATAAAAACCCCAGGATCCTTCTCATTTAAGGAAACTCCCAACACACTGCTATTTAGTGTATAACTTGCATTTATATTATTTTCGCCAAAGTGCATACATAACCTTGCATTTATCAACATTGAACCTCATTTTCCAGTTTGCTGCCCAGTTTCCCAGCTTAGACAAATCACTCTGCAGAGTGGTAGGATCCTGCATGGAACCTATAGTTCTGCACAATTTAGTATTATCTGCAAAAATAGAAACAGTACATTCAATGCCCACTTGCAGGTCATTAAGTTGAAAAGCAAGGGACCCAGGACTGGACTGAGAATCAAAATAGGCCCTGGCATTTCAGGTACACAGAGGCCCAATCAGCCCACATAGAGGCCCAAACAGTCCCCACCAGCCCACTAAATACTGACTTTCTATGGGACCTTATAGCAGCCCATCTGGCATTTGCCCTAACCCACAGATTGCCAGTCCGGGCCTGAAGGGACCCAGTACAGAGCCCTGCGGTACTCCACTAACAAAACTGGTCCAATTAGAAAATGTTCCATTTACCACCAATCTTTGCAATCTATCTTTTAGCCAGTTCTCTATCCAGGTACAAATACTATGTTCCAGGCCAACATCCCTTAATTTAACCAGTAACCTTCTGTGTGGCACTGTATCAAATGCTTTAGCAAATTCTAAGTAAATCACATCCACTGCCATTCCAGAATTGAGGTCCCTGCTTACCTTCTCATAAAAAGAAATTAAATTAGTCTGGCAAGATTACGCATAAATCCATGCTAGCACAAACTCATAGTATTGTTATTTGCTATGAAGTCCAGTATCTTATCCCTTTATACCCCTTCGAAAAGCCTTCCTACCACTGAGGTCAGACTAACTGGCTTATAGTTTTGAGGCTGAAAACGGGATCCTTTTTGAATAGCGGCACCAAATTTCGCCAGTATCTCGGCACCTGAAAAATTAAGTAGCGAGGTTAAGTCCTCACCTGGAGTTTTGGGCTCCAGTCCTTAAGTGTGATAACAATGAGCTTGAGAGAGTGCCGAGATGTGCAACTAAACTGGTTAGAGGGATGGAAGACTTACATTATGAGGGTAGACTGTCAAGATTGGGGTAGACTTCTTTGGAAAAAAGATGCTTGCAAGGGGAAATGATTACATTTTACAAGTACATAAGAGGACAAAAGAGGAATTTTTCCATAAAGAGGATCACCGCACCAGAGACCACCCCTTCAGATAAGGGGAAAAGAACTTTAATTTCAAGCAGCGTAGGTGGTTCTTCACAGTGAGGCCAGTAAGGTTGTGACATGCACTGTCAGATGATGTTGTGATGGCTGATTCCATTTATTCTTTCAAGAATGCCTTGAATAATTTCTCGGACATATAGAAACAAGAATTGGGTGGAGGACACTCCAATTATATACGTAAAAGCAAAAATAGAATATCTACAGTAATTTCTTGGACAAGCATAATAGCATAGGCTACTGTGAAACAAAAATGAACAATTGGTATAGATATTGGTATGTGCAGTTAATGTGAGTGTATGGAGGGGTCAATGTGAGTGTGAAGATATATGGATGCTGGGTTTCATTTAGAGGGGTTGATCTTGTTTGGTCTTTTTTCAACCCAGCTTAACTATCAGAGGTGGGCCTAACTGGCCGGGCACCCTAGGCAGCCCAGCCTGCCAGCTCGCCCCCCCATCTTGCACGCGCATGCGTGGTAATGGTGCTAGCATGTGCGGCAGCGGCACTACTGCGTGCATGCACCATGGCAGCGCTGGTGCGCATATGCACTGCAGCGCAGTTGGTGCCATCATGCGTGCCGGATTCAAGCACAAATCTAGTGCCATGTCCGGTCTGCTGGTAGGCAGAAGAAGTAGCTGCCCAGCCCCCCGAATCATTGCGCCCTAGGCAGCTGCCTCTTCTGCCTACCCCTAGTTCAGGCCCTAATAACTATGTATAACTATGTAATTCATTGTGACACCCATTAATGTTACAAAATAGTAGACAAAAATTTGATGCAACAACAAATCTAAAACTCTGAAAGTAAAATCTGTCATCAATCATGAACACTTTCAGATTAGCAATTCTATGGTGCTGGTTCAATTTAGCAGGAGTATAGTTGCCCATTAGTAGTGATGAATGAATCAGTGCCATTTCACTTCACTGAAAATTTCAGAAAACTGCTAAATAAATCACAAAACATCAGAAAATTTACAAATTACATTGACGTCAATAAGAGTAAAAAAAAATTACGTGCAACCATTTTTACAATCTTTTCTCACTCCAAATGCATGGAAGTCAATTGATGGTTTTTCTTATGCTGTATATTTTGTCTCAACTAGAATTTCACCTTGGCAATTTTTTTTGTCATTGAAAATCCATGTTTGGAGAAAATATTCACCACTCACTACCCATTACAATTTTTTTTAAATGAAGTCAATACCTTATTGTTTAAGGGCAACTGCACATAAAGGAGTTGTGGAGCTTAATGACTGATATAAAGAATTGTTATAATGATCTCAGCTGCTGAAGGTGTCTGAGCTTGTTGATCTAGAGACAGTTATCATTATTGATCCAGGATAATATGTGATTATAATGTTGGGAGTCAAAAATGGCTGACTGAAACACTGGTGGATGGACATATGCACATACAATGAGAGAAAAAGTGATGTTCACCAATAGACAGGTAGAGGGAAAGAAAGAACAATAACAGCTGGATATATGTACAGTAAAAAGTCTGTGAGCAAAAAAAAGGAGGAGCAGAAGATGTAAACAAGTAAAAAAGGAGTAATCATATACAGAGGAAATGGACAGGGAGAAGTGGGCCAAATTGTCTATGCAGAGAGAACACTGTACAAGAGACAGAAATAAAAACTAATTTAGAGAAAACCATTGTGACAGTGAGCAATATGACACAGAGAAAGAGAGAGACAAAAAGATACAAACAAAAACACCAATATATAATAAAGGAGAGATTATATTTCTGCATTAATTCTCTATTCACAGCCTCACTTCTATTAACCTTTGCAGCATGCAAACAGCTCTTTGAGATAAATTTTTATTTTTCAACGGAATGGATCAGAGCAAAAAAAGATGATGAGATGCATGAGCAGGGCAGGTGAATACAGTAAGTTTGACTGAAACAACAAAATAAAATAATTGTGGATATGGTTTCCCCATGATTTCCGAAACAGCAATTCTAGTTAGTTTACATATACATTTATACAGGTAATTTATAAAAAGATTTATTCCCCTAATTCCCCTAATTGAGGGGCATCATGTAACAAGACCAAAGTTTCCAGTGCTTGGGTTTTGCAAGCATTTGGTTCTAATGATTCCAAAATACCTACACAAAATAAAGACATCATGCTGAAGAAACATGATAGAAATTATTTAGCCAGTAAGTTAATACTCCATTCGAATGCCTTGCCAACAAGGCAAATTCCTAAAATAGATAAGAGCCCAATTTTTTAAAAGATGACTGAAGGGATAGCAAGAGTTAACGTCCCATCCTGTCATGTTCTAACGCCCATCCTGTTATGTACTAATGGTCATAGAAATATCTGTTTCTGTCACGTACACATTAGCTTTTTAATTATATAACGCTCTATGTCCAGTTATCCAATCATATCCACATATAACCATTTTATTACCAAATTTGGGACAGTTATACTATGTACGTCATCATAATGGAATGTCTTTGTCCATCACACTATATAAGTTGTGACAACACCCAAAATAAACTGAACTTGTTTTGTATCACACAACTAAATGTGTCGTTCATTATAAGTTTCCTGATCAGTTTACATTTGGAAAAATATTATTAGATATTCCTTTTTTGCACGGTTTTATAAGACGAGTCGACTCGCAAGCTGCTTGGATTTTGCTAAAGATAGCACAATCAGGTTTATAGCCCTATCAATGACTACCTACATTCAGACTATTAACGTATGTGGAGACTTTTTCTTGGTGAAGTTTTGCATTGAGGTCTTTCGTGGTTTTTTTACTTAATAAGGCTCACATTTTAGAGCTTTTTAGAAATATAGAAAAACCACTAATTTTTCACGATTCGTGGAAAAAAACACAAAATTTGATTATTAGTAAATGGACCCCTTAGTATTGTGTCATTTGTTTTTAATGTGAAGCACTAGATAAATATTGAATCTTGAAAACGAGCATTGATTGGTAGTGATGGGCGAATTTATTCGCCAGGGGCGAATTCGCAGTGAATCCCCGAAATAAATTCGCGAAACGCCAGGAAAATTTGCCTGGCAAAAATTTGTTGAAAAAAACGTTGCACGTCATTTTTGACGTGACGCGACAAAAACGACACGACAAAAACGACACGACGTGCATCAAAAACGCGCCGCGACTCGTTTCACAAATTTTTTCGGCGAAGCGAAACGGGGTAGATTCGCCCATCACTATTGATTGGTTGAAACCAGTGAGGTGACTCGTACAATCCATGAAGGGCCCAAATCTCCTCAAAACCTGAAGAAGAATATGTGATTCCCACAATTTACTAAATATGTACATTAATCAAAACCCTCACAAGACTTTTAATAATCTGATTCCCCACAGTCTTGTCTTTTTTTCAGGATAATTGGGTCTCCAAAGGATTTTTCTGTGTAACATTTTTGGGTGGAGGTCCCATTGATATAATATATTGCGGGTGCAAATCATTCATACATTTACTCACTCTATGAAAACATTACAGAGCGTGTGAATTCTACAAGACTGCTCATATATATAGTTACTTGCACCTTTGCTTGGGTTTTTAAATCTAACAAAAATTATATCATGTTCCATTGAAAACATATGTCCTTACAAAACTGTTACATTATACCTACTGCTTAGTGCAGTGCTAATCAATGAGGAATGCTAAAGTGATGTAATTGTGATAAAATATCAAAGCATGTAACTGTTCAGCTGTCTAGGTCATTTACCTAAAACAAACACATCTGATTAGAATAGACAGCTAACCAACACACTGTGGAACTTGTGCTTTGGCAATAATACAAACAACATCAAAAGGCACCCAATCCCTGGAAATAAATACCTTGTATTTGAACAAAACTGATGCTATTGCAGCCTGACCAGAATGCGATCATATAATAGCCAGAATAGATACACATTAAAATCACTAAAATGAGTGAAACTTTTTCTGTAATTGTTTTGAAACTGGTTAATGGGAACTTTTATTATTATTATTATTATTATTATTATTATTATTGTTTAGTAAAATAAAGTATACCTGTGGTTGACTGGAGAGTGAGAGCATATAACATTTAATAACTTGTGGGCAAATGTGTCCAGACTCAAGTCTTTCCCACAACTCATCCCCAAACTAAGGGCATTGTTGGCCTTCTCCTTTCTGCTTTACTTTTCAGGGAAGGCTTTTCACTTTTGTGTTCAGCTATAAGAGCATTACTGAGGCAGCCCACTGATGTTGAGTAGCCAGTCCTGTTCCAATCCAGTCCTGTTCCAAACAAAAGACAGTACAAGCCAAGGGCAATATTCTGCATGAATTATACTGTTAATATTTATAGCAACAAAGGAAAATGGTATAAGACTGAAAAAAAATATTGCCATACCTGTTTCAACTAAAGCTTCAAACATTACAACCAGCCGTATTATGTAGAGACCCTGAGGCTTATGTATGGTTTTACTCAGGTAGTTTTCCCTGTATTTGGATACCTAAGTGGTCCTTTGATTCACCCAGACAGCGATATCCCTTTTCCTGGGTCCATTGCAGTTTAAGGTTTGGCCAATACAGTATGTGACAGTGTTTAAAGGTTTAAAAGGGAGTGCACACTTGCTCAGGACTCTCTTCCTGGATCTCATCTTGAAGGAAGGTGGGTACAGAATTGAGTCTGGGCAGTTCCCAGGGCTGTTAGTTTTTAACATTGCTATAGTTGCTCTAGGAGGGAAAGGCAGGGCCTTGTTGTTTAGCTGAGCAGCTCAAGGCCCAAACAAGGATGACGCTTCGCGTCGTTTCCGGCGCGTCGCGTCAAAAACGACGTGCGACTCGTTTTTCCAGCGAATTTTCACTAAGCGAAATTTCGCTGGTGATTCCCGAATTTATTCGCCAGCGGCGAATCGCGGGAATTCGCAGCGAATTTGCCCCTGGCGAATAAATTCGCCCATTACTAGTTACAAAGTAAAATTTCAAAATTAAATAACCAGCGTATCTAATCTGGTTAATGAGAGCTTTTTATTATTATATTATTATTTTTATTGTTTAGTAAAATTTACCTGTGGTTGATTGGAGATTGGGAGCGTATAATATTATTATTATTATTTTTATTGTTTAGTAAAATATACCTGAGGTTGACTGGAGTGAGAGCATATAACATTTCATTAGTTTTTGTGGGAAAATGTATCTGGATATCAGCCTTTCCAACATTTCATACCTAAACTAAAGGCATTCAGGCAAAGCTTTTCAATAAATATTATAACATTTTTGCTAGGATTTGATTCTATTGATCAGTATTGAAGCAGCCCACTGAAGTTGAGTAGCCACTCCTGTTCCAATTCATCCAAGATATCTTTGAAGTAGGAGCTCAGTGTAGGCCAGTCACATTTGTCAAATAATAATGAATCACACACATAGGGGCAGATTTATCAAGGGTCGAATTTCGAAATGGAAAACATTTTTAAATTCAAATTCAAAAAGAACAAATGAAATTAAATTGAAGTTTTTTTATCGAATAATATCTTCTATTGAATTCAAATAATAGGAATCAAAGTAATAGTGTGTTCGATAAAATCTGATTCAAAGTTTTTCCAAAAAACCCCATCGATTTTTAAAAAGTCCACCAATTGACTCAAAATAGGTTCTAGGAGGACCCCCATAGGCCAAAACAGAAATTCGCAGGTTTTAGATGGTGAATGGTCAAAGTTGCATTTTTAAAGAGACAGTACATGATAAATTCCAAAATTAAAATTTTAATTTTTTTTCAAATTGCAATGGAATTTGGACTATTGGCTAGTTGAAGTACACAAAAATAGCTCAAAATTCAAATTTTTTAATTAGAATTTTCACTTCAACCCTAGATAAATCTACCATATAATGTGTAAGTTTGTATAAAAACATTCAAAATAAAAATCCCTTATAGGCCCTGAATATTATTTTCAAATTACTGAATGTTCTTATAGTATAAAAAAGAGTTTTTTTATTGTTAAGTCTCAAACAACCATATCTAGTAGCTTTACATTGTCATGCCGCCTACGGCACTTATCACAGGCATGTGCATCCAGAACCAACCTCTTCAGTCACACTTGGCACAGCCTGATAAGGACAATGACTAAAGCAAGGATCACAAGGGGCCATGGATCAATTCGCTACAATATTATCTGATAATTGGTTCAGGCCACATACATTGGATTAGCCTAACTGGCCCAAAATTGAGCTGGCTAAATCAGCAAATATATGTTAATATGACAACCATGCATAATCTTCCAGCTTTATCCATAAAAGAGCTCTTGAAAACTTTATAAACCCTTGCTTTTTTTGTTAAATTGTTGCTTTTGCTTCTGCTTGTAGATTTTCCATTTCCAGACAAGCCCTTGTTATTTTTATTTTATTTTTAATCTATTCTTTTTTATTTTCCATGGCATTTTTATCAGATCTCTGCTGATAACACATGGACAAATCTAATAGGACCTGCTTTGAATGCAAGAACTGGATGAAGAATTTATTTACTTGGCTGGTGATTATATAAATCCCCATGTTATCATCAGCCTAATACTGTAGATTTACCAACAAGTCCAATCCTATCCAGGCAGATTGAGATAGAACTACTGTATACATTCTTTTTGAATTCCTGCTTTAGCTGATGTCCTGTCCTTTGTCAAAATAACCACATTTGGCTAACATTGGCTGGCACCTTTATGACTAGCCTAAGGCTTGTGTTATGTTAAGATGCAATGGGCCAGATTTAGTAAGAAAAAAAGTAATCTCACGGTTTATCACATAAAAAAGGACAAGATTCAATTCAAGGATAATTTATTTTCTCCAAATTCAGTTCCTGTTTTTTCCCATATACTTCGACAGAGTTTTCACATGATAAACAGTGAGAAGTTTCTTTTAAATTAATTGGATCTCAAATGAAATGACATTTATGAGTTTTCACATAATAAATCTTTTTCTCACCAAATCTGGTGCAACATCTTAATTATGGGGAATGACAGGGGGTTGGGGGCAGGAACTAATCTCTGAATAATGGAAAGAGTTTAATGTGTTTCAAAGGAAATGCTAGCACTATTTTTCTGTTAAAAAGACAGTTCCATGTTGAACATAATCAAGCATTCCTCTGCTCTAAGCTCAGTTAATCAAAAAATATCTTTGTGATATTATGATGGTTTCATCTGATGCATTAATTATTTCCTTTGCATGACTGACATTAGAAATCTATGCAGATAAATAGTTAATTCTTTCCCTCCACTAGGGAACTAAGGATTTTCTAAGCTCTACCAGAGTCAGACCGCGATGTCCGCCCTCCTAAGCATTGACACACTGGGGCACATTTACTAAGGTTCGTAGTAAAAATTTGAATTAAGAAATTAGAATTTTTAAGACATTTTTGGCTACTTTGACTATTGAATAGACCAAAATTTGATTTGAATTGAAAAACATTTTAATCGAATTTTAAAATTCCACCATTTGAAAATCAAAATACTGTTAAAAAATTCAAATTCAACATTTCGCCACCTTAAAACTGGCGAATTGCTATTTCAGCCTATGGGGGACCTCCTGGAACCTTTAAGGAGTGAAATTATTTGAAAGCTTCAATTTTTTTACCAAAATCATTCAAATCGTTGAATCAAATGATTAATTTGAATGATTCGAATGATTTTTATTCAATCTAAAACAGACCTAATTGAACAAAAAAGGTAAATGTCCAATCAAAAATACACAAAAAATGTGATTGTCGAATTTTTTATATTTGAAATTCAACCCATAGTAAATCTGCCCTGCTGTGTTATGTGATGTTGCAATGTGTTTAAATTTACTCCCAATCATGATGGGGCACCCAAAGTATAGGCAAGCAGATCTTGAGCTCCACTGTGATGTTAACATTCCTTGCGTGCTCAGGAACAGGACCAGGACTTAATAAATATAAAATAAATTATTGAGAGAATTATCCGAGTACCCCAAGGCTTCAAATTCATCAGCCCCCTACAGTTGTTCTAGCTGTCCCCCAATATGACAGCCGTGCTTTAATTGTACTGTATGTACGTCTCTATGATGGTACCTATTCTCTATTAGTGTTTTTGATGGCTCTTTTTGTTTCTATTTTATAAAGAATATCTGATTCTATTATGAACTGAGATATTGCTCCTTGCTAAGTTCCACTACCAGAACTTATTGTATATCACAAGAAAGCTTACTTAAATCAGTATCCCCTGTGTATTCTCCCTAGACATGAATTTAAGCCTGAGCTCTTTAATCAGATTCATTTGGCAGGGATTACCTACATCTTCAGGGCTCATCTAAGTTCAACTGATTACCACTGATGGCATTCTAAGTGGGTCAATAAGGGCACAGGCTGTAAATGTGAAATTTGCCTTTATTCTCTTGCAAGAATGTCACAGTGGCAATATTAAGCAGATTTGCATGTTCAACTATAGAGCTGTAAATTCAAAGGTAATGAGGCAAAGACCTTCACTGATTATCAAGGAAATGGATTTTTTATTTGTAGGTGCCAGTCTGTTTTAGAGCTCAGTCCATCTTTTTTTAAGTTGATAATTGTTTCCTATTGTTTTATATGAGATATAAACATTTTAAGCAACTAAGCATATACATTTCTTAAATATAAATATGCAAGCCTGTATAAAGGCCATAAAGTTTTCTACTTTTACTTTTTAATTTATGTAAGGACAGTGAAGGCTAGATTTGTATTGGATCTCATAATGTCACTGTAAGATGCAATGAAACAAAATACAGCACAAGCCAAGGGCAATATTCTGCATGTATTATACTTTGAATATTTATAGCAACAGAGCAAATCTACATCAGGCTGAAGAAAATATTGCCATGCCATTAGAACCAGATTTACTGGACCTTACTTAATTTATCTAAAATGATCAACATGTGATCTTAATTTCTGGTGACAATGCTAAATAGAATATTAGTACAGTGCTTAAGTTTAAAGACGTGCCTTAGGAGCAAATTTATAAAGGGTCGAAGTGAAAATTTGAATTAAGAAATTCGAATTTCGAGTTATTTTTGTGTACTTCGACTAGGAATAGTCCAAATTCAATTTGACTATGCAAAAAAATTTTATTTTTCAATTTATCATGAAATTTATCATTCTCCATGTAAAGCCTGCAGAATTTATGCTTTAGCCCAGTGGTGCTCAAACTTGGCCCTCCAGCTGTTAAGGAACTACAAGTCCCACAATGCATTTGCCTGACTGTGGCTGTCAGACTCCATCATTGCATTGTGGGACTTGTAGTTCCTTAACAGCTGGAGGGCCAAGTTTGAGGACCACTGCTTTAGCCCATGGAGGACCTTCTTGAACCTAATTGGAGTCAATTAATGGAATTTGAAAATTCAAAGTTTGAATCAAATGCACTATTACTTTGATTCCAACAATTCAATCCAATACGGACCTATTCGATCGAAAATGGACCTATTTGATAAAAAAATTTAAATTAATTTTGGTTGGTCTGTTTGAATTCAAATTTAGAAGTATTTGCACTTCAAAATTCCATCCTTGATAAACCTGCCCCTTAGAGTTAGCAACAAATCTGAACTAGGCCACTATAGGTTAAGGGAGACAAACACAGAATCTGTGAATTTTGGAGTTTTTAAAATATAAAACTCAAATGTGCACCTGTTTAGTAAAAAATTGAAAATCAAAAATGTGCAGCAACATTGTATTCTACTCATCATTTTCAATGAGTCTACCAACTTTAAAAAAAAATGTAAAAACTTGAATTGAAAAAAAAAATCCTTACATTATGCCTAGGACAAACCCCATTCAGTTTTTGTCTCTTGATAAGTCTTGAGTTTTTTTTGCACTTTATAAGTCTCAATCATTCAACTTTTAATTCAAGTTCAAGAGTCAAAAATTTGACCATCAAAATTTTTTTAAAGGCCATTTTTGATGGAAAATGGACCAAACAGGTCCGTTTTTGATCAAATTGAAATAGTTCGAATGTATCGTTCATTTTGAATAATTAAAAAAAAAATCCTTCGAATTCCTAGGACAGATTCTAGGAGGTCCCCCATGGGCTAAAATGGCAATTTAGCAGCTTTAAGGTGGCAAAGAGATTTTAAAGAGAAGTAGCCCAAAATTACCTCAAAATTCTAATTTAAGAAAACCTAATTTTATTCGAGTTCACTTCAACGTAAATGGGCGCCTTAATAAATCTGCAACATGATAGTCCATAATGTCAAAAGGAAAGAAAAATTCTAAATTAATTACAGAGTAGTGATTGTAAAATTATTTACAACTTTTGCTGTGAAAATTCCTAAATATACATGGCTGACTGATGCCATGTGTTTTAGCAGATAGAGAAATGCCTGATACCACGTCCTGTCTTACACTTTTAAAATAAATTAACAAATGGAACATTGAACTACTTTTTTTCTGACATGTTTCACCATCAGGACTCTTCCTAGAGCATTTTTGCAGCTGAAGCTACTAGGCAGTTCCCATTTAAGTTAAATTTAAATGCATAAAACGTCACTGTTTTTTTCAAGACTTTTACATGAAGACCTTATCTCCATGAACAAGCATTCTGTAATATACATTATAATCCTTTATAAGAAACCTGCAAGGGAAATGTTCTAGTGGTCAAAGATACATGAATATACATGACTGATGAAATAGCTATGCAAAAAAATTGAGTTATCAAAAAATATTTAAAATTATATATTGCAGATCCAGAATCACTACCATTTGGGAACATTCTATAAGTATGGCTTTAAGTATTCCCAGGAAAATCTAATATGCAGTCAACTACCATGGAGCATTTATGTTTAAAGGGCAAGGAAAGTCTAAAATAGAATAAGGTTAGAAATGCTGTATTTTGTATACTAAACATAAACATGAACTTACTGCACCACAAGCCTAATCAAACAAATGATTTATGCTTTCAAAGGCCACAGAGGGCTGTCATCTTGTAAGTTTGTTAAACATCTTTGCAAGACTAGACTACATACACATGCTCAGTGTGGTCTGGGATTCTTAGGGATCATCATAAATTACCAAAAAGCAAAGCTGCTTGAGTTCTGCATGGCTGGTAAGTGAGGCAGGGGCTCCCCCTGCTGTTCATAGGTATGATTGTTTCCCTGCCAGAAGTTAGGGACTGTCTGCAAATTCCTATCCACAGCACTAAATGAAGGGAGAATTTCACTGCATACAGTCAGGTTTCTTATAAAAATGGTACACATTTTTTAATAAAATTATATTGGAGATAGATTTATTTTTCATTAAAGAAAGTAAAAATGGGATTTTATTTCTTTGCCTTTCCTTGCCCTTTTAAACACATAATAGTTTAAATTAAAGAAAAAGTGATCATTTGGTGCTTTAATTTTATACAACTTGCAAGGGATACATTGCAACATGTACAATGAAATTAATGTGAATTACTGTTAAGCAGTATGTAAAATATGCTTAAATATTTTCTTGGTTTCCCTGCAGCAAATATTTTCTTTCAATATTTTAATTAAGCCCAATGAGGATTGGTTCTGTTTTAACTAGGCATGCCATACATTGCTCTTTTTCTAAATATTGCAAAAGGGGCTTTACAGTTAATACTAGGAGAACAATGTTGCTTTTATTGATGATGCCATATTTTACATTTAGCATCAAAGAGAATTGGGTATCAGCCATTTGGTTGATTAGATCATATGGTATTAACAATTGTATCAGTAACTGTAAATATTATAAGAAACAATCTAACGGAAGCGCAAAGAACATGGGAAATCTCATAAATACCAGATCTGACAACTGGGAATTACTTGAAGAATTTCAGATTGATTGACAAAGTTGTTCAAGGGCAGAAGTAGCTACTGAAAATATGGTTTCATTTGACCCAAATACCGTGAGAGATGAAAAAGTACAGTCTGCCTTGTAGTTTCACTAGAAATAATTTGTGGGTTTCCTCTTCAGGCTTGGTTTCTTTCCCACATGCTGTACTGGTAAGTTAATTGGTGTGTGATAAAACTCTGTTTGTAACTGTAACTAGGAGCAGTAACTGATAGGAATTTCTGTTACTAGTTGTATAATATGCTGGTACTGTATAAATAATAGAAAAAAGTTACAGCAATTCATTATATTTTTCTGAAAGATATGGTAAAATAAACTTATTTATGATAAAAAATGCTTTGTGAAAATTGTCCTTAAGATAAAACCTCAAATCAAAGGATGCCCACTTCTGGCCCAGAATTGAGGTAATTGAACCTATTAGCTGATGTCTGGATTGTTAGGAATGATAAAGGTAGCCAAGGGATGCAGTTGCAAGCCACATGCAAGGCATTTATTTAGTAGTGCAAAAGGAGTCTGCTCGAGAGGATGTTTTAAAGGCAATCACATAAATGACATTACATGCCAGATATAAGTTTCAGGCTTCTTTAAAACTTCTGTTTTATTGACATGTCTAAAAGCATGTAACACATTTCCCACATTCATCTACATAAATAACCAGTGGAATAACACTACAAAAAGTTCCCTCTTGTCTTTGTACTTGGCTACCTTCCCAAATAAATAGAACATATTTTCAATGCAGTAGGGATATATTCAACATATTTTCAACAGGGCTTCATGAACAACTGTTTGTGTCTGCATCTAGGTTGCATTACAAAGTGAGACAGTAGTTCGTATCATATTACCTGGTGCTGTGGATGCCCCATCCCATCCAGTAACTGAGGGGGTCATTTACTAAAACTCTATAAAAAAAATTTGACCAAACCCAAATCCTCTTAATTTATCAAAAAATTGTCTCAGAAAAATATGTGTGGCAAAATCAGGCAACAATTTGAATCATATGATTTTTTTTCTATTTGGTGCTTGAACCGTGCACCTTTTTTGAATTTGACGAGTTTTCAAGTGAAAACCTGTATCATACACCCTTAAAGACCTGAAAATTGTGAAAGCAAAAAACATCTTCAAATGGTATAAGGGACCTCTGCCATTGAATTTTAGATGAATTCAGCAGGTTTTAGCCGGATTTTTTTTGGATTCTGTTTTTTTGCTACTTTGGGGCATAATAAATCTCTAAAAATTCAAGGTTGTTTTCCCTCTAATAATTCGACTATAAGAAACATGACCATTAATAAACAGACCCATTACTGCTGTTTACTACTTTTAATAAAAAATGACTACAAATACCTAGATGAAACAGGTAAATTTGTGGTGCTAAACTACCACAGAGATAGATAAACGAGTCCATTCAGAGTTAAAATTGTGTGAATCTCTTTTGGTACATGCAAAAGTAATTGTTTCTTTTTATCAGCCTAATGGCCACTTCAAAGGTTAAGCGTAAATGGGCCGACTTTAAGTTAACTTTAGGTATGGTTTAAAATGTTTGAAACTGAAAAGCTAATGAATAAAAAGCTAAATAACTCAAACCCCACAAATATTAAAAAATTTAAACCAAATGCAAATTGTCTCAGAATATCTACATCAAACAGCACCAGTCTGAAAAGTTTTTATCAAAACTAAGAAGCAAATTTATCAAAGGTCTAAAGGGAAAATGGTGGAGATTTTCTACAGGATTCCAAGACATTTGACATATGAATATAAAGTATACACTCAAAATACTTGTTTAACACTGTGGGAGCCTTCAAGGCATTTGATATACTGAACTGTGAAAAGAATATATGAAATAAAGACAAAGTTAACATTTAAAAAAATCTCTTCAATAATATTTCCAATTTAATTCACATACCAAAGAAGAACACTCTATGTTATAAGTGTAAAAAAATGCCTTACTTTTGTTCTGCCTCCAAAAACTATACTATGCAAAATCATACTGAGGCGGTCGGATCGCGGGACCGCATCAACGAACAGATGCAGCCGCGATCTGACAGGATTTTTAATCCTGCCCGATCGATATCTGGCCAAAAGTCGGAGGGCCCCCCACATGGGCCGATAAGCTGCCGACACAGTCTGTCGGCAGCTTTTATCTGCCTGTGTATGCCCACCTTTAATCCCTGCTGCAAGTCTGCTCTGGTTTCTGTGTTATCAGCAGCTTGTTTCCCCTTCTTCCTGGTGCAGAGTGAAGCCCCGCCCCTTAGCTTACTGAGCAGTCCATTTGCATGTTGTGACATAGCAGAGAGGAAGAGGGAGCCAGTGTGTGCATCACCAGCAGCTTTTTTTTTCTCCTCATGTGCACTCTCTGCACAAATCCCTGAACCTTTACTATAAATTACAAATGCCACAACTTACTGCCAATCTAATTCTAACACATTCCACTGTACCCTAAATGATTAGTAAGCTAGTTTCCCCCAGCATCACTAAAATTTCTTGCATAAGGCTCTGAACATTCACTGTAATGAACAACTCCCAGAACAGGCTGCCATTCTGATTCTAAATAAAATCCCCACTTGCCATTCTAACTGATAATAAATCAGATCCCCCAGCCTCATCAACAGTCACTTGCACAACCACCATAGTTCATCTATGTCAGTATGCATAAATGGAAAAAGAAAAAATCAAATAGCTTTGTACATAAATTGATCAGTAAAGGGACACATGAATGAGTCAATCAAACTCAGTAAAAAAATCAGCTTTATTCTTTACATAACCAGACAGAAGATCAGGCATAGCAATCAATAGCATTATAAAATGTGTTATAAATTGAGAAAGGCTGTTACTCTACCTACAGTACATCAACAGTGTCAGAGAAATATTCCTCTCAGTGCAGCTGTGATATGGAATGAACCAGAATGAGCAGAAAGTGCACATGAGGAGAAAAAAAAAGCTGCTGGTGCTGCAAACACTGGCTCTCCTTTCCTCTCTGCTATGTCACAGCATGCAAATGATCACCACGACTAGTCAGATAGATAAGGTCAGCTCAGTAAGCTAAGGGGCGGGGCTTCACTCTGCACCAGGAAGAAGG
>CM044434.1:27559910-27580000 GCA_024363595.1 Xenopus borealis | reverse complement strand
TCTTTTAACTTTGATGTGGAGTGGGCAGGGATTAGGGGTGGGGCTTGGGTGCTAGGGTGGCCGGGGCCCAGGGGCCCCTGAAAATTTTGTTGTGCGGGGCCCTGTCATTTCTAATGGCGGCCCTGCCTGTGCTTGGTTGCTTGCCACTGACGTCAACAGGCCAAATGCAGGGCTTGAGCTGATGGAAGGCATGGTGCAAGAAAGGTGCGCTTTCAGCCTGGATCTTTAATCAGAATTAAGAAACCAGGAATACTGAAACTAGGACAATCTAAGTTTATTACACCACTCGAAGTGAGACGCCAGCGAGGACCATAGACACTGTCTGATGGACGCATATGGAATGCTCCTGTTAGATATGACTTTGGAGAAGTTCCATTTGATGAAGGACATTTTCCTACTCCTAATGCCAACCGCAATAGGCCTGAAGAAAGTGAACCTATAAGGCATACTGAGAGAATCAGAAAACTACCTGCATGGACCAAGGACTTTGTCATGTGAAGAATGTATATATTGCTTTAAGAAACATACTGTTTAATTGTTACTGTTTATTATATTTGTCCAAATGCTTTACTACTATAGGGAGAATGTGGTGTTAATACAAATTGCCAGCGGGTGTCACTGTGCATACACAGAACTTTCTGTACAGCTTGAAAGTGAATGTAAGAGTTACTGCTGTTATGTAATGGCTGCATGAACCTACTAATAAAGCACTGTTCTACTCTCCTCATCCTTGGCTACCAAACACAACAATAAAAAAGGGGTGAACCGTTTGTATAACCACACTCATGCTTTATGTGTGAAAAACACCAACAGTATTAAAACTGTTGATTGCATACTTTTAACATTTGAAAATAGAAGTAACTGAGAAATGAACAAAATAGGTCTTTCAGAATGAAAATTTCAGGGCACACTTTCTAAAATCAAAGTGTTCAAGAATGCAAAATGATAAAGAGAGTTTAGGCTATATAATAACCTGAGATCAAAGTATCATTAGAAACGCTACTCACTGACATTTAATTAGATTGAATCCTTATGAAAATGTTGACCTGTTAAATCTGACCCAGGGCAATCACAAAAAATACAAAATAACACTGAAACAAAAGTTGGACATTTTAGACGATTTGTGAACTCATTTTAGTCAGCTAATGTTACCATATTCAACTGATGTCAAATATAATTCTTAAATAGTACACTTGATGAATGTATGTCACGCAAACAAATTTAGTAGGCTTGAATGCTTGCAATGTTATTTGAGTTTTGTTCATTGGGAATGTTCATAGCTTTGTGTCTTTTAAATATGTTATGACAACTAAAGAAATGCATGGAAATCCTTCAGGAAAACATAAGTACCTATAAGCAGATGTAATTGACAAATCACAATTTTACATCCATTGAATATTTTCCTCCATTATGACCAAGAGACTTTAAATAAATATATATACTCTTCACCTAATTTGAAATCCCAGTGTAATACCGGGAACTGAAAATTGCACAGTAGCCTCCTCTAGTTAGGAAACATCAAAGAGTGTGACATTACTGCATTACTGGTACAAAGTCATGGACACAATCCCTATGTTTGTTTTTTTGCCAACAATGCAGCATTTTCCCCAACAATTCCAGTGTCATTTTGGCAGTGCCGGGCCTAGCGGACCTGGTGCCGTAGCGGACCTGGCCCACCACCGTGCTCCCCTTGGCCCCCCTCTCCATTTGTGTGATGTGCGTGTACTGCATGCAGTTTCCCGGAACACCATGTGCACGTCTATGTGCACAGGGGAGGGTGAGTCAATGAATGAGAGGGGAGGGGAGAGAGTGCCGGCGGGGAAGGGGTCAGAGAGCCGAGTGGGGAGGAAGGGGAGAGTAGCAAACACAGGGTAAGCAGAAGACAGGTACCTGCCCAGCACCCCCCTTTGGTTGCACCCTAGGCAGGTGCCTTTTCTGCCTACCTCTAGTTCCGGTCCTGCATTTTGATCCATAGAGTTTCGCATGGTACAATTGCAGCCGATGTGTTAAAACTGATGCATTTCAAAGTGGATAGGATACAGTTATGCTGACATTTTTCTAAGTCAGGTTGATAATGATTGCTGGTGTTCATCATAAGAGGGGCATATGTGCCCTATTATTTATAGATGAGATCCATAGTAAAAATTTCCTTTCTGACTCCAAGAAGGAAGAGCCAATGATGAAAAATGAGGGGACTGAAACCTTATTCATTGAACTTTTCACAGATTGTAAAGAGTCTTGCAAATCTCATCAAGGCTCATCTGTCTGGGGTAAGTAATGATATTGGAAGATTTTCATCTCTGCATATTGCACCGACACAAAGTATTAGCCATGTACATTAAATTTGACATTTTTAAGCAGAAATCTTATATGAACGATTCCAAGAAACACACAATAAAATTTCATGTGTTAAAAAAAATTCAGAATGTAGGCGTCTGACTTCTTTGGTGGCAAATGATAAATAGAAGGCATGAACCTCTCTATTCAACTACCAATGTTGAAATAATGCAAAAATACAATTTAGCTCTCAAAGGAAATATTTCTTAATATAATACATTTTACCAGATCATTTTTGGCAGGTATACACAAAATTTAAAGCCAAGTAAAATTCCACTAGCTTACAAATTCAGATGAAATAAAAGTTATTATTCAGGTTTAAATATCTAAAAAAATGCCCAGCTAACAATTAAATGTAATATCTCTGTATAAGTTTAAGTTGGGCCCTAACAATTCTGAAGGGCCTATCAAATGATGTAGAACCTTGAGAGAAAAAAATAGAAAAATTAGTTACTAGTAGAGTCTTTAAATTAATAAATAATATGAATTAAATAATAATTATTATTTAATTAATAATGCAACATTTAAATATCAATTATATCACTGAAGGAGAAGGAAACTGTAAATTACTAGGGGGGGTGCCAGTGCCAGGTTTCTTCTTAGAAACACTTAGCAACACACTTAGAAACACTAGTAATCCTCTTCTTCTGGTTTTAAAAAACTATTTCCTTTTTCTCTTTAATAGAGAATAAATCATGCAAATTCATAGGAAGAAACATTCAAATTACAATTTTGCAATCTTTGCACCTTTTATTAAATCCCCAATGGTGCATCTCTAAATTATATAGAGGTATGGGACATGTTATCCACAAAGCTTTGAACTGGGTCTTGTGTTAGTTCTTTTTCTTTTCTACACTGACATTTAGCACAGATATCTCCTTTGAGAAAGGCTAGGGACCTAGTCATTTATAATAAATATTATGAGAGTGCGGACCTTTTTACATTGTATTGGAACCCCTATTTTTGCAGCTTCTTTTAACATTTCTATATATTATCACATAAAACTAGAAAAAGAATAGAAACAGGGCGAACAATTCATGTGTAAAAAGATAAGGTTATGACCATCTGACTTTTGGCTGACACCTTAAGACAGCACATTAAAATACATGCAAAGTTAGGTTTGCTTGATTGCACCACATCACAGGGAAGGTTTTAATCTTTTCAGTGGACAGTCAGTGCATTTGCTTTTATTCAGCTGAGCAAAAATTCCCATAAGGAATCATATATATATATATGTTTATTTATTTATTTTTTAATAAGTTATTGCAAAAATAAGGCACACTGGAGTTAATTTCAAAACAGTGCATGAAATAAAATAATTTACAAAGCATTATATGGCAAAGAAGAAACAGAAAAATGGTCTATTAGTCTTGCAAAGTTTCTGCAAATAGGAGAACCAGCCCAGGGTATCAAGAATGTGCTTACAATCTGGTGGGGAGGGGGTGCCTAATATTTGGCAACCCCTGGTGATTAACCCATTGAGTAAATCCATGAATATGGATAAACATGGGATGAGTTACTATAATGTGAGGATTCACCATGCCTTTAGAACAATTCTGTTTGTTTAGATCTTTTGCAAATTAAGAAATATGGGGGCAAATTCACTAAGGGGCGAACAAGCGCTAGCGTTGCCTTCGCTAATGTTTGCCGCACTTCACCAGGTGAATTTTTGCCAGCGCTAGGCTACTTCACTAAAGTGCGAAGTTATGCTCAGGTCGGCGAATGGTAGCATAGCTGCGCTAGTGTTACTTCGCCAGGCAAAGCGCATTTACGCTAGCGATGCCTAATTTGCATACAGCGTGAATTTCAAAGTATAATATAAGTATATGTTACAGCCACTACATTCCACTACACAAGCTCAGGAAACCTTTAATAAATAAAATAAAGTTGTCCTATTGCTCTAAACATGTGTCCCCTGTATAGTTGAGCTGCCATATGTTAGGAAATGTAGGGGGAAGGAGGGTAACCCCCAAAAAATATTTTGGTATTTTTCAGACTATCACCCTACAAGAAGTAAAAGACGCCAATGTTTTTTGGGACTATTGTATTGAAGTTCGCCAGGTCTGACCTGGTGAAGTAATATCTAGCGCAAGAGGTAACGTTCAGTAAAATGGACATCTTAGTGAATTAGCGTAATTACGAACCTTCATCAGTGCCCAACTTCACCTGGCGTTAGGGTGCAAAGTTGCGCTAGTCTATCTACTTCGCTAGTGAAAATTCACCAGAGTCAGTGTTAGTGAATTTGCTAAATTACGAAATGACGTCATGCTGGCGAATTTTCACTAGCGTTAGCCACTTTGCCCTTTAGTGAATTTGCCCCATGATATATGTGAATGTAGTATGCTGGGTATGACAGGTATGATTAACAACCTTACATAGTCTCAATCAACTTTATTTAATTTTTTTACAGTTTATAAAAACATTTTAGATTTTTTGCCTCAGTGAAAAAGAATGGAACAATATGATTCTCACTTGTGTTCTACTTTTTTCCATGACAAATACGGCCATGCCTATTTTTCAAGAAAAAATGTTGCACATTGTGTTGTGTTTATTTTTCTATAATTAGAAGGTTTTTTTTCCAGACCTTGAAAATTGCTAAATTGCTAAATCAGCCTCTATGGAGATTGTTAATCAACATTCATATTTTTTCATCCACAATCCACAATTTCTGTGCTAAAAATAATGAATATGACTAATGGTTTAAAGGAACAGTTCAGTGTTAAAATAAAAACTGGGTAAAGAGGGTGTGCAAAATAAAAAATATTTCTTATATAGTTAGCGAAAAATTTAATCGATGAAGTCTGGAGTGACTGAATGTCTAACATAACAGAACAGAACACTACTTCCCATTTTCCAGCTCTCTAACTCTGAGTCAGTCAGCAACTTTTAGAGGGGGCACATGGGACATAACTGTTCATTGAGTTTGTAATTGATCCTTAGCATGCAGATCAGATTCAGAAACAACAGTTATGATCCATGTGCCCCCTTCAAAGTCTCAAGTTTTATATATTTGGTAATCGGTATTGGAGATGTCAACAAGAAGAAGGAACTTTGTTTCACATCTGGTGGAGCTGTCCAATTGAACAAATCTATTGGGATACAGTTAGACGCCTCCTAGAACAAACTTATGGAGCACCCATCACGCCCAACCCCGCTTTATTCCTATTGAACATGGGAATCCCTCATGGGGACAGAAAACATAAGAGGTCAATAATGCAAATACTTATAGCAAGCAGGAGCTTACTAGAACAGCACTGTAAACAAACAACACTACCATCGAGCAGTAATATAATTAAGGAAGTGGAACGCATCCAATTATATGAGCGAACTTATTACTACCACCAGCTCAGGTCATGAAAGAAATGCCTGAATGTAGAGGAAACGAAAAGATACAGATTATAAACAACTTAGCAATAAGAGCACTACAAAGGGGAAATATACTTACCTGTAGTTAAATGTTTATTTATGTCTCCAACCTCTCTCTCCTTCCTTCTACTCTTCCTTTCCTTTCTCTTTCCTTTCTTCCTAAATGAAAATGGAAAAATTTAAAAATTATAAATAAAAAAAAGTTTTATATATTTGGATTTTTAAAATAAATTAGTTATATTTGTGTGTATTTAAATGGGTTGTTCACCTTCCAAACACTTTTTTCTGTTCAGTTGTTTTCAAATTGTTCCCCAGAAATAAAGACTTTTTTCAATTACTTTTCATTATTTATCTTTTACTGTTTTTCCAAAATCTAAGTTTAAAGTTGAATGTTGGTGTCTCTGGTGTTTGAGTCTGGCAGCTCAGTAATTCAGGTGCAGACTCTAAACTGATACAGTTTTGCAACATTTAGTTGATCCATTTCTCAGCAACATCTCTGGAGTATTAGCAACTATATATCAATTCTAACAACTGCCTGTAATGAAACCCAGAGATTCTGCTCAGCAGGGACAAAGATAAGAAATGTATCCATTAAATGTATCAGTTTAGAACAGTTGGGGGGGTCAGCGACCACCTCCCCCCCAGAGCTGCTTTAGAAGGTGAAAAATTGCACTTTACACTTCAATATTAGAAAAAACGGTTACAAATAGAAAATAGACAGTAATTGGAAAAAAGTCGTTATTTCAGGTGATCTATCTGAAAACAACTAGTTGTTTGAACCCCTTTAAAATAGTTGGTTTGCAGTAGAGAAAACTACTGAAAAGAGAATTTGTCCTGCTTCGCTTTGCTGAAGAACTTGCAAAATCTTTGCGAAATTCAGAAAGATTCACGAAACACATTGAAGTCAATAGTTGTTAATATTATTTTAACTCTCAGGACATTTTTTTCTCACTGCAGATGTGTTAAAGTTAATGGGTATTTTTCTTGTGGTGATTTTTTGTCCAAATGTATTAAAGCCAATGGCCATTTTTTTCTTTTGTTTTTTGCCTTAGTGACACTTTTAGCTTGATGACTAGTATTGTTGCTTCAAAATTTTTCAATGCAGATTTTTGCCAAAATGTGGCAGAAAAATCTGCAGATGCCAAAGTGCTAAATGTAGCCATGTATCCAATTCACTCATCACTAGAGAAAACCTTTAATAAACCTCTACACAAATTCAAATTTTTAGGTTTAACTCAATGGCCGTCTCATGGCACATTTACTAAAATATGAGCGGAACTGTTCTAGTGGCATCTAGCTTTTAACTTTGATTGATCAAATGGAAATCCTACAATCTTATTTGATGACAACAGCTATTGACTTTACTTCTTTACTAGTAAATGGCTGTCAGACATTTATTTGATTTCCCATATCTGACCTACTATCAAAACGTTCTTTAAATATTACAGTGTGTTGATGTTTCTGTTTACTGATACAAACAAAACAATTGTGTTTTACATACCCTCATATCCGGAGAGGTTAAATCAGAGTGTTTAAGCATTTATGAAAGCTGATGACAACATATTAATTCCCAGATATAAAACATAATAGCTCTAGAAATGCCATATTCCCAGTATATTGCATCCATCATATATTCCTTTTAAATTATATACATAGAAACAGTCTATAAAATGTTGACCAGATGCTAAATATTTGGTGTTTGATTCAAGAGGAACCATATGTTTTTGGCTCTTGGGTTTGCACAGTGTCACAACCACATTATGCCATTGCTCAGTATAATACCCAAATGTCAACACTGTGAACAAAGTGTCATCCTCTTATATGATGTTTGTTTAACCTTTGATTTTAACATTAAGCAAATTTCCCAAAGGTCAGCACTCAGATAGCAGTGAGCACATTATGTCCAATCTTTAGCAAGGGAATGATTTTAATAAAGGTGACCTTTATACTGGAACATCTAAACATATATATGTATGTATGTGTTATATTGTGGCATCAGGTTGAAATTTTTTTATGGTAAAGATACATTTTGTTTAGTCACCATCTACACAGTAGGCGTTATTTCTATAATACCACAAGGACTAGATTTTGTAGAAAAACTAAATGTACATAAAATATCCAATATTGACAGAAAGTGGTATATAAAAAATATTTGTTTTGTCTTGACTACAAAAAAATAACATTTGAGGAAAATTTCCAAAGACTATAGGAGTGCCAAAACATAAAGAACAAAGTTGTTCACTACTCAAAATTATAAACAGTACACAAAGGGGCAGATTTACTAAATTCCCATAAATTCACATGAGGGATTAGAATATTCGATCGAATTTTCAAAAAGATTTGAATTTTGAATATGCAAATTAGGCATTGAATATACGAATTCAAATGATTCGAATATTCAAATTTAATTTTATTCGAATATTCGAAAATTCGATGGTCGAATACTTCCTATTTAAATTTAAATTTGATCACCTACTTCGCTAGATTAAACCGAACGAAATGGGGATCATTCCCTAAGATCGAATAAGAAAAATTCGATTGATCGCTTAAAAATCGTCAATCGAATTTTCCCTATTTGATCGTTCGATCGATCGAATTGCTGTAAAAAAATTTGAATTTGAAATTTGAATTACATTTTTTTTAATTCCCCACTATTCCCCCACTATTCCCTGGTCGAATTTCGAATTTTTTTTTCATTCGAAATTCGACCAATAGTAAATCTGCCCCAAAATGTTGAATAGATTTAGGTATATTGTATAAATAGTTATGATGGTAAGAAGGAAAAATAAGGAAAAGGCTTATTTATCAAAAATTCTCATTGTGGTGGTTTTCTAGGTTTTTGAAAGCACATATAACTTTTTTAAAACCATGAAATTCATTACAAGATCCGAATTTAATCTGAAAAAGAGCTAAATGATCGAAAACAATACGAATACCTCTAGAACCTCTAAAAGTTCTGACAACAAAAAATCCCAAATTCTCTGTCTGAGTTGATTAAAAGTGGTGCAATAATATCAGCACAGCTCCCAATGACTTCTTTAGTTTTTTTTGGCAAATTTTTGCATTAAGGTTTTTGTAGTTTTTACACTTAGGGCACATTTACCAAGGGGCAGATTTACTAAGGGTCGAATTTTGAAGTGCTAAAACTTCGAAATTCGACCATCGAATTCAAAAACTTCGACTATCGAAGTTTTATTTTTTTAAACTTGCCCATCTTCGATTGAAGCAAAATCCTTCAATCGATCAAAGAAATTGTTCGAATAGATTGATTCAAATGATTTAATTGATTGATCAAACGATTTTAAAATAAAAACTTATAATTTTGGCTATAGGTTCTAGGAGGTCCCCATAGGCTAACATAGTAATTTGGTAGGTTTAGGGTGGCGAATGGAGAATTCAAAGTTTTTTAAAGGGACAGTGCTTCGAAATTCGAAGGTTCTAATTTTTTCAGTTTGAATCGAATTTTGGGCTATTTGATAGTCGAAGTAGCCCAAAATAACTTATTCAAAAATTCACTTTGACCTTTAGTAAATGTGCCCCTGAATTTATTAAAGGGGGTTTTCAATCAGAAATGGACCGATCAAATAGGTCTGTTTTTTATTTAATAAAAATATTTCAAATCATTCGGTTCGAACGATTTTCTAATTTTTTTTTTATTTTCTAGGAGGTCCCCCAGAGGCTAAAATAGCAATTTAGAAGGTTGAAGGTGGTGAAAGGTCAATTACATTTTTGAATGGTCAGATTTTTAAATTCGAACCAAATTTTTTCAATTGAATTTTGGCCTATTCGATAGTCAAAGTATCCAAAAATTACTTCCAAGTTCGAATTTTTTTAATTAGAATTTTCACTTCGACCCTTAGGAAATCTGCCACTAAATATATCTCACATTTTTAAAGCTTTTAAGAAATATAAAGAAAAATAGAAATTCAATTGTTAGTAAATGGGCTCTTAGTATGCTTTATAATGTCCCATTCCTAGCAACTTTACAATTAAACGTCATGATTTATTTTTTATTTGCCTTCCTCTTCTACATCCAGCTATTAAATGGGGGTCATTGACCTCAGCAACCAAAAACAATTTTTTCTGTGAGGCTACAATTGTATATTTTTTTACTTGTTTATCTTTTTATTCAGTCCCTCTCTTATTCATATTCTAGTCCCCATTCAAACCATTATTATTTATTATTATTATTAACATGTATTTCTATAGCGCCAACTTGTTGCGTAGCGCTGTAATATCTAGTTGGTAGGGAAAGCTAGATAGTCCTGAAAATATAAATAACTGATATTTCTATATCTATCTATCTATCTATCTATCTATCTATCTATCTATCTATCTATATGATTGAATGAAACACATAACTTGTTAATCTTTATAAAACATTTTGGACAATTTACCTTTCATCTCTGAAGTAATTATTACCTACAGGTTGTGTAGAAACTCCTTTACTGCTACTTCTAAAGTACAGATAGAGAGAGAGTGAGAGAGAGAGTTTGTGATGCTGGACCACCTCAACATGCTAATAATTATATGCAGTTCACTACATAGACTGTGGAAATTTACAGCCAGAAAATCTATGTCCTGGAATGTGTGTAATCTATATTTGATGCCTAAGGTGCAGACCTTAGGATCAGAGGTTAAGTCATTGGCATCTCTTAGCCAGAGTCCAATGTCTGCTCTTCACCAGTTCTTTTCCTTTCTTATAGCTGAGTCACTTTCATCTATAAAACAGGCTAATTGAATTTTAAAATTTATCTTTCTGTAACGTCATTGAACTTTGAACATCAACTTTCCGAGACACCAGTAGAACGGATAGGGATGAGTGAACCAAACTGAAGCTGGTTGCCACATTCCTTATTAAAGCTCTAAGACAGTGTTGCACTGGATGTTATTCTATTGCTAATCTATTCCTAACATAGTATGAATAATATCATCAAATCTCAATAAGATATCGATCTCTAAAATACAGAGCTGGGGGATAATATTTGCAGAAATGCCATATTTAGCGATGGGCGAATCTGCCGAAAATTGCATAAAAGCTGCCAAACACATTGAAGTCAATAGACTTTTTTTTGCTCACAATATTTCAAATCGCGCAATACATACTGCACATGATACAGACTGCACAACGTTTTTTTAGTACACAGAGTTTAGGGTGGAATGTAATAAAATTCACAAAGAGAACAAATTTGCACACAAGTAAGAATGTAAATTTTCATGTTGCAATTTAATATTCTTCATTAGACTTTTTATTGCATTACAAATCTTAACTGTTCATTGTGAACATTAAACGCCTGCTTACAAATAGTGTTAACTTTTGTAGCAAAAGTTTTTCAATAAGAAGTTTTATAGCAGACACTAGGAGCTATCACAAACGATAAAATTGTGAACAATTTTTATTGTTAGTAACCAATATTACATCCCCCCATTTTGTTTTTTTTCCCCTCAGTGAAAAATACTGTAGTTCTCTCATCTCTATTTTTTTTTTTTGTTTGAGAGAACACTAACAACATTATGATATGACTTGGTTATTGGCGGACAGGACCAGATTGTGATCATGAATAATCTCTTCTCCTTCTCATAGTATAAAGTCTGATACAGTATATAACTAGCATTTTGTTTTGGAGATAGATAAAATTGTAACAAGATTTTTATATGATTAGCGATTATTATTATGTGAGCCTGTCTCTCGTAAACTACATTACAATCAAATAATTAAAAATGCGAAAAAATATTTCCTTTCCTATTTAATAATAAAACAATATTTTATAAGATGCATGAATCCCTATTGGTGACAAACCAATGTTGTTGTATTTATTCAATGTTTAAGTCAATATTTAGCAGATTCAAATTATGGAAATATCCCTTATCTGAAAAAACCCAGGTCCCGAGCATTCTGGATAACAGGTGTCATACCTATATTTGATATTTGCATTACTCATGTGTTTCTGACTCCACATATAAATAACCCAAAACATTTCCCCACAGAGTTTCAGTCTCTTTCATTATGACAAAAAGAATGATTGTTATTGTATAACATGCTTAAGCCATTAAGATAATTTGAAGTTCTAAAGATTGTCACCTGTATTAGAGAATATCTTTAAGTAAATATAATAAACATATGTAATAAATATTTTGTTGAAGTATTTAGTGAATTATATCTAAGTTCTTATGCTGTGTAGGGCAAATATTGTATTGTAACTTTGCAGTAAAAAAAAGCCTTTTCTGAAGTGTCTGCTTAATTTGGAACTTCCTGTCTGTCATTCCATTCCAATTATGTTATTACTTTTCATAAGGTAACACTTTTCCTACAATAACTATTTGTCTTTTCTCACCAATGGAAAGCAAATGGCTCCATGATTGTCATATTTGTATATTCGGTGATGGAAGGTTATCCATGCCAGTGTTATTTACAGCAATTTAAAAAATGTGTGACTGCTGTTTTTGATATTAATGTGTAGTGTGTTTACTGGGTATTCTGATAATCGCTTGAAATACATGGACAATGCTCTTGTAAGGCAAGCAATATGGCAGCTGCAATATATTGTACAGGCATGGATCCATTATCTGGAAACCTGTTATCCAGAAAGCCCCAAATTACAGGAAGACCATCTCCCATAAAGTTAATTTTATGAACATAATTTTTTAAAATAATAAACCGCTTGATACCAACTAATATGTTATGATTTTTGGGGTTACTGAAATATGCTCTTGATGCAAAGTTGATCCATGGATAGGTCTGATTAACATCTTGGAGTCAGGAAGAAATATGTATTCAAATTGGCCACTTTCTTAACAATTTATGCATTTTAATTTGTGGCAACAGTTTAGGGAAGACGTTTTCCTATTTTAATACAACAATGACAATTATATTAATAATGAGGTCCATGCAGAATTTGTTTGCTGTGATGGGAGCAGAACAACTTGACTGGCCTTTAAAGAGACTTTCCTTGAACCTAACTGAACAATTGTAGATGAATTTGAATGCCAATATATGGCAGACCTGATCATCCAGCACCTGTGCCTAACCTCTTTCATATGAAAAGAAGTAAATCCCATCCAACAATGTTCCAACGTCTAGTGAAAAGCCTACCCCGAAGACAGTGTGTAAAGAACCAATGCCATATTAATATGCTTGGTGTTGGATACTAGACTTGACTGCCCCAAGTAAAAAAATAAGATGTACCTAATGTGGATATTTGGTTTTATTTGCTTTATTTCAGAAGCACATATTCATAGACAAAACACACACAATTTGGCTATGAAGGTATAAATAACTATTCTGTAGCATATTGGACAGCACCTGTAGCAGCAGCACTGGACTAGCTACTGATGTAATAGGAAGTAATATGGGGCAACCTGGACATGCCCACATAGGAGAGCATCTTGTGATTGGTAATTTGGTACAGCTACATTACAATTCCAAGTTTTTTATCATTAGAAAGTATTCTGCTATGAAATCTAATTTGCACTCAAAATGTAAAGTTTTTATCTCAAAAAGCTGTAGCTGAAGGTCTCTTTTGAATGAATAATGAGTAATGAAATATAACTGTGCAAATTGTTTAAACATGGCAGCTGCAAATAACTTTAAGTGTACTGTAAATCAAGAGGATCTCTCACCTGCAGCTAATTCCCAAAGCATAGTTTCAGGAAAACTCACAGAGGGCATAAAAAAGAAAAAATGTGGAACCAGTCACAATGCACCACATCCAATTTCTTATCAAGTGGAGGTTGAGTGTCTTTAAATATAAATAACGGTATAGTAGGATAGTTATTGATAACTGAAAGCATATGAGCCATTGATATACAAGGGAAAGATATGCAAAAAGAAAACAGGTTTCTAATTGTATGCTAAATGTTGATTGTCAATGTTCATGCAGCAGAAAATTGTTTCACTGCTTGTCTATTAATTGGCATGCTATTTCTTTCTTTTCACATATTTTTAGATTTAGGGGGTTATTAAATTCGAATGTCAAAAACTCAAAAAAAATTTTTTATTATAAAAGCCAAATTCTTAGTGAAAAAATAGAATTTTTCATGATTTAGGGGAACATTTACCCAGAGTCGAAGTTAATGTTCGAATAAAATTTGAATTAAAAAATTAAAATTTGAAGTAATTTTGGGCTACTTCGACTATCTAATAGCCCAAAATTCGATTAGAATAGAAAAATCCTTTAAAATCCTTCGACTTCGCCACTTCCTCACCTTAATGCTGCTAAATAGCCTATGGGGGACCTCATAGAACCTGTCCTGAAAATATTTCCAAGTTCCAAAAATTCGAAGGATTTTGCGCAAAATCCTTTGAATCGTTCGATGCAATCAAACGATTTTTATTCAATCAAAAAATTGACCTATTCTATCAAAATAGGTCCATTTTTGATTGAAAAAGCCCTTTACACAAAACTTCAAGGGTCACATTTCAAAGTTTTTTTACTTCGAAAATTCAGTCCTTAGTAAATCTTCCCATGAGTATACCTCAAGGATGGAAAAAGTCAGAATCCAAAAATATTAAAAATATTGATAAATATTAAATATATATTTTAAAAAAAAATAGATTTTGACATATTTTTAGGTTTAGGGGGTTATTAAGTTTGAATGTCAAAAACTAAAAAAAATTGTTTTTTATTATAAAAGTAAAATTTTTTGTGAAAAAAAACTTTTTTCCAGATTTAGAATACCCCAAGGATGGAAAAAGTCAGAATCCAAAAATCTGACATCTCAGACCTGCCAAGGTTGTATATGTCAATGGGAGAAGTCCCTATTCTATTTGGAAATTTCTGTGGTCTGCGCTGGAATTAGCCTGAAAATCATGGAGGTATTCATCAAATGCTTCATTTTATCTAATATGAAATGAATAGCATTTGTACAGACAGCATTTTGTGAAGTTCTATTTCTATGCTTCGTAAATAATGTCTTCAAAATAACCAAAAACAGGTCAAAGCTGTCTCGTCTGATAAAAACCAACACTTTGATTAACATGGCCTTTCAATTTCATGTAAGTCAATGACATCCGTCGACAACAAAGATTTCAATCTGGTTTTGTAAATATGACGGTCACTCAAATATATTTTGTAATCAGGTTTCTCTTTTTACGTTTGCTCCACTGCCTTTTGGTCACGGATAATGGAGGAATATGAGAGTTTTGTTTTAAGTTTAGGGAAATAATATGCACTAGAACATGAAGTGCAAAATGTTTGCTGCAGTATAATAGTGCCATAAAACAGTATGATTCTACATTAAATTACACTATAACAGTGCTGAGTATGGCTGTAAATGTAGATTAATGGTTACACTTAAAAAAAGTAAAGTTTCTTCTTATGCTCTGCAAAATATTTTATGAAACTTATACTGTAAAATTAGCCACATATATTTCCTGAGAAAATTACCCTAAATGCTCTTAACAAAGCCCATAAACATGTATAATTTCTAAAAGCATGATATGCATAATTGCATAGGGATAATGTAAAATATTATAGAACCCTAAAATGCAATGATTACTTAGAATATGTATTTAAGCTTTCTTTTATTAATTCTTATAAGGGCTTCCTAGGCCTAGCTTAACAGAATTTATTCCGGCACACAAGCCACAAGCTGGTAGCATACCCTCCCATAGATTCCTGGCAGGGCAACAGCCTTGATTCAGTATAACAGAGAATGAGAAGATGCACACAGAACAGTGAAATTGACATAACTCATTTATTATTCAGCCACACAGGGGAAGGATGATTCATGAAAAATAAATATTCAAAATCTTCAAAATTTTTGTAAAAGTAAAAAACTAAAAATCCTGAATGATTTTTTTTAAAAAAAAGCTCAAATTTCAAAAACTCAGTTGAGTTAAAATGTGAAAAAAAAAAACAACTCGAAAGCAGTGAAAACACAGTCTGCCCATCATTTCAAGGTACAGTATCTGCCAAAATTCAAGTTAGCCTCAAAAACTCAATTTGAAAATTGTGTTTGCTAAGGACATACTAGAATACCATATGGGCCCCATACAATTAAATGCTCAAGCTCTCCAAATGACCAGCACAGATAATCCATTTGGAAGGAGCGCATGTTCATTTACACAACGTTGTCATGCTCAGTATGAGCAATGGCATATTGTAGTTGTGAATGGCACATTTTGGAGTTGTCTTACATTCAATTGCAAGTGATCAAAGTGCCCAGAATCACATTATGTGTCATTGCCTAAATTAATTTCCAAAACTTATCCCATGTTGTTGCTGTTCAAATATAAGTAAAGCAAACCCTCGATGTGCAGTTGATCTGATTAAAGTTGAAGCTTTTATTAACCTTTTTTACCTTTAACAATAAAAAGGTGGCTTCTCAACTCAGCAATGCAAAACTGATAGCACTTGTATATGTAACTGTTACTAACTGATAGCACTTGTATATGTTCCTTTGTAGGTTAAAAGCAGCTGTCAAGGTTCCTTCTTCTCAGCAAGTAAAACAAATACTATTTGGAGAAAGGTGCTCCAACTTGCAGCTCACATATGTGATCACATGGTTTTGATTTTCTCAGATGACAACTCAAGGCTATAAGCAAACACATTCTCATCTAAAGTGTATTTTTCTGAATATAAACTTGATGACTGAATTAACTTCAGTGGCTTTAAATACAATAATTATTAAGGAGAACGTTCTGAAATTAAGTTTTATCAATCAACAATTTGACTTTTGTCCTCTCTCTAAGACAAATTTGATATCAGTTATTTCTGTTTTAAATTTTGAGTTTTTTTCCCCCCAGAATGCTGTAGTGGTTAAAAAAGGGGCAATGCCATCATAGAAATTGCAAACGCCTACCCCAATTGCTCTTTCTCTACAAAAAGATACAGTTGTATTAAATATTTTGAAGTCGGTGTTTGCGTAATTTTTGGAATTTTCTGGGGTCATTTTTGATGTTCAGATTACAAGTGATGTGTGTGCTTATTTTTTCAGCACAAATGAACTGTGGAAACTGACACAGGGCACCATGGGAACCCTGAAGCTCAGGTCCAGAAGTGGAAGTAGCTTTAGGGTTACCCTGTACCAAAAGGTGCAGCAGAAAGGACTAAGTAACTCATTGACTCAAATGCATTTGGTAATATTTTGTGAATTGTTCAGTGGTTTCAGTGCTTATTAGTTAAAAAATATCCTTTGCCATATTTTTAAATTATAAGTCCCAGTTAATTTTCAGAACTGGTTGCTTGTAGTGATGGGCGAATCGGCGGCATTTCGCCAATTTTTTCGCAAATTTCTAGAGAAATTAGTGAAACTGTGAAAAATTCACAAAACGCTGGTGCATCTTGTTTTGTAATTTTCGTCTGCGTTTCACTGCGGCAAATCACGGGAATTTGCAGCGAATTTGCCGCAGGCGAATACGTTCCCCCATCACTAGATGCTTGTAGGCAACTCCTATTCAAAGTGATTAGGGAGAGGTAATTACAAGTAATTGCTCCATCCCACTGAGCTACAATACGCTTGAGTGAATGGTTAAAATTACTCAAATGTCCCATCAAATGGGACAAACAGATTTAGGCCAGGTGCTTTAGTCCTTTTCTCACCTGATATAGCAGCAGAGAAAGTGGTCCACTCTCTTCAAGGGGCAAGAATTTTGAAAGTCTGGATCACATTATCTCTGCTTTTAAAGATGAGGCATCAGAAGAAATATGCCTTGTATTTTCAGCTCTAAAATGCATGCTTTTGTTGTAATCTGACAGATCACATTTTCTTCACTGGCTTAGGGGTGACGAGGTAAAATGTACAATGTGCCCCTGGCCTCAGAGTTAAAATGAAGTGCTACAAACAAAGAAGCCATGTCGCCCCACCTCCAACATTTAATTAACTCCTGTGGGACAGTACCATTAATATGAATGAATTTCACCACCTTTGAAGTGGCAAAAACATGAAAATATCTGTGCACTGATCAGCTCACTGTTTTGGAAGTAACTAAAATATATTTGGGCTAAGGGCTTGATTCAAGTGCATCTTGAGGATAAAGCAATGGGCAAAATATATTAAAAGGCAAAGGACCAAAATCAGAAAAAATATCAAATATATTTTCCAACTTCATTAGTTGTTCTTTGGTTCTATTCAACTGCTTTCAGAATTGTAACAATTTAATTGAAAATAAAACAAACAAAATATTGACTCACAAAGACTGAAGATTGTTTTATTTTTTCAGATAATAATTATCATAATTACTTTAGGGGTGCGTGTTTTAAGGCTTTCGGCAGTTATTTGTATTTCAAACCTCACTTTGATATTAACACCTGATACTAGAGGGGTGGAATTTAGTACCTATATATTCTTATTCAAACTGTCACAATCATAATGAAGAAGAAAATTCTCAAAAAGCTGACATGTAATAGCTGAATATGAGATCTGCTGCTTGGGACCTGGGGCTTTCCAGATAAGGGATCTTTTTATAATTTGGATCGTCATCCCTTAAAGGGGTGGTTCACCTACAAGTTAACTTTTAGTATATAGTAGAAGGGACAATTCTAAGAAACTTTTCAATTGGTCTTCATTGTTTATTTTTCATAGTTTTTTTTTAATGATTTGCAATTTTCTTCTGTTTCTTTGCAGCTTTCAAATGGGGGTCACTGACACCATCTAAAAACAAGTGCTCTGTAAGGCTACACATGTATTGTTATTGCTACTTTTTATTACTTATCATTCTATTCAGTCTCTTTCCTATTCATATTCCAGTCTCTTATTCAGATCAATGCAGGGTTGCTAGGGTAATTTGTACATTAGAAACCAAATTGCTGACACTGCAAACTATAGAGCTGCTGAATAAAAAGCTAAATAACTATAAAACCACAAACAATAAAAAATGAAAACCAATCGCAAATTTTCTCAGAATATCACTCTCTACATTATACTAAAAGTTAACTCAAAGGTGAACAACCCCTTTAAATCCACTAACAATCATCTAAACATGAAATAAACCCAATAGCAATGTTTTGCATCCTGCAGAGATAAATTATAACTTAGTTTTACTATTATAGAGAAAATCATTTTTTATCAATTGTGTCTATGAGAGATGGCCTTCCTGTAATTCTGAGCTTCCTGGATAACTATTTTCCAGACAATGGATCCCATACAGTACCTGTATTTGTTTTGCTTTGTCAAGGAAGAATATATTTTGAATTCATTTGAACATGAATAATTTAATATCCCAGCCTAATTATTGTAAAAATTTTTTTATAAAGTACCAATATACAGTATTCTCAAGAGCGGTACATATAATCATATGAAAATACAAAGAATATGAAAAACCAAAACCACCCATGAAAAGCAAGCAAAAAAATAAAGCAAGAGGTTATGGGGCCTGTCCATGAGATTCTTCCTTGACAAAGCAAAAAAAGATTAACCAGAGTTTGTGAATGCAGCCGTCAGGCCTAGTTTATGAAATCCTTCTGCAAAGCAAATGGTTTGCAGGCACATGCAGTGGGCTTTGAAAGTATTGATTTGCATATGAAACTGTCATTTTTCATTTACGCATAATCTGTTTAAAGCAATCAGTAAACAATTTGAGATTCTGTTGAATATATGATTCAAGTGCAATGTTTAAATTCATAGAATAAACTCATAGAATAGTACAGCTAACTTCAAGCATGTTTTCATTTATAAATTTGTTGGCAAAAACATTTGTTTCATCGTTTTCCACACCAAGGGGCAGATTTACTATAGGTCGAAAAAAAAACCTCGAATTTGACCATGTGAATAGATTGTGAATGAAAATCCTTCTAATTCGAATATCGAATTTGAAGGATTTTACCATAATTCAATTGGTCAAACGATGGAATAGCGAAGCTGTTTCATTTTACGTAATTTAAAATTAACTTTTTGTATTAATTGAATTTTGGACCCCTGGATTTTACTTTATGGTATTCCAGATTGATGCCTGCCTACTACTGAATTTTAGTGAAGCTCTGGAAAAGTCAGCTTCAAAAAAAGAATTTAGGTTTTTAATCATAGTGATTTCTTGTGGGGAAAAATGTAATCTCAAATTTGAATATATAGGCCTCTAATTGTGATCTTTTCAAGTTTCAATGGGCAAAGTTTTTTAATAGTGATTTTTACCTATAAACGGATCTGTTTTTTTATTTTTTACAGGAATAGAAGTAGATGATTTTGGCAGCAACCAAATTGATCATTGAATGTACTATGCATTTGCTTTTTACTGCTAGAATGTCTTTAGCTCCCTTCCCAAAAAGAAAACTATTACATATTTCTGAGAGTAAGGACAACTGTGGATTTTTTTTATTTCTAAAAATGTGTGTCCAGGACTTTGGTGTGTGGTCAAAGACTGTTTGATACCAATGAAATAAAATATGTGACCATAGCGAGTCTGCCCTGTGAAGCCTGGATTTGGAAGAAAGGAAATCTTTTCCATTCAT
>CM044434.1:27528328-27556907 GCA_024363595.1 Xenopus borealis | reverse complement strand
CCTTCAAATGGTTAATATTTTTCAAAAAACAATATATTTAAATTACAACTTTCAATACACATAATCCTACTTTAAAATATAAAAAAAGTTTTGTCTTTTTCTACTTTTCGACTCGGACGAAAAGGGTAACATAGTTGAAAATTCTTACTTTGATGAATTTGTGGAATAAATCCACCTGGCGAAAGGGTGTGAAACTTCATTAGCGATGTCCAATTTGCCTGTTAGTAAATTGGCGATGTCCCTGCGGATGGAATTTCTGGTGAATATTCACTAGCAACAGCCACTTAGCCCTTTAGTAAATCTGCCCAAGGTTTGCAGGAATAGCAACAATTATAGACCAGTTTTAGCCAGCAAAACTAGTACAGGTTTCTGGAGTTCATAAGCAAATGTGTGTAGGCTCTAACACAGTGCTGTAAATTTTAATGTATATTATTCCCATAATCCTCTCTATTATTTAGAAGCAGATTAAAATTCAAAAATTAAAACCACATTGCATACAGAACCGTTTTTCGTTTTTTGCCGCTATTATTAAAATACTCTGAGCAGGGCTGGATTTCCAAAATATGTGCCCCTAGGTTTGCTGCATCCTGCTCCCCCCAACACAGGCATGCGCCCACATGGGTGATCACCCTATTCCAGTAGTCTCCTCTGCCTGCTGCTCCTCAGCTACTTGCTTCTTGTGTTCTGGTGTGTATTATAGATACAGCTGGGCTGAACATTGCCCCTAAAAATGTGCTACCATAGGCTCAGGTCTTTGTGACCTTGCCACAAGTCCGGGCCTGACTCTGTATATAAATATGAGAATATGTATTCGTTTTTTATCATCTCTATTTCCCTTTAACATTGACACCGGTCAACCTACTACAGATGCAGCCACTTGAATTTGTAAGTTAAATGCGTCGTGACTCAGGGTTAATTGAAGAAACTGTTATCTAAAGTCATCTTAACTCATTTAATGCATTTAACCTTTTCATTAGCATACCAAAGCACCATTGTTTTCAATGGTGAACTCTTTAATTGGATGGGATGCTGTGACACAATATTCTGTGTTAAGTGGGAAAAATGGGATTTCTGAGTTAAGTTATTCTGTTTCAAACACACAATCCAAAGTGGCTTCATCTGTATGTTTGCCGCAGCTGAAAAAAAAGTTATAGTACTCTAGGGGCCAATTTAGTAACAATGATATTTAAATTTCACAGTTCTTTTTCTCTTAAAATTCTTGCTTTTTCTAATACAAAACTTTACAAGGTAAAAGACAAGGTCCCATAGAAGTCAACAGGAACTGTGCTAATCCTTATGGATCCTTTTCAGATTTGTTTGCTAGTAATTGTTCAAAAAACTTGAATTTCCATTTCTTTTTAGTGCATCCTTCAGTGTTTTGAATTTGTAACTTTAATATTGGGATCTTTTAATAACGTTCATGGCATTCATGGTTTCAGAGAAAATAAGTTTAGTCGTGGTTTCAAAAAGCTCTAATACCACTAACATTCTATGTGTTGTCAACTGGCTTAAAATCATTTGTCTTTAATACTGTTTTAGTTTATTTCAAGCATATCTATCTCAGCAGGTGTCTTTAAAAGCTTTATGGAGGGCAGAGGCAGTAAAAGATAGCAGTAAACTGCAGGACTTCGCTATTTACAGCTGCAGAATTCTGTCAGAAGCACATGGCAAATAATTCACCTTGTAATGACTGTGTTGAGATCCTCATTGTTAGAATGTTTTGCACATGGCCCCTGCCTTCAGGCTTGGTACAGGAAGAAAAAACAACATTTGTGTTACTTTGTTTGATACTTGGCCTGAGATCCGAAGCTCTATCAAAGGTTGTCAAATGGGTTGTCTTGATCTTCATTAAATGCTTTATCCTCTGAAATTCTAGACCATATGTATGCTCTTGGGTAGTGATGGGCGAATCTATCCCGTTTCACCAAAAAATTTGCGAATTTCCAGCGAAAAATTAGCGAAACGTGGTGCATCTTTTTGACGCATTTTTTTTAAATATACTTAAAAAACATGTAAACCTAAAATAAACCAAATAGGTTGGTTTTGCTTCCAGTAAGGATTGATTATATCTTAATTTGGATCTATTACAAGGTACTGTTTTATTATTACAGAGACAAAGGAAATCATTTTTATATAATTGGATTATTAGGATAAAATGGAGTCTATGGGATACTTTCTTTCTGTATTTTGGAGCTTTCTTGATAATGGGTTTCCCGGATAATGGATCCCATATCGATATATATATATATATACCCAAAAGGGGGAAGCCCCTTCCTGGAGACAGTGATGTGGACATCACTGAAAATCATTTTTAAAAATTTGGATTATTTGATTATAATGGAGTCTGTGGGAGTTGGTCTTTATATAATTTGGAGCTTTCTTCATTATAGGTTTCCAGGTTAATGGTTCCCATACCTGTAATGGGAATACTGGTAAAATCCCAAGAATATTAATTGTGCTGATGACCTAATAGAAATTGAAATCATAAAAGCTGTGTCATTTAACTTTATTGAAATAATTGAATCAAATGAGCTGGATAATTTACACTGTAATTATTTAAAAACATTGCAAAATGAAGAATAACTGAGATGAAATACTATCCACACATATCCACTGTTGAAAGACAAACCATTTGGATTATTTGATAACAATGGAGTCTGTGGGACTTGGCCTTTACATAATTTGGAGATTTCTGGATTATGGGTTTCCATAAAGATTCCATACATGTAATGACAATACAGGTGAAATCCCTACAGTATTAATTGTGCAAATTACCTAATGGAAATGGTAATCATAAAGGCTGTGTCATTTACGTTTATTGAAATAATTGAATCAAATGAGCTGATTCATTTACACTGTAATTATTTTAAAAAATTGCAAAATGGAGAATAACTGAGACAAAATACTATCCACACATAATTCCTCTGGTCTGTTAAAAGATAGTTGCAGGTTAAGATATTCCTTTCCAGTAGGTCTCAATTAAGAGAGCGGGCAGTGTAAACATCAAAATGCAAGGAAGTACAGTAAAATGTGGACACATATGGAACCCTGGCACTGGCTGCATCTTATTCCAGTTTATGATGGTTGTAGAAGAAAATGAGACATCACACTTGCTTATAGAGCACTGCACTTTTGGTTATGCTAAAAGCATGCCTTAAGGTTCCAAGTACTCTGTGGGTTATATTTATCAAAGAGTGAAGTTAAGAGTGAAGTTCTGCCACTAGAGGCTGCAAAAGGAATACTTTGGGTACCCGGATTCTCCCATACATTCTCCCATACATTATTTAACAGTGGGCTCTAGTTATCAGTGTAAATGTAATGTATTAGATGCACCATGTAATATAAATAGCTCCATTCAACTTTAAATTTGCCGCTGTATGCAAATTAGAGTGTAAGACCTCTAGCGAAGTTGCGCTTGGTGAAAATTTGCTAGCATTTGCAATCCGGGATGAAACTTCACTACTTAGTAAAATAGTGTTGTCTGAGCGAATTTTCACCTAGCATAGTGTTGCGATGCTTGCAAAGCCATCATTTGATCTAATATGGCCTATTTGGTAAAAGTCAATGTTACACAGATATTTCCCATGGATAACTGTGCCAGTATATGGTGCTACGTGGCTCTGTTTGTATGGGTTGGATTGCACTTTATCATGCTCTTATTTATTAAAAGACTTGATTGCATTCACATTCTACTTATTGTTTATAATGAATCAACTAACTTTCAAAAAACTTGAAAAATTAAAAAAAAACTCAAATAGAAAAATATCACTTCAAAATCAAGTTTCCACACCCCCAATTTGAATAAGTGATTTTCAGCACACAAAAAAACCTGAATCATGGTGAAAACTCAAACTTGGTTAATGTTAATAAATGAGCCCCTCAATATTACACTTTGAGGCAACTTAAATCATATTTGGTATCTTTTTTACAATCGGCAATGGTCCTCTTTTAATGTAACAATTAATTTTCCATGCTAGAATGAATCATTTTAACACAAAAATGTTAACCAGAGTGCTCAAAACCTGGGGTTTTCCAGATAAGGGGCCTTTTGTAATTTCAATCTCTGTACATTGTCTACTTGAAATTAACTTAAACATTCAAATAAACCCAAGTCTAATAAGGAATAATTATAAAACAGGGATCAAGTACAAAGGACTGTTTTTGTAGAAAAAGAAAATACATTTTAAAAATCTCAGTTATTTCAATAAATATGGGACACTGTGTTTCTTTAATTCTCAGCTTTCTGGATAATGGTTTTCCAAATAAATGTTCCCATACCAGTACTCAATGGTACCCACAGAAAATGAATGTGCTCAAAGCAGTTATGTCTGTGAAGGTTGCCATTACTGGACTTGCTGTATTTTTTAGCAAAACATCTTCAAGGGAAAAAAATGGGAAATAAAGTTCCAGTAGCAAGTCCAGTTGACATTTTGGGGCAGATTTATCAAGGGTCAAATTGAAAATTCGAAGTAAAATTTTAATTTCAAGCTATTTTTGTGTACTTTGACTAGGAAATTGTCAGAATTCTATTCGAATTTGCAAAAAAAATTGAAAATAAAAATTTTGAAATTGATCATGTACCATCTCTTTAATAATGTGAGGTCGACCATTCACCATCTAAAACCTGACGAATTGCTGTTTTAGCCTATGGGGGACTTCCTATATCCTATATGGTGTCATTTGGTGGACTTTGGAAAATCTAATTTTTGAGCAAATTGTTTGATTCGAATTTGATCAAATGTGCTAAAAATTTGGATTTGAATACGGACTATCCCCCCTCAATTTGAAAATTTGATTTTAGATAAATTTTCTTTGGTCTTTTTTCATTTGAAATTTGAAGTAATGGGAGTTTAAAACAACTCTCATTACTTCAAAATTCAACCTTTCATAAATCTGCCCCCAGGGCCGAATTTACATAGTGGGCACCCCTAGGCCCAATGCCGTTCGTCACCCCCATACTCTGTCCTTTATTCACAAATTTTCATCATCAGGACTGGATCAATGGAGATTGGTGCAATGGGAATAAAAAAAAAATTATCTCCTGTGTTTCCCCAGTGTTTCTGAACTAAGGTGGGTGTGGCTGGGCAGCATGCCGCCCCTAAAATCCTGTCACCCTGGGCCTAAGTGGCCTTTCCACAAATTCAGGCCTGTCTGCCCTTATCTATAGACAAAGCAGTCATGCTTTAACCAAGTGATAATGTATCTGGTATGATAAATATATTCATTCTTGACACTCTGTTTATATTGCTATATTGAAATTTTAATTCCTACCTGCATGTATCAATGCAAATCAACAAGAACATGCCAGTAGAGGTGTTAAGGTGCCATCATCTTTCTGTCTAAAAGTTCACCTAGGCTTGTTGTTTTTGACGCGCGTCGCGTCGCGCGAATTTTTTTGGGCGTTTCGCGAATTTATTCGCCAGCGGCGAATAGCGGGAATTCGCCGCGAATTCGCCCCTGGCGAATAAATTCGCCCATCACTAAACATTAAAATGTCATGGCTAATTCTAAAAGGCATCTTATATTCAGCCATCTTTCATGGTATGAATATTTTAGAGTGTTTAGACTGGGAGGTGATTTTCAAATTGATCTGTCTGCTATGTTGCATATGATTATACAGGAATTCTTCTTTGGCATTCTGCAGTAGTTTAGTTGCCATGTATTGTATAAGAAAGGACAAAATACTGCCTTATCCTGCCTACTTTTTCTCAAGATCATATTCTGTTTAAAATAAATTAAATCTTGAGCTTTTTCCATGTGAAATGTACAATATCTTAGGAATACATTTATGAAAAAGTATGGGCACGTAAACCTAATCTAAATATAATGCTATTTTAATATGACACTTCCTATGACAATCAGCTCTATTCCTGTTATTGCACAGCTTCACAAACTGTGACTCCTCTGGCACAACTTTACTCCTCCAAGTATTCCAGGTGAATTGTAATTACACCATGTGCCACTGCAAATTGTAGATTACTTGTGCACACAAGTATGTTTTACCTTAACAGCATGAAAATAATGTGGTACAGATGGAGGGGTACAGGCGTGAAGAATAAAGCCATGGGGGGGGGCAATCCAGCATTTTAGACCTACCAAGGTTGTATGTATATTGTCAATGGAAGTTTTTGTGTCTTGTCCTGGGATTAACCCGAAAATCCTGCTATTTCGGACTTTTATGGAAAAAGCCAGAAAAATCAAGTGAATTTGGGAATAAACTCAAGTAAAAATTGTACTATTCAGACCACGGTTGTAATGGGGATGGGAATTGGCAATTTGTGATGACGATCAAACAGACCTTTTAAATAAGACACGAGCACAGAAACAGCCTTGACAAAGCTTTTGCGAAACGCGCGTCGGCGTGGTTCACTCTTATCTCTCCTTGTTTTACTTTTAGTAGATCTTTTTAACTAGTGATTTTAATCTACAGTTGCCTATTAAATATTTCTTTTCCTTTTTCACACGAAGTGGGGGTTTTGTGGTTTTTTAAGGAAGCTAGTCATTGAAGCAGTTAGGGAAGGTAAATAACGAGACCACAGTCCCCCTCTTTCTGCCTTCTCCTCTTGTGGTAATCCCAGGTCTTAGAAACCAAATAGTTAGTTACCTATGGGATGACTCCACCACTGTTTCTTCTTGTTTCAACTTTCTAACTTGTTTGCATTATTATATGAAGAGAATTTTGGATACCTGGAAAAGCTGATAGTAAGTTTACTACGCTACATTGTTGATTAAGAATGATACATTTTAGATTCTCACAGTAAGCTTCTTACTAGGGAATTGGGGTTTTCACTGGCAATCTTTATTATCTATTTATTAATCTATTTAGATACTATTTATTAATTTAATTCATTTGTCACCTCGTTTTAAGGGGATAATTAATTGATTGAGGTGCAATCACCTTTTACTTGATGGATGTTTTTAGATTTTAATAGAATTTTGATAAATTATCTAATCACAGTATCAAATCTATTTAATTAATTATCCATATTTAAATTAATTCACAGTCCAGATATTAATTGGAGTGATTCGAATAGAATAAATCGTTGATGGTATAGATTAAAATATAAGCACTAGCACTTTAATTTAAATGGAAAATTGTGGAGATTAGCAGTATAACCAAGCAAATCCAGGTTTATACGTTGTTTGGGTATTTATATATATTAGGGAATAAAGACATATGGGGTTGTTCCTTCTTTTCTTTTTAATAAATATTGGATAATTGGTATTTATACCCCAGTGTTCTTTTAAAGGGACAAGTTGTTGGTGGTATTGTAATTTTAAAATATCTTAAACTAAGTCATTATTTCCCTACACTAAACTGTTTCAGGACTGATCATAGCGGATATATTTTTTATTTTAAAAAAGTAATTGTAAATCACACCTGTTCTATACCAAAGGCCACTTTGTTGAAAGATGCCTTTTCTTCTCTTTAGTGCAGAAGTAGCAGCATTCTCTTTTTTGTTGCAGATTTGCTTGCCTGGGTATTTTGGTGAAGATTGCTGTAGTCCTTTGTGTCTTGTTTCCTGCAAGAGAAGAAATATTTGTTCTTCAAGTTAACATAATTAAGCTGAAAACAAGCCAGTTGAGCTTAACCCATCTCTAATTACTTTACTATTGATTTAGAAGAAGGCTAAAAAAATAAATAAAAATCCCATTGAACACACACATCTTTCCTTCAAAAGAAAAACAAACCCTGAGCTCAGAAAAGAACTGTCAATTATGAATCATCTGGAGATCAGTGTTCCTCCAGTATTTAACATAATTTTAATGCTATTATGTTTTGTTTACAAAATGAATAACGCTCTTCTGTGAAAACAACACATGTATCTGGTTATAGAAAGTGGTGGTACAAACATCTGACTGCACTTGATTTCTTATCCTCTATTTAATGTTCATGTTACAGTTTTTATATTCTAAACTAAATTAAAAAAGATAAGGTGTCTGGGAACACGTGAGTGGGTTTTGTTACAGCTGTTTTAGTTGTTCAGCGAAAACAAGGCAATGCTAAATATGAATGTGTTGATGGCATAATCATGGCTTAATAAGGAACAGAACACATCTCTAGTTACCTTGCCTAATTACTATTGCAGATGTTAAAGTTTGCAATGATAATTCTTGTTTTGTCTGGCACATTTTTCCCATTCCTTCTATTTTACTGGAAAAGAATCTCATTCAGTCAAAGAATGCATTTCTATATGAAACTAATTTTGACTTGGGATGCTGTATAACAAGTCCTTTTTCAGTAAATGGGCAGTATAATATTCATGGCCCTGTCAACTTACAACTTTTTATTTAAAACTCTTTTTGTTATTTTCCCATGTGAAAATTCATATTGGCAAATGAATACTGACTTTATTCACTAGGGAAAAATTGTCAGCGCAAACGTTTCTTGGCAAATTTCATTCACTGGGTGATACAAGGCTTGCAACTGCAGGAATGCAAACCCTGTGTGAAGTGCCAACCTAGACTTGGCAGTAGTTCTAAGGTCTCCCTAACAATTTGAGACCTTGGAGGCAACATGGATATTAATGATATTAATAATGGAAATGATGGAATCTAAAATATCTGCCACAAGTAATGTTATTTTTCCAAATTTATCTTCCATATTAATTCCCGTTGTAGTGGCACTACTTAGTGGGTTCCTGTAATGATACAGAAAAAACTGCTGCATTATGGGAAAATCACCCTATTGCATCTAAAATTCTACGTTTGCACTCACATCATAAACGAATGCTGCAAAATTTATGTATACAATAAACTAATCCCACCACCTGTGTGAACAACAATTTTTAAAAACATAATTTATTTCCTGCCCTTTTGGGATTTTTAAACCATTTTAGTTCAGCTTTTTGGAATTTATTTTGCTGTCTGGACTCCCACATTTGTTGTGAAAGATTAGGACTTTGCCCATACGTGCTGGGGTGAACTTGACTGCTGTTGCATCTGTCAATATTTTCAAATTATACACAAATTTGAAATTGCGCATATTTGTGTTGTGCATACTTTCAGGACATTGCACAAGCCCATGAATTCAGCTCAGCAAAGGTAGTGGTGATTGTTGGTCTTAGCCATTTATTGGAAGTATAGACAGCTTTCTAGTTCTAGGTAGGTCCATAATTTATTATTTTACTTTAACAGCAATAAACTATATTGCTTAATCACAAAAGGAGTAGAGTAGGAATAAAAAAAGATCTTGCTACAGTACATAGGCATGGAAGAGGAAATTACAAATACCTTATATTATTTGTGTTGGAAATAGAAAAGTGGTGCTGTTATTACTGATATAATTTACATTGACTGTTCTTCTTTTCTTTTTCCTTTAAGTATAATCCAAATTCATGTTCATCATCTTCTGAAGCATCCCATTGCTGTGGTGGCTTGAACTGAATTTCAAAGGAATTTGTTGATTCATTCAATCACAACAGGATTTGCATGAGTTCTATTTTTCCTCTGCCCATTTGGCTTTTAAATACATATTTGTCATTTGAGGAGAATATCTGGAATATCTATGTCTGACACTACATATTTTCTCAAAATCAACTCACAAGCCAATAAACAGAGAGGGGGTGATACTAATTCAGTTTACAGAAATATAATTTAATGGTAGGAAATTTAAACGAGCTTCAGAAACTATTTTTTCAATTGGTTGCATATGGAGCATAATCTCTCTTGTCTTTCACACATTGCCTCCAAAAACAAACTCCTTTCAGATGTAATTCATTTTGAAATAGTGAATGTCAAAGCAAAGAAATGTTAATAAAATGTGTCATTTGACCCCAAAATCTATCTTTTAAATTATGGTTAAGGCCACTATTTCTGCACTATATATTGCATGTGGCAAGTTCATTTTTGTGAGGCAGTAGTTTATTTTTGCTGCATTTTGCAATCTTTAGGTTTTAGATCAAGTTAGAATTGCTGCATGATCATATGGCATCAATTTAACTACTTTTATTGGCTCTATGTTGAATATACATTCCCAAATTAGTGGTCATATGAGGATTTTAACACATTTAAGAATGGATTTGGCTAGAAATATATAATAAAAACACTAAAATTATAAAATTAAAATATTAGTTAGTTTACTATAAACAATGCTCTGGAGTCCATTTATTAATGATGCCGTTGACCTCTCTTGACCAGTAACCACAAAACTGATGTCTGTGTGTTAAAAAAACAATTATTTTTATCAACCTCTTTTGCCCAGATATAAGAGCAAAGGCCTTATTTTGTTTAAGGAACTTTGTTGACTGGAACCTCTCTGCAACAATGTCCTCCCTTTTTGTCTCCTAACAAAATGAAAAAGAACATGGGCATCTTGTATGTCTTTACATGGAATTTGTTTTGTTTTTTTATTTGTATTTCTTTACCCTGTAAAGCGCTGCAGGAGGAAATGGTGCTGTGTACAGTATATAATAATAAATAAAATTACAGTGTAATCTTGTAATCAAAAGCATGGTTTCTATTAAAGGAAAACTATACCCCTCAAACAATGTAGGTCTCTATAAAAAGATATTGCATAAAACAGCTCATATGTAAAACCCTGCTTCATGTAAATAAACTATTTTCATAATACACTTTTTTAGTAGCATGTGCCATTGGGTAATCATAAATAGAAAATTGCCATTTAAAAAAAATAAGGACAGCCCCCTTGGATCGTATGATTCAACAGTGCACACAAACATGCTAAACAAACTATAAAGTTAGGTCACATGAGCCAATTAACAGACAGAGTTCTGTCTTTTGCTTCCACACTTCTTCCTGTTACAGTTAGAGTTGAAATATCGAAATGGTGCTTCAAGGCAAGAGATGTTAAAAGGCAATATTTAAGGAAATGTATATTCCAGTTTGTTAAGATTCTTTAATATGCCACTTAATTTAATATAATTTATTGCTCAAGTATTCATTTTGGGGTATAGTTTTCCTTTAACCATAGACAGTATCTGATTTCCAGGATTTTCCTTGAGAATTAGGCACTGGAACTTGTGGTGTTCATAGAACTGGCCTGTGGGTGTCACTGTGTATACACAGGACTTTCTGTACAGCTTGAAAGTGAAAGTAGGAAGTGCTGCAGTTGTGTAATGACTGTATGAACCTTTTAATAAAACACTGTTATAGCCTGTTCATCCTCAGCTACCAAAACATAACAAATGGCGACAAGGATGTCTCTTCTACCTCTGCAGCAGCCTGCACCTTTTCTACCAAATCCTGGTGAGCCTCCCATACCTTTTACTGCTTGGATCTATATGTTTGATAATTACATTATTGCTGCTGACCAAAGGGAGATTTCTTCTGCTAGATAGTGTGCTTTACTTATTCACTGCCTGGGAGCAGAGGGACAGCGTATATTCTATACATTAACATTACCTGATGAAACTTATGAAACTGCTCTTACCGCTATAAAGAATTTTTTTGTGCCAAGAGTAAATGTGGTTGCTGAAAGATATAAATTCCGCCAACGTGGACAACGTAATGGCAAATCCAAAGAACAATTTGTAGCAGCTTTGAGAGAGCTGGTTATTACCTGTGAGTTTGGGAATCTAACAGATGAAATGCTAAGAGACCAAATAGTGGAAAAAAACAAACTCACCACACATTAGAGAGAGACTGCTCCTAGAGCAAGATTTAACCCTTGCAAAGGCTATTACAGTTGCTAGCCAAACAGCTGTGGCAGAGGCTAAAACTCTCAGTCAGGGAACTGTTGGGAACATACAGATTGTGAATTAAAAACTGTGGCCTAATAATGCGCAGTCACAGGTAGAATACAGTGCTAAGGAAAGGGATTCACTGCAAAACCATGTAGCAAATACAAATAAAAAGTACTGCTTTCGCTGTGGTTCAACGCAACACATTGCAAATTATGCTACATGTCCTGCCAAAGCGGTACAGTGCTGCAGCTGCTCAAAGGTCGGTCACTTTTCTGGGGTCTGCCATAGTTCTACTAAAGATGTTCATGAACTCACTACTACAAATGTTACAGTATTCAGTTTGGCTAAAGCTAGTATATTTCTTCGAGACAAGTTTATATGCACTGTCAATGTCAATACTGCTTCTGCTGCCAAGGGACACTCAATTAACCTGATGCTTGATACAGGTTCAGCTGTTTCTATATTACCAAAGGATATTTTCTTGAAATACTTTGCAAAAGATACGCTTGTTGCACCTTCCCTGAGACTGGTCAGTTACTTAAAGGATCCAATCCCTGTTCTTGGTTGCTTGCCAGTGACTGTACAATTTGAATCAAATACTGCAAAATGTGACTTTTACATTGTGAATAAAGGTACTGCTATACTTGGAAGGGATCTCTTTGCTGCATTAAACCTACAATTAGTGGATGATCTCATTATTACAGCACCAGTGCCTGCCACACAGCCAGTGTCACCACAAAGCAACACGTCACTGGGTTGTGCAAAGAACTTTGTACACAAAGTTAAGTTGAGACCAAATGTAAAACCAGTAATTAAGGCAATTGCCCTACTCTATAAGGGATGCTGTCTCACAGGAACTAAAGAAACTGGTGGAGCAAGATGTGATTGAAAAATCAGAATCCTCTGAATGGGTTTCACCAATTGTTGTAACAAAGAAGAAAACTGCAGGTATTTGATTGTGTGTTGATCTCTGTGAAACTAATAAAGTGCTTATCGTCAAGTATTACTATATGAAGAAAGCATAGACCTCATTGCATTTATCACCCATGAAGGTTTTTTTTCGGTTCAAGCGTGTAACTTATGGACTGGCTTCAGCACCGAGTTATTTTCAAAGACTGATGTCTTCTATACTCAATGGTATACCTGGTGTACAATGCTACTTGGATGATATAATTGTCTACGCTCCAACTATGGATCTCCATGACAAGTACCTGGAAAAGGTTCTGAAATGCATTGATTCTGCAGGACTCAAACTGAACCTTTCCAAATGCCACTTCAAAAAATAATAAATGAATCAAACAGCTCCAAGCTGTTTTTTTAACTGCAATCTATTTATTTAGCGGTGTCAGCACAATACATGTTTCGGGCAGAGCCCTTTATCAAGTGTAACAAACAACAAGGCATTGTGGGAATAAATACCTTTTTGTGGAACAAAACACATCTCCCAAATTAAAGTGACAGTGTAAAAGGACCTTATATGGTCATATTAGTAAATTAGAGTTTATAGTCCAATAATAAGTCCATCTTTAGTGTCCAGGAGACTGCTTTTTTCAGTCTGACCTAGAAAATGTCCAATCCAAAAAGAACCATGGTACTGCCATTACAGGCCTACCTTGGGATGCGCATAGCATGTAGCATAACATTTCCTGCATAAAACTTTACAGGAAACTTACAAAGAGCTTTTAAAAGCCAGCATTCTAGCCATAACTCCTGTAACTATTATTGTAACTATAAATGTTACCTTATTATGGCAGGAGTTCCGTATTGTATCAGTTTCTGGCTGGCCATATAATACATGGGAAGAAAAGAAAAGATAATCACTATTACATGAAAAAGTCATAAGAAACAGTTGAGGCTATTGGGATCATTCTTACCTTTTGGTTTGCTGCAATCTAATTTATCCAGAAGGCTTCCCTCTGGAGTAATAACTTATCCCAATCTCTACCCCATGGTGGTTTGTTGACCACTTCCAAGATTTTCCACCTTAACTGGCTCACATTATGCTTTTCCTCGAAAAAATGTCTTGAGACGGTGGTGTCTGTGTATGTGTCTGCTTTAAAGTTTCTAATTGAACTATTATGTTCCTTAATTCTTGTGTTGGCCACTTGTGTGCTTATACATGTGGCTATTGCTTTTAGTTTTATTTCTGTGCCTTTTTCATGATGCTAGGAGGTGTCCCACAATATATCCTATAATGGGCTTGCTTGAACCTTATTATAAATATATAGTGAATATAGTAGAGTTTAGGGTACTTTTATACAGTTCATGGAACTCCAAGATGACCTATTATTATCATTCCCATATTTTACAAAAGAGGTAATTTCTTTATCATAATTATACTTTATCATAATTCAAAAGATTTAGGGGCAGATTTACTAATGGTTGATTTTTTAATTGAATTTGGGGGTCATTTTCAATTGAAAATGGACCTAATTCAATCGAAAAGATCCATTTTCGATTGATTCGATTGATTCAGGACTGGCGCAAGGAGGTGGCAAATTGGCAGCTTTAAGGTGGGGAATAGTCAAATTTGAAGGATTATAAAGGGCCAGTACTTAAAAAATTCGCCAATTTGAATCTAATTTTATTTGAATATTCACTTCGACCCTTATTAAATGTGCCCCATAGTGAGTCATATGTTACTAAGCACTGATTCTAACTGATGACATCATTAAGCAATGTTTGAAAGGATATAATTAAGGATATTCATATTAGGATATTTAGGTTTCTTGTGTATTGTAATAATACATATCATATGTATTATAATATCATTATAATTATATAATAATTATTTTAATACCTACATAAAATCAGAGGTCCCATGTCCATTCTTACAATAAACACATGACGTGCCAGCCAGCACACCACTAGCGCTAGTGATGAAGGAATAAATTCGCCAGGCCCAAATTCACTGCAAATTTCAGTGTTTCGCCACCAGCAAATAATTTTGTGAAACAGCAAAAAATACTACGTAAAATTTGGAAAAAAATTGTCACGTGTATAAAAATTGTCATTCGCATCAAAATAATTTTGACATTCATTGACTTTAAAACGTTGCCTTTTTGCTAATTTTTGGCCGTTTTGCTAATTTTTCCAGGAAATTCATGAATTTTTTAGCCACAGATTTACCCATCACTAGTGCTGTGCTCTGCACCTTGAGCCAGAAATATAATATATAATGAGGTGCAAAGCCTCATTGCCCCAGATTAAAATAATGGGGTTTTGCACCTCTTAGTGCTCCAGCGCTTTTGACTGGGGCATTGGTAAATTACTCCTACCAAATATGTAGTGATTCAAATTCCTCAGTCTATTCTACCCTTATTATTTTGTGCTTTTATCTGCAAGATATATTGAAAAAAGCATCTCCAAGAAACGACCTAACACTCATTTTAACTCCAATTCCTCTAGGCATTCTTGCCTGTATTCATTAAGTATAGATTCAATGTCTTAATCCTTGCATAGTCAGATTTATTCCATTAAACGTCTTGAGTTATATTTAATTTACACCAAAAGTTATGGTCAATTTGCTCAATTCCCATGTCAAACCCTTCTCTCTTGCAGCTCCTTATATTTGGAATGCCATTCCTGCATCTCTCCGGAGAGAATCCTCCCTCAATGTTTTTAAAACAAAACTCAGAGACTACCTCTGGGAGCACCTGGATAACACCTGAACTGGCACTTGTACGACAGTTTCACCCACTGTAAAAAGCACTTTATTACCCCTCCAAATTGTGTCTGTAAGTTACCCTCCCATTTAGACTGTAAGCCCCAAGGGGTAGGGTCCTCCATCATCTTGTCTCCTCAACACTGTGTAATTATATTTTATATTTATGCAAACTGTATTTATAATTATGCACTTATTGTTACTTATTAATGCAGTGATCCCTTGCTTGTTACTACTAAATTATTGTTGCTGTACAGTGCTTTGCCCTCAAGGAGCGCTATATAAATAAAAAATATACATACAATTGAAATTCTTTTGTTCTATTCCTATTCAAATATGCAAACATAGCCTGCAATATGAACTGGAAGATTTATCAGCTAATGAGATAAATGGTGTATACTAGCACAGCTAAGAACTTTAGTCACAAAATAGATCAAGCTTATATGAATAATTCTTACAAAAAACAATAATTGCAAAGATTTCAAATATTAATAAACTTCTTCTTTGCAGCTTCAAAATAAAGAGAATATTTTAAAACAATGGATCTTTGCTCCAATGGTATTTTAAAGTTATCAGAGCATATTTACAGAAAATGCTGTTAATTATATGTTATTCATTTAAAAGCTGTAATATATTAATATCTAAATCAGCAAAAATCAAATAAAAAATAAAAATTGTCATAATAATTATTAGCCTGATGTAGTTTCTTCGTTCATTTTTGCCTTTCAGATCATAAATATTACATTAAAATAAATTTTGCATAGCATTGCATTTTTGACTTGACAATTTAGTGACACTAACTAATAAGAATGCACTGTGTGACTGGAAAAGCAAATAAGCTCAAGATAAGAACACAATACTTTGACATATGATTTGAAATGCGTAACTTTATATTTTTTAAAAACAACTACCAGACCAATCTTTTTCCAGACTTCCAGTAAAAAAAAGAAAAGGAAAATTAGGCATGAAAAGTGCCAGAGTTTCTGTAGATTCGTATGCTGGTATTATTTTCCCCACATACAGCAGCTCTATGTAGCTCTGTCTGCCTTCACCTCAGTTATATCCCTGGTTAATCACCCATGCTAAGGAAAATCAGATGCATCCATGGACACAACTCAATAGGGGTCCTGCCAAGTCCATGCTGGAAATTCAGGTTATCCTAGGGGCCACATGCAACTGCTTACAATTCATGTATTACTATCACTTTGGATAAGGCCATTTTTTTCTCCTCATAATGATTTGTGGTAGAATTTGTATTTTTAAATGTGTACATTTAGGGGCAGATTTATCAAGGGTCAAATTTCAAAGTGAAAATACTTCTAAATTCGACCATCGAATTTTATTTGAAGTGTTTTGAATTCGAATTTTATTCGAACTGTTTGAATTTGATCGAAAATGGTCCATTTTTGATCGAATTCAAACCGTTTGAGTTGTTTGATTTAATCGTTCAATTCGATCAATTTGGCGGGTTTATGGGGGCGAAGGGACGAATTTTCTTAAGAAACAGTACTTCGATTTTCAAATAGTCGAACTTTTCAATTCCAATTGAATTTTTTATATTCCAATCGAATTTTGGCCTATTCGATAGTCGAAGTATACAAAAATTACTTCATAATTCGAATTTTTTAAAATAAATTTGCACCTTACTGTAAAATTTCACTATAAATTTGCACCTTACTGTAGAATTTCACTGTAACTGTATTTTTATTCAGAAAAAAAACCATTGACTCCACCATTTTGCATTTGTTTCATGAATATTTCAGCAAGCAAAATGGCGTGATTTCACTCATCTCTTACTATAACAATCACCATTACTTCGCATGCTGCCAATTACTTTCACTTTGCATTCCTTTAGTAAATGTTTAGTAAATTGTAATACCTTCAATTCCCTTTTCAAGTCCCTTTTAATAATGCAAGTTGAAAATGGTCTGTGCACTAATGGGTGCAAATATATACCCATCACTGAGCAATAAACATTGTTCTTGAGCAAAGCAGTTGCACTCTGTCCTTGTTGCTAATAGTATATAACGCAGGGCAACACTGTGATGCCTGCCCTAAGAAATACTTTGGCATTTTGCCTTCCCATTGTTTCATCCTTGTGCATCATGCATGCTTGCCTAATGGTTGTCTCAAAGCACACTGATGCAAAAAAAGTACTGTTGTAACTATAGAGGAAGTAGACCCCAAGGTTTCAGGGGGGCCTGAGAGACAGGGCACCTTCCTCACCACAAGTGGGTGGGTAGAGGCAAATGCAAGCGGGTGGGTAGTTAAGGGCCTGGCAGGGGATGCTGGGCCCCTCCAATTGTTTTTTTTTTTTTGCTGGGGAGTAGCATGTCAAGTCAAGATCTGAGCTCTTGAAGCTACTGGGTACAAGTAAGAAATTAGTCACACTTATGCACCAATATAGGTGCAAAGATCTGATTGGTTGCTATAGACAACTGATTTGGTTCAATTCAGCACCTCTGTTAGTGAATAAGTTTGATTATTTCTAAAGTAATGGTTATTTATGCAGGTATAATACCTAGTATCTACAATGAACGGGACCTGGGCTTTTAGGGATATTTCTTTAATTTGGATCTCCATGCATTAAGTCTACTAAAAATAACTTGAACATTAAATAAACCCAATAGGATTGTTTGACTCCATAAAGGATTTGTTATATCCTAGTTGGCATCAGGTACAAGACACTGTTTTTATTCCAGAGAAAAAGGAAATCATTTTAAAAAATTTTAATTATGTGATTAAAATTGAGTCTATGGGAGATGGCCATCCTGTAATGCAGGGTTTTCTGGATATTAGGTTTCCAATAACAAACCTTTGTCCTTTAATAAAAATGCTGACTAATTTCAAGTGCAGCATTTCATTGAATAATCAAGCTATCTGGATTTTAAATATTGCTTTTTAATAAAAGGAAGCACAGAAGAGAGATGTTACATGATGCTTGCAATTACTTTTAAGAATATGTGAATGCTGCTGTATGTTCTCTGTCATGACAGACAGCTAAGCTGTATAGCTACACTAATTCATGGTGCACAAATTGCCTATTTCAGCTCTGCTGTTGCTCAAACTAATGAAATGACATCCACTCCCCTTGAGTTACTTCAGTTGCTTACAAGTATCTTTAAAGTAGCTATTATATTAAAAGTGTCCATCAAAAGTGCTTATTCTTACTCTTATTACTTCTGTGGTTAAATTCTCCCCTCCTCCCACCTGACAGTAGGGACTTACGTGTAGTTTTAAGGTTATTTTTAAATGTGCTGACATGCTATGGACCATACCTATAGCTTATATGGCTAATCGATGGCCATGTGATATACCACACATTCTGCAACTTCTATATATTTCACTTTGTTAGAGACAGATCAAGCCTTTTTGAGATATTTCTCTTAGATTGCTCATCATGTCCCACCATGTAACTTTAAACAGACATTTGTCACACTTGTTTCTACTGAAATAAATCCAGTGACATGTAGCTTCATGGTATACAAAGGTCTAGTGTCTGATGGTGGTGTGATGTGACGCAAAAGATATTTTTAGATGGACTAGTATTGCCCTTAGACTACTTTGTCATCTGACAGCTCAGAATAAGTGTCCAAGAGGTCCATTTATAAAAGGCTGAATTTTAGTGGTATTCAAGTTTTTTTAAACCAGGATTAAACTCTATTTCTCTAAAACCACAAATGCCACGAAAATTACTAAAAGATCTGAATATTAAAAGTACAAACAGAAAAGCTGAACAATGGCCTAAAGAATACATAACCCTCTAAAACCTCTATAAATTTGAGTTTTTCATAAAATTACTAGGCTAATAAAAGGTCAAATAGGGTCAGCGCATCTCACATAGACTTATATGGGACCTCGACTACTTCTACATGGAGAAGTTTTGTATTAGAGTTTTTCATGGTTTTTACATTTTTAGAGTTTTAGAGAAATAAAAAACACATTTTTAGAGAAAAAATATTTGTGAAAAATAGAAATGTGAATGTGAATTAGTAAGCTATTAAGTTAGTAAGTGAGTAAGGTACAACACTGAAGGTAAACCTCATTGTAAACATACATAGAGAATGTTTCCTTCTCGGAGATATTGGCCAGTAACCAGTTTCTCTTAATGTATTTAATGTATTTGATGTGTCAATACCTACTGCTCTTTAGGAACATAATTAGAGCATATGCTTATGATATTATAGATTTCCTAATAGCTTAAAAGAAGGAGGAAGATCACATTGCAGTCTTTGTGAATAACTTCACTACAGCTACAGCCACATCCATCTACAGCAGATTACAGTATGTAGGGAACCTTAATTTTGAAACCATTTATAAAGGTGGAGGTAATAAAAAAAGACATTGTATGGGTGGCAACTGTCCTCCAGCACATATAGATTAAAAAAGGCATACACAAATATTAAACTTTGCTAGTAGGCTTATATTTTTCAGTGATTGTTATCAATACAAGATACTTGGTCTTGGATTATAAAAAAAGATTTGAGGATTCAAAGAAATACTTAAAAAACCCTGTTTTATACAATTATGGAGGTTCCACCCTTACTAGTTGGACATTAAACTAAGGAGACATTTGTCTCATAGAAAGTAAGGGGATGTACAGTAAGAATTAAATTCAAGCTCTCACACTACCCTCAAACTCTTTGTAACTTCTAATATTCTTCTAATATACAACAGAAATACATAGTTCTCTACACAGTGTTGAATGAATTGTATATATTCTTCAAGATTTTTTAACATTTGCTTTATTTTACAGTGACCACCAAATAAAAAGCTTGTTCTTGTTTATTTTTTTTCTAAAATGAACTGGCAAGCTTGAACTATTCTTTAGCTAGCTGTTTCATAGAACATATTTTTCTACCATTATCTATCATTTATATAAATTTATACTAAATCAACATTTATTTTAAGCATCCATGAAAATATTTAATAACCACAAGTGCCTTGCTCATTAAGTCATGTGCCAGCATTTCTCTTTTAATAACAGTTGGGTGTTGTAAAAATATTTTATAAAATATAATATATGGAGTAATAGCAGTAAAATTCTTCTTCCTGAAAACTGTGGTCTTGAACACCTAAGGATTAATTCATATAAAAAAAAAACAGCCAAGAAGGAGACCAAAATAATAAAGCCAAATCATTTGGAAAAGGCTTCCACTAGTTTAAATAGTCATGGGAATATACAGCTTCAAGAGGAATGGTGTTTCGATTGAAAGCATAAAAACAATGAATAGAATTTAAATGTTATTTTGAGAAGCACAGACTATGGCGATCAAAACTAATGTACATTTTGCAAAGGCAAAATAAGATATATATAATTGTGATTGGTTTGCACATGAGGAGCAAGACAGGGTAGACTGGGCAGGTGGGACACCGGGAAAATACCCGGTGGCCCCGGCTCTCATGGCCCCAACCAGCCTAGACCTGCTCTCTGCACTAAGCCACAGACCTACCTTATTTGGGACAGAAGCAGCAAAAAAACACTATGTGCGTATTGCTGTGCAGCACAGTAGGAGAGTGGAAGGGGGTAGGACCTAAAGTTGTGGAGGGGGCCATGATACTGCAGCCCCAGGGGGCCTCGGGCCCCCCAGTTCAACCCTGGAGCAAGAAAAACTATTTTTGGGGCGAATCTCTTTTGTCAGAAGAAAAACGTGTGTTCAGCAATATCCACTATGAAAAAGATATCCATACTGTATACACACTCAACTAATAGTCCCCCAAACTTCAAGTATAGGTCAATAAAAAATAAAAGATCTCTGTGGAAAAGGGATTACCAATGCTTTCAGACTGCTAAAACCCCAATTTGATTGTTTTGACAACAACATGGCTTTACGTTATCTTATCACCTCGGAGAAACAGCAAAGCATTCAGAAGAGTTGTGTGTTCAAATGGAATGAACGAAATGGACACAGCATTTGCTGTATTCCAGAGCTGTCTGAATAATGTGTTATCCAGATCCTTCAGCCCACGACTGTAAGGCATATTTATGAAGTTTTTTTATTGAAAATTCTAATATAAAAACTCTCTCCAATTAAACCATTAAAAACTCCAATTCAAATTCTATCCATCATTTTCAATAGGTCTATAAACTCTCAACTACATTTTGCCCAGTACACCATTTGGGCAAATTTAGAAAAGGGCGAAGTGGCTAATGATAGCGTCATTTCACTAGAAATCCCACCCGCAAGCACATCTCCAATTTACATCTCCAGGTGTTTTGCTAGTGAACAGGACCATCTCTAGCATTCATTCGCACTCGATTGCCCGCTGAGTTTTTGTACTGGCAAACGTGCGATAATCCACAAATTAAGTAAAGTGAGAATTTTCTGTCTGCCGGAAATGCAGTAAAGTTGTAAAAAAGCTGGCGACTTTTCCTTTATTAAAGTGGGATTGCCTGCAAAAGTTGTAACTATTAAACTTTTTTAGATTTACATTTTTCCACAGACATTTGAGGGCCCTGGAACATACATTTTAGGGTGGGCTCATGTGTAGGGCATTATAGGATCTCTTTAGTCTTTAGTTTTTAAGTTCCTTGGATATTTGTAATAAAATGAGGACACAAAGCATTTGCCCTAACATCGCTAATAAAGACGTCAGTACAACTTTAATGTACCCGCCCTATTCAAATAGACCGAAGCATAAGAGAACTAACAATGTTTCACTAGGCAGAAGCTATCAATAGTGTAATTTTGCTTTCTAATGCTCACACAGCTAAAGTAACGCCAGCGAAATGTCGCCAGTGATCAGCTGGTGAATTAGCATAATGGTAATGAATTTTCACAAAGTGTTTGAAGCGGTTGCTGGCAACAATTCGACCTTTAGTGAATCTGCCCCTTTGACTTATAATTTACACAGACCCGCAAGCTTTTAGAAGTCAAAGTTTCCCCTTTTTTCTACTTACATATTGGAACCATAATTCAAACTTGCTTGTTTTTGCAGAAAAAAATTGAATTTGAACATTGATAAAAGCATCCCTTGATCCCTTGATTATATATATATATATATATATGCCCCAGTCAGATCTGCCAGCAGTCACTTGTATGAAAATGTAGGATAAGGTTGCCACTTTTTGGCCACAATGGGTGCCGGTTGTGGCGTGGTAATCTACAATTGGTCAAATGCCCCGTCAGTCATAGGGAATCCTGCCAAGTTTTCCTAATTTGGAAAACCGAGCAGGCAGTATTTACCAGTTTTTACCTTAAAAAAACTGGACTGTTTGGGTCAAAACCAGACAGGAGGCAACTCCAATGTAGGATGCATGTGTGGAGTCTAATGCGATGTCAAAAGCGACAGATCCAAGAAGTCAAAATTTGAATATACGATTGAGCCTATCTATCCTTAGGCTTCAGTAAATGGTTAATGGGTCCATGGAATGCTGGGAAAACATTGGATTAACAATAAAAACCTACACCTGATGCTATTTTACTTTAAAAGTGGCCATCACCCAGGCTCATTTTGTTACTCTCAATCCAGGCAGAATGGATAACATTGAAGCAGAACTTTTTCTAAATTGGACAATTCCCTAATTACTTATGACTCATTGATTGTATTCATCTTTTGATTACACACCACCTCCCCATCAAAAAGAGCACTAACGTCATTGTAAATGCTCCCATTACAACAATCTGTGTTTCCTGGAAGTGTCCAGGGTGCTACTATCCTCCCTCATTGAGCTCCCAATCGCCTCTTCATCCGACAGCAAATGCCCGAGGGCTGTCTTGTGGGTAAGTTACATGTTATATTTTCTACAAAGCCTTTTCAAAGATTCCTTTAATGGAACGTGCATGCATTTGGCATAGACTAGCTACAATCTTGTAACAATGCATGCATTATGCTTCTTGGGACTTTCAATTAAGTGATTTTGGCAGGGATTTTAATTAATGGCACCTGACTTTGTGGTTGGATGTGTGTTAATCAATTAACTAATAAGGAAGGGAAGTTGCACTTATGATGCCTCTCACTCACTGGGGGTGCTCTGCTTTAGTGGCTCTGGAAGGTTTTGCACCTCAGCATTGTGTTTGTCATGTTGCAGTGCAGCCTGTCCTTGTACAAGATATTGGTGAGGGTCTTCAACTCCAGATTGTGGGGTATATTGGTAGATGGAGGGCTAACCAACCACAGAGAAGAGTGCATGAGAGGCTTATCAATGCACACTTTAATTTTTAGCAACAGGGTGTGTGCAAGTTTAAAGAAGTCCACATATTTTGTTAGGCCCTTGTTCCTCATTCCAATTTTTGTGCTTCTGATTTTTTTCCTATATTTTCACTTACCTTTCAAAGCATCTTATTCAGCTGGGAATGTTGCAATTTTCTTACCCTTTCAACCTATTAGTCCCCCGTTGTAATAATGTTTACTCTAATCAATCTAATGATAATCAGGTAGAGTCTTTCTAGGAGCCTTCATCTATATTAACTCAATAATCAGTCCCATTGCTGGTTAACGGACAAAGTGATACCTGAAGTGTCATATGGGCAAAGATTGTTACCAGGAGAAAATAAGCAAAGAGGCCAGTGTCAGTTGGCAAATGACACAGACTGGAGCTAGGGACGTTTGTCCCCTCAGACAGAACCTTGTCCCCTTCCATGCCCCCTGTCCCTCCGATGTTGAGGAGCTTCAAGGAGGTGGAGGAGGAGCAGCAGCAGGTGGACCAGGGACTTCAGCATTGTCCCCTGGTCAGTGAAGCTGGGTTGCCATGGCTGACACCAGGTCCTGGAATCCATGATGGATGGTCATCCGGGTCTCCCGAATCTCAACATGGATTTGGGCCATCCACCGCCTCATCCAGAGATCCTGGTGGCGCTGCTGTTGGAGCATAGGCTGCATGGTAGCCACCATTGCATCGATGAGCCCCGATTGTGCCACAGATTGATCTTCCAGTCACTGTATTTCCTCCTGTGGTGGTCCCCCAATTGCTGCAGCTGAAGCAGAAGCTGTAGGAGCAGTGGCAGCAGTAGCACAACCTACAAGAAAAATCAAATATAAATATAGATACATATATTGGACATGTGCATAACCCATAACAAACCAAAGTTTGTGAAGGAAGCTGCCAAAGCTAACATTCCAAGTAACATTGGGAGTGGGTGTTTTCATGTTTGGGGGGTGGTATAAACATGACAACATTAGAGTGGAAATTTCACACCAGTCTGACGTTTTTTAGACAAAAAAATTACATGTAAAGGACATGTAAACACCCACAATAATTTGATCAGTGAATAACCTCTTTCACTCTTTAGATACCTTCCACTCTGTTAAAAGGTTAACAGTAAAGGCTGCAGCATCCCCTTAATCACTTAGAATTCCTTCTCCTCCTCTAACCCCCTCTACCCCTCCCACTCAGGAATTGACTTTGGCTGTTGACTCATGAGCATGTTCAGTTCTTCCCAGCTCGGATGAGTAAACGCACCCTCCAGTCTAACAGCCAATGAAGAGATAGCATAACTGGTTCCCATACAAACTGTGCTCTAGCTGTCTGATCCTATTTTGTTCTCAAAACCACCTCTCCTGAGCTCAGCTTAAGCATTACATAGCATCTTTGGTGACACACACAGAAGGAAGGGGTTATAAACATTGATCTTGTATCTGGAGGGCACCACAGGAATCACAACTTGTGACTGGGTGCAGCGTTCATCTTGGTGTTCTGCAATGTGAAGTAGGACATTAGTAATGCTCTAAACAAGTTGAGGGAGCAATTAAATTGGTCACAAAACCTGGAACATGTCTGTACCTTGAGCTTCTGGGGCTCTATCTGACTCTTCAGCCTCACACTGTTCCTGAGGTTGCTGAGCAGCCTCATCCTGGTCCTGGTCACTGCCCGAGTCCGGCCGCGATGTTTGCGGTGGGGCTGCAATTGTGAATAAAGAAAGCAAAAAGGTATTAAAAGACAAAATCATATAGAATTGCTAGTAGCCTGGTGTAGAGACCTCCCACACACTACAAATATATATTTTTTCTCCAGTGGCATGGCACAGAAAAGGAGATGAATTGGTTAAACTTCAATCTATAATGGCACAGCAAGGGAGATGAAGTGTTTAAACTTCAATCTATAATGGCACAGCAAGGGAGATGAAGTGGTTAAACTTGAGAACAAGAAACTCCTCTAATGCAAAACAGGCACAATATTTTACCAGAGAAGTGAAATGCTAAAGGGGAAATTAGACATTTATCCAAATGATGTGAATGTGTAAAAAAAGAAGTCAGATATTTGTTTCTATAAAAGTCTACTTACTTCTCCAGTCTGTGTCCAGGCCTTCACAGACCTCTTTGTCCATAATGTCCAGAAGCCGGCACTCGTAGGGCTTCAGACTGAGTGGAGGGACACACCCTCCACCGGTCTTCTGGGCTTTTGCTCTCCTGGTAACTAACTTTGCCCTTATCTAGTTCTTGCGAATTTCAAGAAAAATTTGTGAAACGGCAAAAAAAAATTGGGCAACGTTGCCGCATCTTGTTTTTGATGCTGGTGTCCATTTTTTTTTACACCAGCAATGGGCACCGGCGTCAAAACGGACACCCGAGTCCAAAACAAGACGCAGGCGAATTTTGCCAGGTGAAATCTCGCCGGTGTTTTGCGAATGTATTCGCCTGCGGTGAATTGCAGGAATTTGCCGCAAATTTGTTGCAGGCGAATAAATCACTACCCTTATCCAACTCTTCAGGTTACTGAAGTGTTTGTACACAGTGGGGCAATCCCTTTGTACAGCGCCTACAGTGTTCACTTTGTCAGTTACCTGCTGCCAGAGTTGTTGGCGTCTGACTCCCTAACAGCGCATCCCTTCGTCCACCAGTGCTCCATTCTTGTCACTGGAAAACCTTCGGGCCATTTTGGTAGTGGGGCCCTCCTCTCCTCTGTCATCATCATCATCCTCTTCCTCCTTCTGTCTCCTCTCTGAGGCAGTTGGTGCTGCCATCTCCTCCTCCTCACTGTTGGGCAGCCTCTTTGGCCTCCTCCTGGGGGAGCCCCTTTGAGCCCTGGGTGGGGTGTGTGACATGCTGCATGCCCCAGATGGTGAGCGAGACATGCATCATGCACTGGGGGACACCCCCCTACACTCCTACCCCCTGCCCTATGCTCGTCCTCCTCTATGAGACCCCCTGCCCTATGCTTGATAGCATTCGCATATGGTACAAAGGGTCAAATACTTAGACCTTAGGCAGAGGTGCTAGAGCAAAATCTTGCAAAGTATTTCTTTTATTTACAATATTATTTGGAATTTACCACAAATTAAAAAAAATTCTGAAGAATTCATCAATATGATCTTTTTACTTTTACACCGTGTAATACATCTAGCCAATAAAATGACACAAACATGCATGGAAGTTTACAGATCTAACACGACTTTATATATAAAATGACAGCAAAGTAAACAAAATGATTCTTCAACATGGACAAAAGCTTTTATTCTGGATGGATTTGCAAGGGAATATTTTCCATTAAGAATTACTGTTTTGTAGTTCAAGTTCAAAGTAACACAGGTGGTCTTTTATGTCTCATCTCTAAGCAGGTTTCAAAAAGCTTAATTCCTAAGGCTTCCTGCCATTTCAATGCAAATAATTGCACAAGTATGTGTATTTTTGTTCTAAACATGGAGAATCTCAAACATATTTTTAGTTATCTTTAGATATAAATAGCTCAGAGTAACACTAACCATATAGAACATTTTAGGATTTGTTTGCCTATTAGTATTTAATAAAGCTGAAAATAATAACAATACCATGTCTGTTAAATAAAAAAAATACATACAGCATTTGGATAATTAACTTACACCCTGGGCAGACATGTAAGAGGAATAAAGCCATTGGCAGAAATAGGACCCAATTTAATTCACTAAATGTGCAATAAAGAAAATATGTGTTTATCTGCGATAAAAACTACTGTACTTAATTAAATTCATTGCAATATGGAATTTAGTGAATTCGAGAAACATTCAATTTAGCTGTACCGTGTTATTGCGGTTTCCGTTTCCCAGGTACATTTGGCCTTGCTAAACATACACCCATGTGCATAATAACAACCCACAATCCAACCATGTTCACTTCACTGTGTACAAAAACAACCTCCACTTCACTCTTTTCTTTATTTTCTCACTTTTCTCATATCCTCTATATCACCTTACTTAAAGTATACCCCATACTGGCTGAAAAGGACCTTCTCCAGCCTTCCAGGGAGAGATATTTTGTATGGGGTTACATCACCCTGTTTAATGAAACATACTGTATGTAATAATTAATTTAGCAGAATATCATATATCCATAATTGGTGAATGATCCTACTTGTACTGCTTGCTAGGGTCACATATTGTAACAACTAGATCATAGAAGTAGTGTAGTAGCTATGATGCAACACACAGATATGTTGAATAAACAAAAATGAAGCTAAGCATTATCACCATGCTATATTTATTTTGAAAGCTTCAATTACATTAAACAGTCTCTGTGTAGCTAATGTCTTTATTTGTTGACTCCTCTCTGGTGATTGTCCTATCATTAACTGTCCAACCCACAATGAGCTCCACTAACTGACATGCTTCAATAATATCTAACTAGATGCTCTCCATGCTATCCCTTATATACAGTAGCATCTTCTGGGGAACACCCTGCTACCTGGTGACCATACTGAAAATAACACCAAATTCACATAATATACAATATTTACAACTCTTTAATTGGATGGGATGCTGTGACACAATATTTTGTGTTAAGTGGGATAAATGGGATAGCTGGGTTTAGTTATTCTGTGTCAAACACACAATCCAAAGTGGCTTCATCTGTATGTCAAACATTCTGCTAAGGTTTCTCCCAGGATACCAAAGCCAAAACCTGGGACAGAGCCCAAAGGGACCATGTACAACCCAAGACTAGCATAAGGGGAGATAAAGCACACCCCTCAAGCCTCAAGCAGAGAGCACTTTTGTCTAAACTAACTAGTTACTGCATCCTGTACCTCTCTCTACCAGATGAATATTGAAATGTGAGGTGCAGAGTGTAGCACTAATTGGACACCTAAATTATGTGCAAATTAGGGGTGTGCAAAGGACAGGAGGGCCACTCCTATATGCATAAATGCATGGTGCCAAACACAGGCAAACATACGTAATTGGGTTTCAAAATAAAGCCCAGCAACCTGCAGTAATTGTGTGTTTTTTCACTTTGCATGCTGCCCTCCAGGTAGTCAACTTGTCAGATTGCACCTGTTTTTCTTCACTTTGCATCCTGCCCTCCAGGTAGTAAATTACACCATATATATATATATATATATATATATATATATATATAT
>CM044434.1:27497641-27526061 GCA_024363595.1 Xenopus borealis | reverse complement strand
GGGGGCCCATAATTTTTTTTTGCAGGGGGGCCCTGTGACTTCTAGTTACGCCACTGCCTGCTGTTGTCATACATATTATAACATACTAATAATAGACAATATAAATATTATACTGCTTGTTTGCCTTTCACATGCATTACCAGATAACAGGCACAACAGTGGAAAAAACATGAAAATAAATTCCTGTACCATTTCGGCCATATCAAATCCTTGCTAACAAGTCTTACCTGACAGCTCAGATCACTAAGGACAATGGCACCATCCTGACTGCTTAAGACACAGACTAAAAAGAACTGAGAGCAATATCAGTAGGATTTTATTAAAGGTTTAAATCCTTAAATCAAAAAGTGCAGATGGAACAATAAATCTTCTTGGAACAGAAAAATCATTACAATTAAGATGAACTATATGTATAATAAAACCTAATCAATTTGCATTCAATGGTTTGAAAGGGAATATTAAAGAGAAGTGAACGTTCTTTATATGTGGAGCAAAGATTGCTGCAGGGGTCGTTTTTTTCTGTTTCTGCTGTAAAAATGTAAAAATAAACTCTTTTTCTGTTTCAAAGTATTGTTTCTAGTGCTGTTTGAACCAACAGGTAGTACACTTTTCAGCATTTTGAGGACATATTTGGAATGTGGTTTAAAAAATCAGCACATAATTCCATTTACCAGGGCCATTATTAACAACACAGTCCCCATTACAACGAGCAGATATTTACTAATTCCTATGGGATTTTTAGAAGCATAATTATCAATGGGTGAAAGTTAGTGTTCACCATTTGATAATACAGTATATAGTTATCACATACAGGGAAAGCATGTTTTTTTATGCCCATGTTTTTTATGCCTCTACACCAACACTGTGTGTACTTACAACGTCATAGATTTTACTCACCTATTAGAAGGTAACATTACATAATTTGGACCTTTATACCTGAATGGTAATTAGGCTTTTATTGCATTACAAATCTTTATTGAGCATTATACACCTTTAGCACCTGCTTGAAGGCTGTGTAAACATTTAGGGGGTTATTTATCAAACTCTGAATGATGAAAATTTATTAAACATTTATTAATCCAAATATTAAAATCCAGCATGTCCTGCCGAGGTTGCAAATAAGTTAATGGGAGAAGCTGACACAAAGAGGAGGGAGAGACCTGCTAAACACTACAGGAAATATACCATACCTCCAGTGTGTACTGTAAGTAGGCAATTTGGCCAAACGGTGGCGGTAACCAACAGGAGTGGAAGTTTAAAGGGAAAATACACCTTAAGAAAATAACAGACACTGGGGGAGGCAGATTTATCAAGGGTCGAATTTCGAAGTAGAAAATACTTAGAAATTCAACCATCTAATTAAAATCCTTCGACTTTGATATTCGCATTTCAATATTCATCTGGTACAGAGATGTAGAGTATTTTTCACAGAATTTAGCATTCATGCGATCAAAGAACAATCATTCGATCAAACGATAAAATCCTTCAAATCAAACGATTCGAAGGATTTTAGCGTACGATCGAAGGATTGTTCTTCGATAAAAAAAGTAAAAAAATGCACTTTGGCAGCTTTTATTTGGCGAAGTAAAAAATCGAAGTATTTCGCATTTCGAAGTCGAAGGATTTTACTATTCATCCATTCAAATCGAATGTCGAATGGTCGAAGTAGCCTATTTGATGGTTGAAGTTTTTAAAAAATTTACTTTGAATATCGAATTTTTTGCATGCGAATATTCACTTCCATGCTTAGTAAATCTGCCCATGGGTGTTGGTGTAATATTGACTTATATTGCACTATTTTTTGTTTTTGTTTTCGTTCTCTGTTGCCATAGGTGCTGGTCTACATATAGACTTTGGAGACCCCTTAGAGTAAACCTGTATTATTACACTGTACATTATTGCAAACTATAAAGTTCACAATCACTATTCAAAGTGTTCTCAAAGGCCAAATTGTTTGCTTTTTGCTTTAGCGACCAATATTACATTCTCCCTTTGTCTACTATGTAAACATTAAGGGGGTAATTTATTGAAGTCAGACTTTTTCTGGTTGGCATTTTAAAGGGGAAAACTATTTTTTCATAGAAAAAAAAACTAATAGTTTCTGAGATTTATTAAACCCCGCAGGTGTTAAAAGTTTGAATAAAAAAGTAGTCCAAGTTTTTGAAGATATTCCGATCTGCACTGGGTTACATTCAAAACACTGAAGATTTAGTGGTTTTGGCCTCAAATTAAAAGTGTATGGTTTTGGGCGTCAAATCCAAAGTCACACTTTTCAGTGATGAATCATAAAAAATTGTCTTTTCACACAAAAAAATTATTTGTGAAATTGTATTTATACATAGGGCAGAACTCTATGTAGATCTGGTTCGGACTGGGTTTCAGAAAATAGTGAGAACATTTCGGATTTAGATAAATAACCCCCTAAATAACCCAATAGGATGTTTTTGCTTTCAATAGGGAATGATTATATCTTATTTTTATAGCAAAAAAGGAAATCAGAGAAAATTTGGATTATTTGATTAAAATTGAGTCTACGGGAGATGGCCTTCACATAATTTGGTGCTTTATAGATAATGGGTTTCTGGATAACAGATCCCTTGCCTGTACTGTTATTTTCTAAAGAAAAAAGTTAACTGATCAATGCTTATGTCAAACTTACAATTTAAGAGTGAAGTTGGAATAATAAAATGGCATGAAAAACACACACAAAGCATATCAGTATACTCCAGCCTTATATATTTACCAGCTTGCAATCTATTAAAATTAGGCTAACAGTTTGAAAGTGAAAATTATGCTGTTTGCTAGTGATGGGCGAAGTTAATTTAATAAAAATAAATTTGCGAAACTGCAGCGAAAATTCGCTTAAAAAAATTATGCACATTTTGAAATAGACAGCCCCCCTTGATAATGCAAAAGCCACACCACCTCTTCCGACATCCCAAACTGCTAAAGTCCCGAAGTAGCTAACAGACGAGGTTCTGAATAGGTGAAGTCCTAAAGCCACAAAAAGACCTAAAGCCGAAATTGAAGTTCCGACGCTGTGAAAAGACCCAAAGTCACGAAAAGAGCTGAAATTGAATTCCTGAAACTGCAAAAAGACCCAAAGTCATGAAACGAGTCCAGAAGCAATGAGTTCTACTGAACACCAATGTGTGTGTTTTTATTTTTTTTAAGCCCTATCCACCAATGTATTATTTTATTAACTCTTACTGCCCAGGGCACCACTGTTTCTTTAAGAAATATTCTCTCCCCAATTAAAAAACTTATTTTTTTATTTTTACTTATGGGGGGCCCTGACTACCAATGATTTTTAAAAATTTTTTATGTGGGGCCCTGGTCATCAACGGGTTTTTATAACTAGTGTGTGTGTGGGGGGGGATGTTATCATTTTCAGTGCGGATTTCTGTGTGGTCTTTTAACTGTGGTGTGGGTGGGATCTTGGGTGGGGCTCTGGGCTGGGGTGGGCAGGGCCCAGGGGGGCCTGAAAATATTGTTGTAAGGGGCACCGCGATTACTAATGGTGGCCCTGCTTTAGGCACAGGCCCTCAAGTTCTTGTATAGTAAATACTTTAGTTGGATTCCAGTTAATACGTTGAATATTTTTTCATGGTGGAAATAACGGTATCTATGTCTATATGTCTATATGTTGGCAGGTAGGGAGGTAATAAAATAAGCATCCAAGCTGTGAAACCATGTGGATTTACCTAATACTGTCTACATTATAAATAGTCTATAAGTTCTATGAACCCTATCAGCATTAAAAAAAACTGTACATATATATTGGGTAGAACAAATCTATTTTTTCTTATAAAATCATTTTTACAACAATATGGCATATAAAGAACCATTTTAAACAAAAAATCAGTTCAAATAAAAGTTTTAGCTCGAGGCATAAAGTGACACTAAAGTGCACATGCATTTTTTTCTTCTCTAGTACTCTCCATGTAAAGCCTGCTCTCTTGAGTTTTTTTAAGGTACAGATTGGAGCTGTGAAAAAACACAATACAAAGTGAACCCAGTGATATGATCTCATTCTACATTTTATGTATTATTACAGTATCTTATATTTGGATTTTCCCCCTGTATCTAGCATTTTGTGCATTATTTTTGCTAATTCAATTTTTCCAAAAAGACTTCTGTCTTAACTTTGAAAATATTTATATTTGTAAAAATGCTCTACATCCCATGTTAATAATACAGTACATTGTTAACGTGAAAAGGTTGGTTGATAAGTAGAAATGAATTAAAAGCATGACTTATCTAGTCTAAATGTTTCCACAGAAATGCTGTATATCCTCTTCCCTGGAACTGAAAACACTGATCTCTCTGCTGCTTTGAAGTTCCTAACCTTGTGAGCAGATGCATTCTTCAGAGTTCCTCACTTAATTCTACCTCCAGGGAAATTAAATTTTATAGTCTGCGTTTCCAGTTGTACTGTCTAAGCCACAAGTGGTGTTAGGTCAAGTCCACATTTCTCAGCAGCTTCTTTGCAGAGAATAGGTGGCAGGAATACATTCTGGATTTGATCAACCACAAGCTATTGAAGTGTGGAGCAAAACAATGCCAGACTGTTAATTTTATGTGCACCAGTTTGGAAATTCCTGGGTATCCTGAGAATGACACATTCAATAAGGTTAACAGATGTAAAATGAAATTAGCCTCAGATGATTGTTTTTAGCTGCTTGTAAAGCATGAAGAAACCAACTGTGAATGTCGTATAAAGCTGCGTTTTAGATGCACTCATCCTTATGATGAGCAATCACAAAAGGAACACAAGTAAAGTACTTGACCACAAAGGAAAAGTAAAAACTCGTTAGCAGTTTATGCAAAGAGAAAATGCAGATGCTCTTTAGATCACACCTGCAATGTGTTAAACAGTAGAATGAAGAGTAAAAACTGAACATTTTTTGCCTGATACAGAAGCTCAATTCTAGCCTTTCTCTCCCTCTCTGCAATTGCTCAAGCTGAGGTGTTAAACTGAGAATGAGAACACAAAATCCACCCGTCACCATTGCATTTAAGGAAGGACCCATGAAGGTACAAGATATGTTCTGCACCACATTTCACATAATTTCACAATGCTGAATTTGCGATATAGATTTTTTATTTGTCCTGGTAGATTTGGTTGGTATAATTATAGATTTATAATTGACATATGCCCTTTAAATGTACCAAACTCTGTAAGAATTGCTTTTAGCAGTCATCATCCATTGAATTCATTGGTTACAATATCACTTCTGGGTAGGGTTTCCCATTTTTCAGTCACAGAATACTAGCCAGTAGTGATGGGCGAATCTCACCCGTTTCGCTTCGCCGAAAAATTTGCGAATTTTCAGCGAAATTTCAATTGCGTCACGTCGTTTCCGTCGCTTCAACTTTTGCTGGCGAATTTTTGCTGGCGTTTCATGAATTTATTCGCCAGGGGCGAATTCGCGGCGAACTCCCGCGATTCGCCGCTGGCGAATAAATTCACGAAACGCCAGCAAAAATTCGCCCATCAATACTAGCCAGGGCTTTATGGGGGTGGGTTGTAATGCAAGATGAGTGATCAGTGATGTCAATAGGTGGAGTAACAGGGACACGCATGGCTGGTGGGAAGCCATTACAGTGAAAGTCATATGAACAACCTTTCATGCATGAAGTAGGCATCGTAAACAGCATTGCAGTGAACCAGGGCAGAAATTTATGAAAAAGCTTACAGACTTGGCTCTGGTTTCTGACTAAAAGAGATTGGTTACACAATAAACTGTTCTTCAGAGAATGCTCTTAAACACAGACACACTCAGGGGCAGATTCACTAACTTCGAAATTCGACCATCAAAAGGGCATTTTCGATCAAAAATTTACCTATTTGGTGCATTTTCGATTGAATAAAAATAGTTTGAATTGTTCGAAAGCATCGGTCAAGTGGAACGATTTGAACGATTTTCAAAAAAATCCTTAGATTTTCCATTACTTAGAAAAAATCTTAGTAAAAAAGGAAGCCTCCCATAGGCTAAAATGTCAATTCGGCAGCTTTAAGGTGGCAAAGTGTCGAATTTGAAGACAGTACTTTGAAATTCGATAGTTGAAGTAGCCCAAAATTACATCGAAATTTTTATTTTTAAAATTTTAATGTAATTTGAATTTTCAATTCAACCCTTAGTAAATCTGCCCCCAGTGTCCCTCTACCAAAGTCTTCTGGACTATTGTCATGCATAGCGATGGGCGAATCTATCCTGTTTCGCTGAAAAATTTGCGAATTTCCGGAGAAATTCACGAATTGGCGAAATGAGTTGCGTTTTTTTTTATACACACATCTCGTTTTTTTTACGCCAGCCAATTTTCGGCAGGCGTTTCACGAATTTATTTGCCGGTGGAGAATCACGGGAATTCGCAGACTGTCTTTGCTAACTAGCCTCTCTATCTATCACTCCTAGAGTGAGCTCATACCCCACTTCTATTTACTGGCTAGTTCCAAAGATCAGCCTCCAACCTGGTCTGGCCACAATGGTCTTCGGGCCTGCTTGTTTTGATTTTTTTATATGATTTTTTAGGCCAAGGAAGTACCCTGCTCCTTCACTATCTTATGTATGCTCTTGAAGGGTGTAACAATAGGATGTTAAATAATTACCAAAGACTACATTACTGGTAGATTTTTAATATCAGCCCACCCTTGGCTGGTTTTGAAAGCTAGGCCAGTAAAATATCATCCAGGTGGCAACCCCATCTTCAGTCATTTGGTGCCCAGTGGCTGGGGCTTATGCAGAACTTTTAAGAGAGGATCACATCAACAGTTTGATGCAATCCTTAACCAAGGGTGTTGTTTAAAATTTCCAGATACCTGACCATCTCCAGCAGGTATTAGTGGGCAGGCCATCAGTCTGACCATTAGCAACCACATTGGTACAGATAGGCCACATATATGTGTGTGTGTGTGAACCATTTATCTAATTATTAGTCTGTTAGCTCTGTTTTATTCTTGCTAATTAAATAGAGGAAGTTGTAGAGTATATGTTTTAAGATCAAACAGTATTAAAACCAAAATCAACACATCCCAAAGTTGATGGTTTTCCCTTAACAACAGGTTTCTCTCTGAATTATTTTTGCTCTTACACAAAGGGACATATATCTTTAGAATAATGGAGAATAATGGAGAATAGAACAGATGCACTTTTGGCACTTTATTGAATTTCATTATCTTTTATAGGATGTACATTGCCGTAGGAAATAAGTGAATTCTTTTCTCCATAAATGTGCTAAATGTCATAGCTTTAACAATGTCAGAGAGTGAAACAGGGGAGTGTATTTTATGAGGAATGTAATATGAAAACAACACTGCTTCTTTTGAGAGTACATCTTGATAAAACAATGGGGAGTAATTAAATTATGCCATAGATGCATGCAGAAAAGGAAGGAAATAATGTGCAAACTAATAAGTACAGATGCAGTCACTTGGATTTGTAAGTTAAATGTGTCGTGACTCAGGGCTAATTGAAGAAACTGTGTTATCCAAAGTTATCTTAACTCATTTAATGCATTTAACCTTTTCATTAGCATACCAAAGCACCATTGTTTTCAATGGTGAACTCTTTAATTGGATGGGATGCTGTGACACAATATTCTGTGTTAAGTGGGATAAATGGGATAGATTAGTTAAGTCACGACGCATTTAACACACAAATCCAAGTGACTGCATCTGTAGGTCCATTTTTGATCAAATTAAAATTGTTTCGAATCATTCGATTCGAACGATTGCCTCCAAAAATTTCAAAAACACTCCTTAAAGGTTATATGAGGTCCCCATAAGCTAAAACAAAACTTCAGCAGGTTTAAGGTGGCCATGGGTCAATTTAAAATTTTTAAAGAGACACTACTTCGATTTTCAAATGGTCAAATTTTAAAAAAAATTACTTTGAAATTAGAATTTTTTTAAATCGAATTTTCACTTCGACCCTTGATTAATCTGCCTCTGAATCTCTAAAAGGCCAATTGTCTTTGATTTAATTCTGCTAGATTCATAGACATATTTCTTGTAGTTATGGCTTGATATGTTCCAGTTAAAAATAATATTTTCTTTGATGCTTTGTACTACAGTTTTACTTTTCTGACATTAAATATATTTTATTTTGAATTATATATTTATGGATTTTTTTATACTATACTCTGTGCTTTTGTTTCAATATTTATTGTTGGTGCTTAGTGATGGGCGAATTTATTCGCCAGGTGCAAATTCGTGGTGAATTCCCATGATTCTTCGCCGGCGAAAAAATTCGCGAAACGCCAGTGAAAATTCGCTGGCGTAAAAGAAATAAAACGAGTTGCGCATCGTAAATGATGCGATGCGTCAAAAACAACGTGACGTGAGTCAAAAACGTTTCGCAAATTTTACCCAATTCGCAAATTTTGCTAATTTTTCGGCGAAGCAAAATGTGATAGATTTGCCCAACACTATTGGTGCTATTAACATGTTAGATATAAAATGCTAAATAATACTAAGTTAATTATATTAGACAGAATAGAAAAGCCACCCATCTGAGCCCTGTTTGCCTCTCTTATAGAGTAGTTCACAGCAAGGAAAGGCAAAGAAATTAAATCCCATGTTTACTTTCTTTAATGAAAAAGAAATCTATCTCCAATATACTTTAATTAAAAAATGTGTACTGTTTTTATAAGAAACCTGACTGTATGCAGTGAAATTCTCCCTTCATTTAATGCTGTGGATAGGAATTGTCAGACGGTCCCTAACTTCTGGCAGGGAAACAATCATACTTATGAACAACAGGGGGAGACCCTGCCTTACGTACCAGCCATGCAGAACTACAGCAGCTTTGTTTTTTGATCATTTATGACGATCCCTAAGAAGCCCAGACCACACTGAGCATGTGCACAGTCTTAGTCTTGCAAAGATGTATAACAAAGTTATAAGATGATAGCCCCCTGTGGCCAACTTTGAAAGCATAAATCATTTGTTTGATTAGGCTTGTGGTGCAGTAAGTTCATGTTTATGTTTAGTATACAAAATACAGCATTTCTAGCCTTATTCTATTTTTCACTTTCCTTGCCCTTTAAAGCACTGAAGATCTAGTTTAACATCTGGTTAAAATATTGTTGTTCAGTTAACAACTTTTCCTGCTGTTTGTCAAGAAATCTAAAGTTATTGCATGTACCAGTGGTATAATATATACTTTGTACTTGCAATCACTCCAAAATATCATAGCTTTTATGTTGCCAATACATGACCTGTTGGTCATATAGCAACATAAAATATGATGGTGTATTTTCTGATGTGTGTGTTTTAAGTTAAAATTGTAATACTGTCTAATTCTTGTAGTGTATTAGTTCCCAGTACATCTGTTCTAAATTTATTGCAGGTGTAGTACCTCTACCATCTGGCAATAACGAAAACTGTAGCTCACTTTTTCAGATGTAGTCGGATTCTCCTGCAAGGGTGTCCTGTGTCCACACCCCAAGAGATACATTCAAATAGTAGTTGTGGATAGCAGGACCAATACAAAGCAGTAACTATGACTGCAAAACTTGTGAATTGAAGATGAACTTTTCTTTCAAAAACCAAAAACGTGCTTAAGGCTCATCTATCTTCTCTGTGTCCTATATTCATCATAATTTTTTATCCTAAGATCATATCATACAAGGTAAATGATGATAAAGCCATAAGGCAATGATTCAATGATGTATATCAACTCTGTTGATGGAGATGTATGAATGCCTGATCATTCCACTTGAATACAATATTATTGAAACATATTGCACCTGTTTTCAATTTGCCCTTCTCTGTAAGTGCAGTCACATCCTATCCATATGACTATATACATTTGCAAATATTGCACATAAACCTCAGATAAAAAATTTTTAAATTGGAACTATTGCAAAAATTTTAATTTAATATAAGCTTCATCATACTGAAAAAAGAAACTTTCTAAATAAAATAAATTAAAAACTCAGCATCATTTCTGAAATTATCAAGTTTATGTTCACTTTTCCTCTCCAAGCTAATCTAATATATCTTATAGGGGGACCTCCCTTTCCTTGCAGATGTAAAAGAGCTCACGCAAATAACTGATTCCAGTACAAAGAAAATCTAACAAAATAACTTTTGCACAAATCTTGACACGGGATTTCTAGTGGTTTTACTAGAGTGAGCTCTAATACATCTTCTAGGCAAAAGGAGCCCCTCATAAGTTATATTGCATCTAACTCAATGAATATGTGACACCCAACTCCTGCATGAAGACAGAATGAAGAGAATGCTGAGATGCTGAGAAAGGGATAGTGAAAATATACTTTATTTCAGAAACTATGCAAAATGAATGTTTAATTGATTGCATTTAGAAAGTTTCTTATTTCAGTATCGAGGGTTAAAATTGGTCTAACGATCGAATAGGAAATATTCGATCGATCGATAAAAAACATTTACCATTTAACCATTCGATCAAATATTTATATTCAATCAAAAATAACTAAACCCAATTTGGTAGCTTTGATCTGGCGAACTAGCCAGTCGAAAAAAATTTAAAGAGGAAGTACTTCGACTGTTGAATAGTCAAATATTCGAATAGATTTTTATTCGATTCATTCGAATCATTCGATTCGATCGGATTTTCAAAATTCACTGGTGGTATTCAAAAGCATTCGAAAAATTTTGAATTAGAATCTTTTTGAAAATTTGATCGAACTTCAATCCTTCCTGTGAATTTAATAAATCTGCCCCTTACTGTTTTCTGAAAACCACAACGCATGCACTTATCATAAAATGTTTATGAATATCTCTTGCGTGGAAAAAGACTCAATAAAATTGTGCCCATAACCTTTGGCTTTTTAGGATTCGAGAACCAAAATCAGGAAATATTTGTATTATTGAATGAAACCCAGCACAGATCAGGATATTTTCAAAATATTTTCAAACGCAGCATCTTCCCTTGACATACATAAACTCGGCAGGTTTGAGATGGAGTACTTTTTTTATTTAGGCTTTTAATACCAGCAGGGTATAATACATTTAGAATTTATTTTTGTCTGACCAGACTTTAATAAATAACCCCCTAGATGTCAATGGAAATAGAGACCACTGAGGAGTAGTGTACATTTCCATATTCTGCTTTAACAGCCTTAATCATATAAGTAGGTATGCAGTCATTTCTGATTTGTTGGGTCTAAGCCAGAGATTGCTGAAGGGATGCCCATCAAAAGAGATTTTGCAGGAATGTTTTTGAAGGCAATACATTGAATACCACTTTTATTTATAAACCCTGTTTCCAGATAAACAAGAGCCATGGAATGTTTCTAGATATTTCAGATATTACTAAATAATTTAACACTGATTAACATTTTTAGAGAGTCCAAAACTTGCTCACACAACCTATGTAATAAAGAACATACAGTAGATAATATTCCGTTTTCATTTAATACAGCATCAATGTGAATATTCTACACATCCAATAGGGTAATTGCATTTAGGAAATACTAGTAACAGACTTTGTATGCACTTATTTAATTGTTAATATTAATCATGAGGAAAATATTTGTAAACTTTTTTTTACCTTTACAACACTAACTTGATAGCAGGAATATTAATGTAAAGTGATCCCAAAATATGTCTATTAAAGCAAAATACAAAGGAAGATTTTATTTTCAGTTGGGGATTTTAAATCTAGCCCCACAAAAGTAAATTTTTTGTTGAACAGTGATATTCCCAGATTATATAGTTAAAATTAGTGATGGGCAAAACGGCCACGTTTCGCTTCGCCGAAAAATTCTGGAATTTCCAGAGAAATTCGCGAATTGGCGAAAAAATTGCGAAACGAGTCGCGCGTCGCGTCGTTTCAGATGCGTAGCGTCGTTTGCGGCATGCGTCGCGTCGTTTTTGTCGGCGAATTTTTGTCGGCGAATTTTTCCTGCAGTTTCGCGAATATATTCGCCAGCGGCGAATCGCGGGAATTCGCCGCAAATTCGCCCCTGGCGAATAAATTCGCCCATCAATAGTTAAAATATTGAAACTTGTAATGTATTTTCCTGAAAAAGAAGAACTGAATGCATGTGTCATTTGACAACAGCAATCATTGCACCAGCCTTTTCACTTGCTTTTTTGTTCTTTGGTGGCATTCTTACTGTTCTGAAAGCTGAGTTATTTCTTTTTTACTCCCAAAAGAATATATGTGAGTGAAGACATTGTGCAGCAACCTTCGTGTTGTTATTACTTTTTCATTGACTTAATAGGCAAAAGGGACTGTCTTAAAGGCAAAACTTGTCTTATTTATAACAAAAAAATGTGGACTCCAAGGGACTTGTGACAAATAAATCTGGACGGTTTGAAATATGATTATATTAAAAACCTGTGCAAGTCTCCTTTTTTGTTTTTTAGCAGCCATCTGGGGTCTTGCAAGAATGGTCATGCTGCAGCTAAGTGTCATGTTATTTCAGTCTTACAGAGGTTTTTTCAAATGAACTAAATAATGGACTTGTCTGGTTTTGATTTGTTTAACACATGCCATAGATCAAAATCCTTGTTTTTCACCCTTTTTTTGAGTATTAAATAGAGGCATTGTATTGAAATTCAGTGTGTATGTTTGTGTGTGTGCATTAAGGGTATCCATTTCCAAAAATCATCCCTGTTTTTTTAAATTTCCCAATACTGGATGAGACACTGAGGCAGGTTTACTAAAGGGCAAGTGGTCTTCGCTAGTAAAAATTCACCAGAAATCTCATCTGCAGGGATATTGCCAATTTGCTAACAGGAGTAGACAACAATTCACTAACAAAAGAGACCATCGCTAGCACACTTTAGCATCCTATAGCCAGGATCATTTTCACTATGCAAATTCACAAAAGTTAGAATTTTACAGAATGTTACCTCTTGTGCCAGAGTTTCTTTGCCACCTTAAACCAGGTGAACTGATAAGATGAACCTTCATCTTCCTCAATTTTATGTCAGTGACATCATATCCTGTATCCCTGAAACTCATAAAAGTTGTAAAAATGCTGTTTTTAAAAAAAAAACATTTTTAAGTGATATTGCCTTCATAGTCATAGTCATAGCTATAAAATATTTTTGTGTTAACATTTTTAACCAATTTGAGGGGCATGCCACATTAGATTTAGGATGGGCTCATGTCTAGGGCATTAAAGGATCTCTTTTGTCTATATTTTGCTTCCTGGGACATGTGTAATAATAAGTAGCCACTTCAAGCATTTAAACCAACATCTTTAATAAAGATGTATATATGACCTGTATGTACACATCCAATTCGAATGTGTAATAGTACTACCAAATTTTGCTTGGCAGAATTGAACGCTAGCGAAAGACCGCTAAGAAATGCTCGTGCTGATGAATTAATGCTAGTGAAACTTTGCCAGCGTTTGGCTAATGAGATGCACCTTTTCATTTTAGTGAATTAGCATAGAGGTAACTAATTTATGCCTGGTGAAATGGAGCAAAGTGTGGCGGAGCATTTGCTGGCAAAAATTTGCCCCACTGTGTTTTGTACTTTTGCAATTGTTTTCTCTTTGACTTTGTTTTTATTTTTCATTAGCAGTTCTAAAGATCTATATTGATTTCAGTTATTTTATTGCTAAAAGAAGCCTTTTAAGACCAAAATATATTTTTTCTTCACAAAAGCAGAAAATTTGGTGTAAGGAGACTCCCCAGTTAAAGCTTTTTAGACTTCCATTATATTTAAAACTAAGTTGGAGCTCCTTTAAAACGATTTATGGCATTTATCAAACCTTCTGAAGACCCTAGCCCTACAATTTTGTAATTTAATTCACCAATAGTGATGGACGAATCTATTCGCCTTCGGTGAATTCATGGCAAATTCCCTCGATTCGACACAGGTGAAAAAATTAGCGAAACTTGACCAAAAATTCACCGGCGTCTCATTTTGGACACACACATCTATTTTTGGACATTCACGTCCATTTTTGGATGGCAACAAAATATACATGTGCTGATTAACCTACAGTTACCAGTTACCAGCAAAACAAATGTAAAAATACATTAACCAAAAGGAGAATGGCAAGATTACAGGGACCAAGAGATTTATTATTTCATTTTAATACAAATCTAGCTTAATAAACGAAAAAATAATTTTTTTTTATCTACTGCTACACACACACAATCCCAAAAAGAATAATGCACTTATATGGTCATCAGTCTTCGGTTACCTTTTTACAAAAAGAACTTAGAGAAGCATTGTTTTTAGAAAAGTAGGAATGTTTTAAAATAATACACCAAGTCATAAGGTTTAGTGGCAAACTTATGACTTCAGCCTCAGTGTTCTTTTCCCCCATATGCTAGCCCACATGTTTATGCTTAAGCATGAAACTGTTAGATGTAATTTTTTTCCAAATTTAAATTGATAGGAGAGGAAACACAATGATAGGGTTTTTTTTGGAATTTATAGTATTTAAGTATTCAAAGATGTAAAGACATTATTTAAAAGAATGTGTATTTATGAATATTAACATAATAATCCTAATTTGTGAAACAATTTTGTGAATAAATGCTTTTTACAAAAATATGTATTTATTTGAAAATCCATTATTATGGGGCAAAATTTATCAAAAGTTGAGTTCAAGAAAATAAATGCATTCCTGCAGGTCAATTATTTTTCACATTCATAAAAATACACACTTTTTTAAATTATTGTTATTGACCTGTTTACTAAAACAGTCTAAAAAATGCAATGTAATTTTCACCAAAATATTTTGCCAGATGCTAAAATGGGAAAAACCATTTACAACTTTTTGTAGCTGTCTTGTGCTGTACAACCAATAGGATTTTCCTTATCACATGACTTAGGTGTCATCTTGTAACTTTCTTTCCATGTTTTCTTGTAACATGAGAAGAAAACCCACAGGGGACTGAGTAAAGGAACACAATGGAGCCCTGTATTTAAATTAAATTAAGGAATACAGATCTGGAAGATCTAAAGAATAGATTCCATTCGTAAATGGACCAGTATTGTTAGTGTAGTATCACAGGGATAATTGTATGTAAGTTCTGTGCAGGCTGTTGCCACTTTGCACTGTGAATTGACAAAACTGAAGAACTGGGAAGCTAATGAGGTATTAATAAATACATGATTATGCTCTCCTTTAGAAATAACATAAATGTTAGTAATGCACTAAAAATGTATTGGAGGCATCCTTAATTCAGAAAGTTTTAGTTATTTTTGTGAACAACAAACTATGTAACACAAGACAATTTCAATCAATGATTGTTAGGGTAAATAAAGTGGTGTAACTTGAGGGTTAAAAATCTATGCCATGCATGCAATTTGTATGCATGCAATATGTACACATTCTAAATTCAGTTAAATTTTTATTTTATTTCTATTTCTTCACTATGGGCTTTCCATGTTAGTTGTTTTATTCTGTTCTCTTCTGGCCTGCAGATGTTATCCCATTCATTCCACAACAGCAGTATTTCAGCATCTTGTTAACCTTATACATGTTCATGACATGCTTAGCCATAGTAATATTTTATTTGCTTACAGTTTTCACTGTGAATTAGGCAAACTTTCACAGATAAAATATTAATATTACCAATATGGGTATTAAAATATACAGCATTTAAGGGGGAGAGAAGAAAAGAAATCAGGAATGCTTTGAAGGTGAAGATGAATTAAGTTCTTTTCAACAAAGTACCAAGAAGAACAACAACAGATACCAGGCAGTTTTATTACTGAAGTCTTCCCAGGGGTAACTGTAAATATGAAAACATGTCGATTCAGTAGTGATATGTGGTTGTCTATGGGAAAGTGGAACAAATATTGGAGTGTCTAAATTCTCACACAGTACTCCCTTCTGTGTAACAAATGTGGTATGATTTGCCTTCAATAGTGATTCCTGAACTTTGTGGGCTCCCCCAGATGTAGTAGTTGCTGGGAAGTAAAGCCTTAAAGTCATTGCACTGAATAATCATTTACAAAAATTAATCCTTGTCCATTTACATTATCAAAGCCCAAGGAAAATAATATATGATCATATTGTAAAGTGAACACAGTCTACTAATTGTTCTTATTACTGAGCCAATGCCTATGACTATGAAAAAAAAAGTAAAAAATGATTCAGCAGTGCCAAAAGCAAAAGCTGCTCCATGGGGATGTCAAATAAGAGCTCTGATTGGCTTTTTGGTAGCCCCTATATGGACTGGCAGCCTACAGGAGAGAATGTTTGGCAGGACATCTTTTATGCAACATTTTTTTTATGCAACCAAAACTTGCCTCTAAGCCAGTAATTAAAAAATAAGCACCTGCTTTGAGGCCACTGGGTGCAACATCCATGGGGTTGGAGACCAACATGTTGCTCGCGAGCTACTGGTTGGGGATCACTGCTGTATACTGTCCTCCTAGTACTCTTCTCTATTTACCTATCTCTCTCATTACCTCTTTTCTTCTCTCAATGCTATCTCTACAATGTAGATATGTGCTTATAAATTTGCTACCTGTGACTAGTAGCTCCTCACATAGGGAAGGCCATTTCATTGTAACATGTATATCTCACACCTCAATGAACCAGACAGACTTTTATTTAGCAGCTCCAGCATAGGGTATGACAAAGGGCAAATATATCAGAAGACTCCAGTCTTGTGGATGAACACTAGCAGAGGGCTATTAGCCATTTCAGAGACCCTTCTCTCTAGGCTTCTTGCACTCTCTAGGCCCATCTTACTCTCTAGGCTTCCCCTTTATACAATGTGCAAGCTTTAACTGGCTGGCTCACTACAGTCTGTGAGTTCCCACTAACCTACTCCTTGATTGCGCAGTCCCTAGCTGGCATACAATCACCCAAGGTCCTAAGAACAATCAATATCTCCTTGTTGTAGCCAAAGGCTGCCCTTGATAACTATAGTTATCAGATCATCTCAGAGATGATCCTCACATCAAGCTCCTACTCACCCTATTCCTATCCAGATGCAGCCCATGTTTCTTTCTATGTGGGTGCAGCCCATGATCCTATTTAGGCTTAGGCCAGACGGGGAGATTCGGGGGCGATCCGTCGCCTTGCGACTTCTCGCCGCGACGGATCGCCCCCGAATCTCCCCAAATAGCTAGGCACCGCTGCGCACCGGCGAGGCTTAAAAACGCCTGCGCTTGTTCACACGGAGCGGTACGATTATTAAAATCGCTCAAAATTGCCTGGTCAGAACTCGCGGCGAGAAGTCGCCAGGCGACAGATCTCCCCCGAATCTCCCCATCCTGCCTTAGCCTAAAAGAGTAAGTGCACTCCCTTTTATAACCTCCTGCAGGGAAATTCCCCTACAGGCTAACCTTAGGACTTGGTGCCACGTGTTGGCTAACTTTAAAATTGTCTAACATTGTCTTAATATGGTATTACTCTTTTTAGGATGTCATATTACAGAAATCAATTTTTGTTTTCCAAATTCCAAGACCAAAAAAAGGTTCTTTCAGTTTGAATTATAAAATGTATCTTATTATCAATGTATAAATAAATTAAAGATACATATGATTTATACACAATTTATCTTTATTTTTTATAGCCTGAAGACATCCTGAAACCCTTCATTACTGGACTGACCTTTGGGTTGCTTGTTCACAGATGTTTTCGGCAAACATTTTCATAAAAGGTCAGAAATCATGAACTAAAAATAAGCAATTCCTTGAATGCGTGAAAGAGTTCGCCATAGATAGGAAATGCTATCTATTGTCTTCTTTTATGAATAGTATTTATTTTTAACCTTCAATACCATCAAGATCAGCTCTTAAAAATGGCTTTATTTGCTGATGTATATTTTAATTAGACATGTGAAGAAAAAGGCCACTTTTCATTTAGGCTACGACCCAGCATTGCCTCTTCTTTTATAAGCTTGTCACATAATTTAGCCATAGTTTTACTTTCTTAGTAGCATGCTGAGTTGCTCCATTGAGTAAATCAGATTTTGACAGACCATTATTTATGACCTTCCTTGTATGACTAAGACATTTCTTATGAGAAAAGCAACATGCTCAGCAGGAAAAATCATACAAGAGTCAGAATCAGCGGCTTTACACAGTAGGTCTAAATTTCCATGGCCAATAGAGATGATGAAGTTCAAGCCTTTTGCCATTTTAGCTTTGTAGTTCCATAATAGTATTTCTGATATAAACTTCATTGAGATCAAGCCAGTTGATTTTTTTTTAGTGTAACAAAGTCTGTTCTCCTGTTTGCAATTTATAACAGAATAGCCTCTAGCTTCACTACTTTTCTCAATAACAGTTCAGCTAGTTTACTAGAGTTTCCCCCCAAACTATTTATCCTGAATTCCAGGACTAGGTTTTACTAGGCACATTTATAATATTTACCCTGAAGTCCAGGACAAGTTTAATTTGGCACATTTATAAAAAAGCTGTTGATGGGCCAAGCCAAAAAACAAACCAATAACATTTATAATATAATTTCTTTCACAAAAATACTTTAAAGATATAAAGAACATTTTGATAATTTAATGGCAAAAAGATGTGGTTTATTCGACGTTTTGGCTACCAAACCGGAGCCGTCCTCAGGAGCTCCTGAGGACGGCTCCGGTTTGTTAGCCGAAACGTCGAATAAACCACATCTTTTTGCATTTTCACAAGCTCCCGGAGTGCGGTGTATTGTTTGTACCATATATATATATATATATATATATATATATATATATATATATATACTATAAATACTATTTATCTGCTTGTAGGACACTTGATTATTTAGAAGCTTGCCTTCTGTGTCAGATGATTTTCGTAGTGTAAACCATACATCAAATTATAAGGCCAATAACAAAAAATGCAAATATGATCATATAAACTATCATTAATTATAAGTCTTTACTGTTAAACATTAAAAGTCTCATTTATAAACCTTGCACATCATTAAAAAAGTGCAATTTTGGCACAGAAACTGGCAGTTTTTTACCCACAATGCAGTTTCTACCACAAATTTCAGTGTGAGATGTCAGTTGTGTCAAACATTTTCAAAGTGTGAATGGTGTGCAAGACTTTTAGCATGTTGATGACTAATAAAAATGATTGCTGACTGGTTGCTATGGGCAACTACACAATTGTTATTTTCATATTTTACAGATACTTGTCAGCAGAATGTACAGAAAAGCATCATCATATAGATACATTTGGGGTAGCTTAAGTTCCCCGTTTGCCTTTTTTTTTTTTTACTTTGTTGTATCTTTATATTGCAGACAAAATTTGGTTCTAGCCTTCACTCAACCTATAGGATTCAGGAACAGGTGTTCCTTAAGGTGTTCACTTTCTGAAAAAAAGGTACATGGTTTCACCACAAATAAAGCACTGTGCTGCTGGGAACTCCTTTTTGAGTACAAATGGTAAGTGAACAAAGTTCTACAACTCAGTCACATACAATAAAGAAGAACACTCTGTGGCACTCACTCAGAAGTACCCCAGGTTGGAGCAGTTTTAATAGGTTTAAATAGTTTAATAGGAGCGCCAGCCTGGGGTGTCTATTCATTATAATAAATGGAGGGGGGTTAACATTTAGCAATCCCAACAATTTCAGCTTTCCTTCTCCTTTAAAGGGGACCTGTCACATACATAAAAAGTTGTATAATGAAAATCCTTTGCAAGTTAATCCTGGAGCCCAAATTCTTTTTTATTTGTATAAACACCCACTTATAGGCATTTAGTGCTGAAAGTGTATCTAGAATTGACTGTCCAATATTCTTTAGTAATGTACAATTAACAGCAGTACAGACTTCCACTGTATATGACCTTAACCATCAGCTGGATTACATTATGGTTATTCAGATGAAAGTGACCACCAGGAATTCACTAAAGACCATGGGGTAAATGTATTATTAAAACAATAATGTGGTTGATAGGAGCCTTTGATCATATAAATCCTACCAGTCCATGGATGTCTAAATGATTTACTTGTAATCACATCTTCAGGTTGATTTTTAAAATCTTTAATGTGAGGAAAACGGGTCAGTTCGCTTAGTGGTAAGGATTAAAATAATGCATAAAACTGGATGTATGTTTTTTTTAACTTTTTTAAGGAGAAGAAATTTCATTTACACTTGCAGTGCCACAATTTAAGCACCCCCCAAGGGATTGTATTTACTTACCAGACACCCAGGGCCGGTGCTCATATTAGCACAAACCTGCACCGCACGCACCACAGATCAATTGTCTTCTTCACTTCTTCTGTTTTCAAATTTCCCTGGGCTGACGCATGCGAGGTAGAACATAATGGCTGCTTTTCTTTTGTTAAAGTTCTGCTGCTTTTCAAACTACTATACTCCACATGGACAGCTGCAAGAAGTAAGAAGAGGCAGGAAAACAATTGCTTTATGATGTTCTATTGAAGAACCCCAAGCCAGTGCAGGTTTCTGCTGATAGGTGCACTGGCCTGGGGGGGGGGGTCAGATAAATAAATACAATCACTTGGTGGTGCCTAACTTTTGGCACTCCCAAGTCTAACAACACTTTCCTTCTCCTTTAAATAGGGAGAAATTAGTATTTTCTTTGGAAGGGTAACAATCAACATTAGTGTTATGTAAACAATGATAAGCTACAACAATTGTAACAGCAGCACTGTAGCCTCACAAAGAAATACTTTTCACTGATGTTGTCAGTGACTCCATTTGAAATCTGGTAAGAGTTAAATCAGTTAGGAAAATAATTAAAAACTATATTAAAAAAAGAAGAGCAATGTATTGTTGATACAATAATCTATTCTCTAACATGCATTTTACTTAGAAGGGAACTACCCCTTTTAATTATGATGGTTGTGTGTAACCTGTTATCTGTCTCTAGTAAGCTGCAAGGTTTATTTGTAGCCATAAAGAATGCTACAACAACTACATGAACTAAGAAACAATACTGCAAACATTTATGTGCCCCCTCTGTTCATTTCATTTTACAAGGTAACATGCCAATCAAACGCTCATAAAAAAGAATACAATCATGTTTTTAGCAATGTGATGTATTATACATCTGTTTTTAATATGGTAAGCCTGCCTGTTCACATGATTGCTTCATTTATTTATATATTTCAACATCTCTGCCCCATTTCATTGTATTTTAGAAGTTTAACAGTATTTTAGCATCTTGACAATGCTCCAAATGGAGCTACAATTCAATCCCTTATTGTATATGTACCAGTTATTTGTGCCTCTGGTGCACTGCTGAGTATTAAAAATCAGACTCACGTGCAGAGCACAGCACTGGGGGGGTTCAAGAATGCCCTGTTCTTTGGATAAGCCAAGTACTGTATCAAGAATCCAGTTTTACAACTTACAGTATAAAGAAATATAATATAGAACTTGGGTCCCCAAGTAAGCAACATGTTGATCATGAGCCACTGGTTGGGAACCACCTCTGTAGAGTGTACACTTTTTTAATGAAACGGACATGAAAAAGTTACATTAAAATTTACCTATAGGTCGTGTTTTTCATTTTTCATTGATCCCCTTTCAACATGCCAGTTAATGTAAATGCCTAAGGCTGTACTTCTTCAGTAAAATTATAAAGCACATGCATAGACAGTGTTATGGTAGATCTACAAAAGTTTAATTTCTGGTATCAGTGAAGAACCAAAAGTTTGATTGTGAAGGTAATCTAGGTTGTTTCTTTCCAAAAGTCTTCTTTTCTTATGGTGATCCTAAGGATTAAAAAAAAAAAAAAGAAATTACTGGAATTTTTTATCTTGGCTGTTAATCAAGCCAGTGATATGTAAATATATATGTAAATATATTAATAATTATTATTATATTATTATTATATTATACATGAATTATATATATTAACGCTCATCGTTTCATGAATCACCGGTTCAACTGTACCAGTAGTCCCATTGATGTTTTTTTTCCCCTCAAGTTATTGATCTTTAGGGTCCTACAGTACGTCTAGAGGCACCTGACACCAAACAGGTATTTCATACTGGAAGAAGTACTATACTTGAGGCAAAATGAGAAGATTGTGACTTTCCAGTTCAAAGACAAACCAGAAACATGTTGGACAATGTGGCAACTGTAAAACCTGTTACTTTACTTGAAACAACCAAATTGCTTGCTTTTCAGTACCAATAAAGGTTAATATGGATCAGTGACTGCATCACAATAAGTATGTGGTCATTATACGGCTGCTCAGTGGAAACTGCCTCCATGATGATCATGATGATCACTGGCATCATCAAAATTCTGCTGAACTGCAGCGATGATAAATACTTTGTGGATAATTGTACATCTAGGTTTCAATGTTTAGTTTGAAAACTGCTAAATAATTTTACAGCAAATTTATATTGTTTTCTTTAGAGCTTTAATTTCTCTGTAACTCCAAGTGATGCTGTCAAGGTTTGCTTTGATCATTTTGTCAGCAGAATTCGAACATGGCTGAAAGCCATATTATACATTAAAACTGATTCCAACTGCATTTCAAGACAAGCTTTTTTAGAAAAATCTAATTTCCATCAAAGACCATTCTTCTGCTGAAATTTTCATATTAGCAGCTCTTGCTCAAAATGGCTATGACAGACTTCAAAATATATACTATACAGTTGCCTGCAAAAGTTAAATTATTGGCATGTGTCTTTAATGTAAGATTTCCTATCTCTGACTGTTATTTTAGTACCTTTTCAGGACCATCTGGAACACATTCATAGACATAATACGGGTTATCTTTTTTTTTCTTCTAAATAACACATGGACTGAGAAAACTATCAGCAATACAAACAAAAATGCCTATATGGCTGTTCTTTCTTTTAGAGGTACCTTTCAAGAGCTGAAAATAAATCAAGATGTGTCTTTTTTTCAGATAGCCTTTTATCATTAGGAATTGTATATCTGAGGAAACTAGATTTTTAGCTCCCTATTTACAATACTCTGCAGTGCTTATTTTGACTTCACCGACGTGTTTATAAAGTATTATTTTTGACAGAAGTTTGACAGGTCATTAAAAAAAAAAGGACAAAAAAAGGACATTAAAAAAAACTGGTAATTTCTCTTATTTTGCATTATTAATAAACACCTGAGACAATTCAAAGAGATCCAAGATCCAAATTTCTTGACCAGACCAGATGAAATTCAATTACTGGTATGATATCCCTTGTTTGAAATCTTTGGTACCTTAGCTGAATGGGGTAAGGGTTTGAAGCAATGCAGGTATCAATTATCCAGAATGCTCATGCTAATATTGCTAAATGCTATATAATTGACATTTAAGTATCTCCACACCTTAAGGGGCAGATTTACTAATGGTTGAATTTCGAACAGAAACAAATTCGGAATTCAACCATTTCATTTTTTTTAAGGGCATTTTCGATTGAATGAAAATCGTTCAAATTGTTCGAATGCATCATTCGATTCGAACGATTTGAATGATTCTAAAAAAAAATTCATTTTCCAGGACTTAGAAAAATTTCAGTAAAGGTTCTAGGAGGTGCCCCATAGGCTAAAATGGAAATTCAACAAAGTGAAAAGTGTCTAATTCAATGTTTTTTAAAGAGACAGTACTTCAAAATTTGAAGTTTCAAATTTTTTCAATTCAAATCAAATTTTGGGCTATTCAGTAGTCGAAGTAGCCCAAAATTACTTCGAAATTCGAATTTTAAAAATTAAAATTTTATTTGAAAGTTCACTTCAAATGTGCCCCTATATGTTGTTGGGATTCAACTTATAAACACCCTCCAAAGTTTTATGACTGCCAATATTGCAAAATTACATATCACTGCATAGCTGAGACAAAAGGATAGTGAATATTGATAACTATGGTAAAAATTATGGTAAAGGTATTATTTATTTTGAATTTGAACTTTTTCAATTCAAATCGATTTTTGGGCTATTTGATGGTGGAAGTAGACAAAAATCACTTCGAAATTTGAATTTTTTAAATTCGATTTTAACTGGAATGAATGACAAAATAGCTCAACAGTTTTTCAGACAATTCCTAGCTAAAAAAATCATAAGAAAAGAAAACCTTTAAAAGTCTGAATTGATTTAAAGTATTCCAAACAAATTAATGCAGCTCCCATTGACATCTATAGCACCTTGACAGGTTTTACTTAGCAAGGTTTGACATTAAAGACTTTTCACGATTTTTAGTAAAGCATTTTGCTTTGCTGAAAAATTAGCAAAACTGCTGAAAATTCACAAAATAGCAAAAAATTTGTGAAACGCATTGAAGTCAATTTTTCACACATAACTTATTTTTCTCTCTCCAAATGCACTAAAGTCAATGGGTGTTTTTTCTTTTGGCGACTTTTTTGTCTCAGCTACTTTTTTTCCAACTGTTCTGTTGTGGTAAATTTTTGCAGCATTTGTTCAACATTTAAAATAACCAATTTGAACGGTCATTTTCGATCAAAAATGACCCCCCCCAAAAACTTGGATGGTTGAATTTTGAATTTTTTTCTATTCGAAATTTGACCAATAGTAAATCTGCCCCATAATCTTCAGTACCCCACATTCTCTGTATCAGTTGCTGGTATCCAGATTATATGCAGAGGTCTCTTCTATATCCGTAATCTCGCTCTTCTATCAACACCAGGGGGTTTCAAAAGTAAATCAACTCAATTCCAATTTTTCAAATAGTTATATGTGATTGTAAATACAAGACTAAGACCAGGGGTTTTACAAGTGTGTTTTGAACCATTAAAAAATAATCCTGAATACCTACATGGCAGTGTCAAGAAGTCAGATAAGGTTGACCTTGAAAATGCATGACCATGTTATAAAGTGAATATTCAATCTTTGAAATAATAGGTTGATAGTTCATGAATGCTACAGGGTCAAAAAAAGTATTTAAGACATGTTTAGGTATTGATGTGTGGAGTGATGGCTTGCTTCCTGCAGTGTTAGGGAAATTATGAATAATTGAGAGCAATTGCGTTACTCTTTCTTTGTAAAGCTAATGAGAAAAGTCATTTTTTTTGGTTCATCTTGCTGTAATAGCCATGAAGTTGGAAATTCTGCATTCCTGTTTTATAAGTAATGATCACTAAGGCCTTTCAACATGCGCTATTTGGAGATTACTAATTAGTTTAAGATCAGACGGGTTCCTTTGGCAGAAAATTAACTAGTTCCAGTTTAATGATTAGCATGAGTTTGGCTATGTGAGTAGTTGGAGAATCGCAAACCGCTGATGCAACCTAAGCATTAGAGGAATAGCAGATGCGGTTACACAATCAGATCTAAAGGAGTATTTGCATAATTTGTTCACACATTTGGCTCCTGACTATTCTGCAGAACTATGAAAAGATCATGATGGCTACTAGAAACTGTTAGTCAATAGTGTACATAGGAGCTACTCTTCAGATATTCAATGATATTTCGGATATCACATTAGCCAAAAGGAGAGAACTAAAACCACAACTCCATGATAATAATGTTCCTTACAGGTGGGGATACCCATTCAAATTGAAAAAAAATGGCAGGCAATATGCATTACAAGATGTCAAGATGTACAACCACACTGGGAAAAAATTCCAACAATGCAACAAAGAGGGACTAATAGAGAAGAAGCAACACAGCTTTCCACATTTAGAAGGCAAGTGTAAGGTGCCGCAGCTTGAGATCTCTTTTTTCTCTCTCTTAAAACCTGGAATGCACGCAGGCGCGTTTTAGCTGCGCATCCTTCAGATGCTCAGTTTTTGCGCAGGCACAATTACGCAGGGCATCCGCTGCCTACTATAAAATTCAAGCGCAGGTGCCATGGCGCTGCGCAGTTTTACTCTACTGTTTTCCACAGCAACCTCTATAGCAACGGTTCTACACCCAAATCTTTTCAACTGTGTGAGTTATAACAACTTATACATATACCACTACTGTATATTGCTATTACTGCAAAGACTGTGTTATTCCCCTCCTGCCTAATGCCTACTTGATTGCTTATATCAAAGACTGTGTATTTGAATTTTACTTGCACCCTGCCTGTGTCTACATCTAAGATTGTGCTCATTAATGCTGGCATCCAGCCAGGACTGTGCTCAGAAAACCCTTGCTGCTTTCCATGTTGTCTCCACCAAGAATATGCTCATGTACTTCATGCATGCACCTTGTCTGTTCCTAACATCTTAACCATGCTGTGCTCATTAACCCTTGCTGCATTCTACTTGAATCTACACCAAGTTGTGTTCATTATTGCTTGTATCCTGCTCTGAACTGTGAACCGTTGTATCTGATTATCTGTGGCATGCTATGGACTTTTATCTACTAATGGGGGTACAAATGGTTGCTCCCTAATCCAGGACTTTCATGCTTACTCCAGTTTCTGGGTTTCCTTCCTGGGATGTGTAGGGATTGTCCTTCTGTGAGAACTGAAAATAAAGATTTTAACTGAATTCATCACAGTATTCTTATTGTTGCACAATACAGGGTTCTACTAATACATTAAATTCCTAACAGCAAGAAAGAAGTGCAACCATCCACAAGAAACCACATCTGCAACAAGATTCGACTGGACCTACTGCTGAAATGTCTTAGGCTGGATCGGACTAGAAAGGAGATCTTAAATTTTCTACTATACATCTAGCAGACTACGAAAACTAAACCCACATCATAACCCGAAGCTGGAAATTGGGGATTACCAGCTGATTCTCCCAGTGACTACTTCAATTTTGAACTCCAGTCCTTAGGAGGGATGTAAATGAGCTGGAGAGAGTGCAGAGACGTGCAACTAAACTGGTTAGAGGGATGGAAGACTTAAATTATGAGGGGAGACTGTCCAGGTTGGGGTTGTTTTCTCTGGAAAAAAGGCACTTGCGAGGGGACATGATTACACTTTACAAATATATTCGAGGACATTATAGACAAATATCAGGGGACCTTTTTACCCATAAAGAGGATCACCGCACCAGAGGCCACCCCTTCAGACTAGAAGAAAAGGACTTTCATTTGAAGCAGCGTAGGTGGTTCTTCACAGTCATGACGGTGAGGTTGTGGAATGCACTGCCGGGTGATGTTGTGATGGCTGATTCTGTTGATGCTTTTAAGAGGGGCTTGGATGATTTTTTGGACAGAAATAATATCAAAGGCTATTTTGATACTAAACTCTACAGTTAGTATAGCTATGGGCATAAATGGTTTGTGTGAAAGAGTGGAGATGTGTGTGTGTGTGTTTGTGTGTATGCTGGGTTTTTCATTTGGAGGGGTTGAATTTGATGGACTCTGTCTTTTTTCAACCCAATTTAACTATGTAACTATGAAGTGTAACTACAACAACGAGTAGAAGGATAAAATAATAGTGGACTGTTTCTCATCATAACATCAACTTGTCTTTCCGACAGAGGAACTGAAGTTGATACAACCATGGAGCCATTTTTTGGCTCTTAACCATCTCGAGAGAACAGATGAGTACACTATTTACCCATGCTTCCTTCATTTTCCTTTTTCATTTTTATTTGCTAAATTATATTGTTTCTGTTGTTATGATCTTGTTTAAAATTGGTTTACTAATGTTATGGTTATATATATACAGTATACAGTATATGTTCACAGTATTGTAAGTGGTACCCAGACAAACACAATTGAAGTTAGAGGGGGCTAACAGAGAGAAATGAGAAAAAGGGGTCTAATGAACGCCCACTTCCCCAGAGTTACAAGAGCGAAGATTATTGTTACATAAATGGTTAATTTCACTTAATTTTAAGGGAACAAACTCCCCAGTAAAGAGAAAACTAGTCTTTAAGGTACTCAAAACTTTGAAAGCAGACGTAGCGTTTCTTCAGGAAACACATCATAAAAAAACGCACTGGCGCTTGTCGAATGGTATGTCTCCAAAATACTACTCTGCCTCAAATCTTGGTAAAAAGGCAGGGGTAGCTATTTTACTGTGTAATACAATAAACTTCTCCCTTACTCATAAGGAAGTAGACACAGAGGTACATTATATAATATTGAATGGAATATTGAAAGATGAAAAAGTAACGTTTTTGAATGTATATGATTTTAATTTAGCAAGATCCCAGCTAAAAGATGTCATCCGGACTAATAAAACCTCCCCGCCACGAGACTCTGAAATTCACTCCTAAAGATTTAGGTAAATTAAAGGTACCGCTGGTGGATATATGAATGATAAAGCATCCCAGGCAGAAAGAATACACTTTTTATTCCCATCCCCATAATACCCATAGTAGAATTGATTATTTTTTCATGTCACCCCAGTTAAGCCATCCCAACCTCACAGCTAACATAGGACAGATAATGTGGTCGGACTATACCCTGATTTCAGTTAGTATACCACTTCAACAGTTTAGTAATAAGAAATCTTGTCAGTGGAGAATCAATGCATCTCTCTTGGTGTCCCCGGAAAACTTGAAAGTCATAAGAAACAAGTTAGAGGAATTTTTCCAGATAAACCAAGGAACAGTAGAGGATATCTTAATACTATGGGAAGCACACAAAGCTGTAAACATAAATATCTCAATATAATAATGGGAACATATCTGGACTAATACTGCAAAATCTTCTGTA
>CM044434.1:27473994-27495033 GCA_024363595.1 Xenopus borealis | reverse complement strand
CACCGGTGAGATTCACATTATTCCATTCATATTCAATGAGGATGACAATCTTGGTATCTCACGCCTGTCGTTTCCCTCAAAGCTTCTCAGAAGCCATTGTCTCTTGCCATACTCTGAACTTGCCATTGTATCGCTTTAGATGCACCTTCAATGCAACCATTCCAAATAGGACCTCTAAACCTATTGATGCCCCAAGGAATGTTTTAGAGCCTCTTCTTTTCTATTTTATATTTTCTTTTGTCTTGTCTTGAAACTTAACTTCTTTAAGTTGCTTTAAGTTCCACCTTAACCTGTCCCCCTCTCTCTATTTAACATTACAGTCGTCACCCTACATTCAGTCTCTCCCAAGACAGGTGTCTGGTTATCACTTTAAATTATTCTCTTACTTTCTCAGCCCACATTGCATCTCCCACCAAAACATGCCACTTCTTTTTAAGAAGCATGGAAAAATAAATACTTATCTCTCCATGCACTTCCTTCTGTGCACTGTGCTCAGGGAAATGTCTTGATAAGATCAAAACAGCTAAGTGAATAAAACCTTTATGGCTGAATGCACCTCACCTCTGGAATGCTCTACATGCTTGCATCAGAAAAATCTAACACTAAAAATTAAATGTATTTATTTTAATTGTTATTCTTAATTTTGTAACTGTAGTCCTGTTTGCATTTTTTAAAGCACTGCATACATTGTTGGTGCTGTATAAATAAATACATACTGTACATAGAAATTAGTCTTTGAATCTTTAGCCTGCTAGAGAATGAGGAGAGACCGCCAGCATGGAGGAAAGAGTTAGCTGTCCGCTTAACACTCAGCCCAAAACTGCAATGCCGCTCTGGCCGCGGCGTCCATCAAATGTGTGGAGAGAAAGCGCAAAAACGAACCAGGGCCGGTGAACAGATCCGCGGTGGAACCAGAGGTTAAAAAAGAAAATCTTTATTGCTTCACATTTAAAAATTGTATGCAGGGAGACGCGGCTTGACGCGTTTCGTGACCCAGATCGTCACTTCATCAGAAGCCTCAATCTTTAGCCTGCTATATGACAAAAATAGTTCTCCAAGACCTGCATTAGAGAAAAAATTATTGATTCTAAAAATCTTGTGAAATTCTTTATAACTGGGCTTAAAAATTCAGATTTTCTTTGTTGAAAATGATGCTGGGTATGCTCAATAAAAATGTCTAATTTTCTTACTTTGTTCACTTATAAATATGGTCTAATATGAGAATATATCTAAATTAAAAAGAAAGAAATATTTAAATACATAATAAATCTAAAAAACGACATTAAATAAATCTAAATACAGTCGGTATATGAGTTGCTTCTCATAAGTTTACAGTTTAATGGCATTTAATACTGGTATTTAGGTGCTATTCATTGCCATCTTCTTAATTCTTAGGCAGGGTCAGACAGGACATTGGGGGGCCCACCGGGTTCCAAACCTCTGAACTCTGGACCCCATGCATACTGTACATGAACTCCTGGCCCCCGCGCACATGCGTGAATGCAAAATGCCGGAAAGGTGCCCATGCGAAAATGCCAGAGAGGCATGCATGTGGAAACGTGGGAGAGGCGTGCAAAATCCAGTGCGCACCTCCACAGTTTGCTTTTTTTGGAAAGGGGGCCCATGAGGACCGGCACCCACTGGGTCTTTTCCCATTGTCCTGCCGACCCAGTGGTTAGGCTTTCTTTGACATACGTATACATTTTTATTTACTATCCCTCAAAGTTTGCAACAGGTCAAGTAACCCACAGCAACCAATCATATAGCAAGCTACTTTTCATGCAAGTATAAATGTTATTTAATCTCAAAATCAGCTGTATTTTAAAGGTAAAGATTGATATTTGCCACAATATTTATTTATATTGTTTTGGATTCTGCTGAATTCTAAAACCTGAAACAAATCAGCATTACTGTAGTTCAATATTATTGTACATGAATGGAAATCAGGTGGCCTCAATTGTTACTTTGTGGTATACTGCCTTTCCAGTCAATACTAATCTTAATATGTAGAGACTTTAAGAGCATTGACTGAGTTTATACATGTAAACTGTTTGAAATGCAAATTCCTAAAAACAGCATGTGTTCCCTATTGAGTTTCCTATGTGAACACATTTCTTGATCTTGTCAGTGCTTATTCAATTTTTCTGTCCAATTCTATTTTTGAATTATTAACTGTTAAAGACCAATTCCCTATATGTAAATTGATTTCAGAGAGTTCTTGTCTGGTTTGTTGCTTGCATCTTATCCTTCATGGGATCTGATCAAAAGTAACGCTCACAGGGAAAAAAAAGTGACTGTCCGTAAAAATGATCAGAACGATCCAGCTCTGTCGTACATCTGTTTGGGAATTGTGCCTCTTGGACATATTCTGGGACACATAATAAATCAAAATATCAATATACTTAACTGCATCAAAAGTTTAAATAACAATAAATCATCCATCTCAATCTGTTTAGAATGGGCTTGGCTATTCATTTTATATATTTACCATTTTGTTTTTATTTAATTGGGGTGATTGGGATCAATGTCATTTTAATATTAAGTTTTTGTTTAGTAGTACATTAGCCCATCTGTACAGGCTATTCTAACATTATTAACAATCTAGTAGATAAGTGAATGCAATTTTTCAACTGGTCTTAATTTCTTCTTGTTTTCAATAGTTTTTGCATTATTTGCCTCCTTCCTCTGCCACTTATCAGCTTTCAAATGAAAGCCCTAGAAGAAAAAAACTATTACTTTGTGAGACTGCAAATATTTGATACTCTTAAATTTTATTATGTATCTTTCTATTAAGACCTCTCCTCTCTCATTCATATCTAATATTACTCTCTACATCATACTAAAAGTTAATTTTAAGATGAACAACCCCTTTAAAAGGAGTTCACAAAAACTGTGATTTTTTTTATAACTAATCTTCTTCAGGGTCACACACAGGGAATACTTTGTTGCTTGTTATAACATCACATTCCCCAGAAACTTCCCCAAAATACCTATTTATTGATAGAGTATTAAGCATTAGAATTTTGTAAAGACTGAAGTGTATTACCCATGGTAGTTGTCAATGTTAATGCATACAACACAGCATAATGCACAAAAGGCATAATAACATTCCAAACTACTCTGTTCTATAAAAACAATACAAATTATTTTAGGCTAAAATTTTTACATTTTTTTGATGACAGATTCCAGTTTACATGCTAACCTGTGTCAAAGGTTTCCAAAAAGTACCAGATGGATCATTTAAATGATTAGCATTTTCCATTACGTTTTATGAGCATTATGTTTCTTTCTGAAGGCTACGTTAACTAAACCAGCTGGGACATTTTTTTTCCTGGTTATGTAGGTCAATATATGCATGACATGCCTTGAACCTCATGAATATGGTTGCGGTTGCAATTTCACTGGCTATGGCAGCAGCAAATTAGCACACCCAAAAATTATGCGTTTGCAATTACAGCAGGAAAAATTCTAAATTATTTACTGGGCTGCAGTGTATAAGTATTGCTAAAGTGTATTTTAATTAGTACTGAACATTCATATCCATTATCTGGAAACCCATTATCCATATAAAAGGACTTTCATTTGAAGCAGCATAGGTGGTTCTTCACAGTGAGGACAGTGAGGTTGTGGAATGCACTGCTGGGTGAGGTTGTGATGGCTGATCCTGTTGATGTTTTTAAGAGGGGCTTGGATGATTTCTTGGACTTACATAATATCAAAGGCTATTGTGATATTAAACTCTATAGTTAGTATATGGGAATATATAATTTATGTGAAGGTATGGAGGGGTGTATGTGCATGGATGCTGGGTTACCATTTGGAGGGGTTTAACTTGATGGACTTTGTCTTTTTTCAACCCAATTTAACTATCAAACTATATAACTATGATACAGATGCCACTACTACTTGTGCTAGGTGACAGCCTACTTGAATTTCTATCATCGACTCACTGCAGATTCCAGACCGACAGCAGGGCAGCTGAACTTCTCTCATGGTGGGAGATGCAGCTCCTGCTCACAGCAGAGTTTGGGGCCATCCTCTCTGTAGTTAGAGGCAGCCTAATTTTCAGTGGTGAATATAATAACATAGTGCTGATCTCAAGTGAGGAGCAGCAGAGCATAATAGTGATCCCTTATGGAATTCTGGCTTTGAATATTGCCTTGGGGTGAGGTTGGCAAGGTTCTATTTATTTGATAAAATGTTAATAAATGCTGTGGCCATTTTCACAATTTCTGGCTCCTGTTGTTTCCCTAGGTTATGTAACAAGGGGGTTCATTGGGATGGCTGAAGGCAAAGAGTCAGTTGAGGAGTCCCCTTATCAAGCACATGACCAGGCAAAATATCCTGAGATGCTGCCTACACACCAATGTTACAACTAAAAAAAATACGCTTTTCGGATTAGGAATGACAATTTATATTTACAGTGAATTATTTGCAGTGTAAACAGTGTTCATTGGGATTGCTGAAGGCGAAGAGTCAGTTGAGGAGTCCCCTTGTCAAGCACATGACCAGGCAAAATATCCTGAGATGCTGCCTACACACCAATGTTACAACTAAAAAAAATACGCTTGTTGGATTAGGAATGACAATTTATATGTACAGTGAATTATTCACAGTGTAAACAGTGTAATTTAGAAATAAAAACTACACTGTAAAAATCATAACAGTATCCCTTTAATGTTTAAATTACTTTTTAATAGACTTAAGCTATAGAGTTTCAAATGAAATCGAGGTCCCAACTGTTCAGGTTCCATATCTCTAGTATTTTTTTTAAATAAGAGATACAGTAACATTCCTAATATTGGTAACAGATCATCATTAACTGAAATGGCATCTAAACTAGAACTGTTATATATTTTATAACACATCTACTTCTAAAAACAGTGCAAAATCTTTCTTTGTAGAACAACATATGTATTCGAACAGGAAAGCTGTGAATCCGGTTAAAGTTACATTTTGAAGTCATTGAAGTCAAATGTTCAATTTATTATGATTCAGCATCCCCTACAGGAATAGCTAAAAACTGCAGCCTGGATGGATAGTTTTCCCATAATAAGATGCTGGAAATGCGTTGTTTTACTGCTGGACATTATTATTTTTAGAATATACATAACTAACTTCATCCTCGTCAGTAGAAAAGAAAGCTGCATTTTAATCACTCAACAACAAATCGAAGTGTCTTTATGTCATAAACCCTTCCAAAATAATCATATAACAATTATCTGGGAAAATAATTTCTTAAGAAGCATCTGTACCCCCAGGAAACTGGCAGACCTACTGCACCCACAACACTGGGAAGCTGGCTGGCATATCCCTGCTGATGACAACTAATATTGAAAATAAGTATGCGCTGAAATATTTCTGGCACCTAGTTTAGTAAGCATGAAGATTTTGTATCAAGTCATATTTGGCATTTTAATTGAATCTAAGGTAAAGCTAATAAGGATTGGCATAACAGAAATTATCCACACATCAGGTTGCTAAAAGCCATCTAAATCCTAATAAAGTAAAACCTTGGCAGAAGTGACTGTAAAACATCTTAGGAAATGAACTGGCTCATAGCTCCCAACAATCTTTCATTAACTGCAATCACTCCACAACCCTAAATAATACAAATTTCTCCATTGCATTTCTGCATTTTAGAACAGAAGCTGTTCCCTTTTTGGAATTGTTCAAGATCACAATACATTTAAAGGGCAACTATGACCTAAAAATTGTTTCCTCCACTAGTGATGAAGGTTAATAGTCCATACTACAAAAAAAACATATTTTTTCTAAGACCCCCCTCCCATCAAATGTGCTAACCTTATTGGGGCAAATGCTTGCTCATAATGAGAGCCCCGGGTCACTTGTCATGTGCATACATGTGACATAGATCCCAGGGGGTAATAAGAGAGCTGGGCACTTGCTCAATACTTGATCGATATGGCCCAACATGGTTGTCTGCACCAGTGAGGGGGGCAAGAGTGCTTAAAGGGATACTGTCATGTTTTCAAAATGCATCAGTTAATAATGTTGCACCAAAATCTGTTTCCAAAAAGAGCAAGCTATTTTTATATTTAATTTTGAAATTTCACATGGGGCTGGACATATTGCCATTTTCCTAGCTTCCCCCAATCATGTGACTTGTGCTTTGATAAACTTCAGTCACTATCACCCCCCTCCTTTTCCCCCCAGCAATAAAAGAACAGTAGTGAAGATAAATTTGATTATTTCAGAAAAGGTAAAGAATTTTTATTTGACTGTATTTAAAAAAATTCTTATTTCAGTATGCTGAAGCTTATATTACATTTTCATTTTCACGATAGTTCCCCTTTAATGTTACATAGTTACATAGTTAGATTGGGTTGAAAAAAGACCGAGTCCATCAAGTTCAACCCCTCCAAATTAAAAACCCAGCATACATACACACACACACACACACACACACACACACAACACACACAAACATCTCCACTCTTTAAAACACAAACCATATACCTGTATGCCCATAGCTATACTAACTGTATTTTCAGCTACAGTATACTGTATATTCCATAGGGTATATGTTTCCAGGAGAAATAACTGCATGTTGTAAAGTAGGTGGGCTGGTGGCCTTACTGTGTACATAGGGTTGCCACCTTTTGGCCCTGTTGAATCCGGGCAGGGAGCATGGGCGAGGCTGTGATGCTGTGAGGGCAACTACCAGATCGCCACGTCAGTCATGGGGAATCCTGACCGGTTTTCCTGCTAGTTGTGCCACTGACTATAAGGCAGATATATAAGGTGATGTTGGCATGCAAGGCCATTTAGCCTGTAAGAATGACCCTTGACTTTAGCAAGTGGTGTAACTATAGAGACAGCAGACCTCGCAGTCCCTGTGGTGGGGGACAGGGGGGCCCAGACCACAGGGTCTGCGACACATGAACTCTGCATCCATTTTTACATCTTGAAATTGGCATGCCTGCCTGCCACAGCATATGAGAGAGATAGTGTTGTGGGAGGGGTTGGCAGGGTGCAAAAGTATGTGCCAGGCCCCTCTGAAAACATATTTTGGTGGAGTGGCAACCTGTAGTACTCCTCCAAAGAGGTGAGTTGAGAAACTAGCCTCAGCAGCAAAGCCCCACTAGATTCCATGTGCCGCTCCTGGTACATTAAGAGCTGAATTTCCGTTTTTCAAACCGAAAATTCACTCTTTTAGCGCAGAGTGCAATTATGCTCTCTGTGTGGGCATCCTGGCCATCTCTGCTGCCCTCATGGACCTCCCCACCAGCACAAAAAGGTGATCTCATGGGAAGGGTGGGGGGGGGCAGCAATGGAAAGCTGCCTCAGGCGGTGGAGGGGCCAGGATCGCCCCTGGAGGCAACTGCTAGTTGTGCCACTGACTATAAGGGATATATACAAGGTGATTTTGGCAAGCAGGGCCATTTTGCATGAAATAAACTTGATTTATGAGATTAGATTTAAACAACCAATTTAACAATATTTGACTACATCGAATGTTTTCATTTAATATCAGCATTACTTGCTAGTTGTAACACGTGGTAAGAGAAAGATTTATCCCAAAATTATTTTCTCCTGTTTCATTTGGACTACTATTCTTTTTCACATTTCATGTTTTGCAGGATAGACACTTCCATATAAATATTTATGTCTTTTGGACAAAGCACATTTTAAAATTTGACCATTGCTGTTCTCATCAAACTTTTCTGCCAAGCTTGAGAGGGGGAAAACCATTATGACCCCACAGCCAAAATAAATCAGAGAACCCAGGGAAATTAATGAGAAATGAATTCTCACTTTGTGGATACCTTTGAGATGTGCTTGATAAATGGTAGTGAATCTCTGATATCTATATTTTGGTGAAGATTATTAAATGGTTGGTTTGTAACCTTACTCATCCCAAAACAAAAAGATGCGACTCCTTTGACCTCAGAAACATTATAATCATACTGATAATCATACTGATGAATAGTTTTTTTTTTTTATAAAGAATATATATATATATTCTCAGACTATTCAAATAACTAGCTTCAAGAATAACTAGAAACAAATAACTATAAAGAATACCACGTTGGTAGCAATCCCCAACTGTAGCAGAATTACTGATTTAGCTTTTAAATAGAAAAAAAGCGGTGCATAAATTAATTCATACAAAAATTAGATTCCAATAATATAAAGTGCTGATGTGCTAGTTATAAAAAACCCCATAAATATGTAAATAAATCACTTAATTAATTCATTGACAAATTCATTAAGAGGATTGTCATGATTAGCAGATGATGATATTCAAAATTAGATAAATAGGAGAATCAATTCATTAGGTGAAATAAAAAAATAGGAGAAAATTCAGTAATTCATGGGTAATACCCTTAAATGATTAAAAAGATAACTCGACTACTGTTCAGCACAAAAAGAGAGAAATCAGAAAATAAAGAGAGGTGGAGTCGTCCCCAAACTAACTGCCTAATGTTTTTCTAAGGCTGGGACGCCACAAAGATGGAGTAGGCAGGAACACTGGGACTGTGGTCTCGTTGGTTACCTTTGCCCTATTACTTGAAAGAAGCTATAATAAGCCCACAAATCATGCAGTGCCCTTGTGAAACAGGGCGAATTAAGGAGAGAGAAATATTGTGCTGAGCGGATCCCGATTTCGACCACCCCAATGGGGGACAACAATAAGTGTTAAGAGAAATCTAGAAAGATTAAAAAACAAGTTTCGCCGACGCAGACTGGCGAAACGCCATCTAATTTTGAATATCACCATCCGCTAATCATGACAATCCTCTTAATGAATTTGTCAATTAATTAATTAAGTGATTTATTCACATATTTACGGGGTTTTTATAACTAGCACATCAGCACTTTATATTATTGGAATCAAATTTTTTATGAATTAATTTATGCGCCGCTGTTAAAGCTGATATTTTTTCACTCATTTCTATTTAAAAGCCAAATCAGTAATTCTGCTACAGTTGGGGATTTCTACCAACATGGTATTCTTTATAGTTATTTGTTTCTAGTTGTATCTTTTCTGATTTGAGTCAGATCCACGTTGTTAGCATGAATAGATAACTCGTACTTATATTATATTATATGGGGGCATCCTATCGTACATAACCTAGCTTCAAGAATAAAGCATACATTTGACTATTTTTTATGAATATGCAGCCACTGGAGGCCACTGTTTCACTGCATTTCGTACCAACTTTAAAATGGATATAAAAACTGTTGTGACATAAAAATAAATATGCCAAAGTGAGAGCACTCCCTTCAGTACAAAACAGCACAGTTATTGCCACTACTGCAGAGTATTGGGTGCTGTGGATGATGGGTCATATAAACTTACTTAGCTTGGGCAAATGTAATCCTCCTGGTTTAAGCAACACCAGGTATCTAGTTCAAGTCAACTAATTAGAACAAAGTTAAGAGGAACACAACTATATTTAAAAAATGTCATATAAAAGGTAGTGAACTTAAAATGTTTAACAAATACTGCCTAGTCTAAAGCTGGCTATACATGGGTCGATAAAAGCGTTCAGCAGCTTATTGGCCCATGTGTGGGGCCCTCTGATGGGCTTCCCCGATCGATATCTGGCTGAGAGTTGGCCAGATGTCAATCAGGCAGGGGGAAAATCCCATTTAATCCTGGACCGCATGCATTCGTTGATGCGGTTCTGCGGTCCAAACACCCATATGATACTGTATGATCGTTATTGGATCAGCTTAATATCGATGGGAAATATTGGGAAGAGATCTGCTCATTTGGCAATATCAGCAAACGAGCAGATCTCTATGTGTATGGCCACCTTAAGACACTCCTTTAATTAACCCTCAATGGGGGAAGGGGAACACAGGCAGAGTTTAATTTTTTGAAGTAACAAGTGCATTAGCGATAAATCCTCTTTCACAAACAGCTTAGGGGTGCAACATGGCTGTGCACTTACATGCCCTTCAAATGTGTGTAATTGAAGTACTGCAACAAAGAACACATTCAACGATCTGGTTAAAGCAATTAGGTTTGAGAGTCTTTCACCGTAGGCACCTAAGTATGCTTATTGGCATTATATATAGCATTTAAATTGGCACAATTCTGCACCCAAAGCCTTTATGTCATGTATAAGTCAAGGTTAATGCAATACATCCAAAAGTCATTTTTTTTTTTTTTTTAATATTTGTCCACATAGTAATTAGATTATACCCATCCCAGTTTTTGTTATACGAAGATGTAGCTATGGGTTAAGATAAAAAGCTTTTTTTCCAGTTACCAATTTACTTGCTGTAATCTGTTCCATTACAGTATCTTCCTCCCACACATTCTTTGTTACTCTGAGTGCCTTGGGTTCCTTACAAAACAGTGACAGTATTGTTGTGGTAATGTAGTTTGCCACAATTAGTTTTCTTCTGCAGACTCTTTTGCATTACTTTTAGTTAAAGTTATAATTTTTAGATTATTTAATTCCCCTGTGTAGTAATTTCAGTAGTTTTTTCTCGGTATAATTTTCATTCTTATACTAAACGTTTAGAAAGTTCCCCTTTGTAGTACCAGGCTTCTTGGGAAATGCAAAAACATCTTTTGTTTGTATTTCCTTTAGGATGCATTAATTAAAAAAACTGTAATTTTCCACATGTAAGTATTCTGCAAAAAACTTTGGAAAGAAGGAGCCAAGAAAGAGTAGTTGAGTAAAGGGCAGTTGAGTAGACTGACCAGGTGGCTAGAACACCAGACATCTGGATCTATCCATTGGTTGTGGATTACAAATGTTTTAAAGGAAAACTATACCCCCCGAACAATGTAGGTCTCTATAAACAGATATTGCATAAAACAACTCATATGTAAAACCCTGCTTCATGTAAATAAACCATTTTCATAATAATACACTTATTTAGTAGCATGTGCCATTGGGTAATCATAAAAAGAAAATAGCCATTTTAAAAAATAAGGACGGCCTCCTGGGATCCTAGGATCCAACGGTGCACACAAACATACCAAACAAACTATAAAGTTAGGTCACATGAGCCAATTAACAGACAGAGTTGTGTCTTTTGCTTCAACACTTCTTCCATTTACAGTTAGAGTTGAAATATTTCTGGTCAGGTGATCTCTGAGGCAGCACACAGACCATCATGAAATGGTGGTTCAAGGCAAGAGATGTAAAGGGGCAATATTTACTTAAATATATATACCAGGTAGGTAAGATTCTTTAATATGTCGCTTGATTTGATATAAACTATCTGTTGCTCAAAAATTCATTCTCAGGGTATAGTTTTCCTTTAAGTTTTTGTACAACCAGAGTCTACTTCACTCTAGTAATATACATTATCCAAAGTGCACTTCTGCAAAAAAAAAAAATGTTTTGTGGTCTAGTATGAATGCTGACAACTTGTACTTGCCTATAATTTCACACTCAATCCATTAACATTTATATATTTTTATTTCATATTGCCACTACTCTATATTGCTTACAAGTTTCACATTAATGAGTTCTACCTCTGGATGTTTCCAGCTTGATTGTCTTTGGTTGGACTCTTGGCCTGTTTCTTGAGTAGTCATCTTGTTTTGGCTTAGACTTAGGGCCTATTTATTAAATCTGACTTTCACATTTTTTTCACGACTCAAATGTTCAGGTTATTTTCCTATTTCTTGAAAAAGGTTGAAGTGACCAACACTAACGTCAGTTCACCAGAAATCCCATCTGCAGGGACAATAGCAATTTATTAGCAGGTGTAGAGGACAATTAGCTAGTGAACAAGACCATCTCTAGCATTCATTTGCACGCTATCGCAAGGCTACTTTCCACTGTGGCGAATGGTCGTTACTCAGCAAATTCAAAGTGTGGATTTTATTGAACCTTACCTCTTTCGCCAGAGTTTCCTTTGTCACCTTAGACCAGGCAAAATGCTAAAATGAAGATAGCGTAGTGGTCATGAATTTGCACCTGGCAGAGTGACGTGGCAAAGTGGTCGATGGCAACAATTCGGCCTTTAGTGAAGTTGCCCCTTCTGACATTCAGTAAGTATAAAAAACTATTAAAGACTCTAATACAAAAATTTGCCAAGTAAATGCAGTTAAAGTCCTATTGAAGTCAATGGGAGCTGTTCTGATCCTATCAAACTTTTTTTTAGCCATTCAGACTTTTTGAGGTTTTTTTTACTAGTAATTTTTTTCAGAAGTATTTGAAGCTTTAGTCTTTATTTAGTGCATTGTTAATTCTTTTTCTTTTTTTGTGCTTTTTATATTTGGATCTTTTAATAACTTTCATGGTATTCGTGGTTTTGGATAAAATGGTTTATTCGTGGTTTCTAAAACTTCAAAGCCGCTAAAATGTTACTATATGGGCATATTGGTTCAGGTACAGTCCTTGTGTGTCTATGCTAATGCGGCATAAAAAGATCACTAATTTGAGGAACTACACAACATCTTCTGTTCCATTCAACCTCATGATAATTTGGAGAAACTGGAAGGCCCACAGACACCAGCAGGTAAAAGCCAAAGAAACATGAATTAGCTTTGAAATATGGCTGAGAGGGCCTCACTTGCTAGATACTGGGAAAGCATGCTGATGAATCAACCCTATCTCTATTGAACAAAACATTATTAGGAAAATTTATAAGCAAAATATATTAAGATATTATATACTGTATGTTCACCTACAGTTATAATATCAATAATTATAAGATGGTATGCCAATATTGCCTTTTACAAAGTCAATGTTTCTGTTACAAATTTTTTTTAATCACTCTGAATTTGCCACAAAAATTATTTCTAAATTATGCCAGAAAACTGCATTGTTAGTTGTACCTTACATGCAACTGAAACTCAGACACAATTCATTTTTTTCCTTTGATTAATATTTGCAGTGGAAAGTTTTTATCACCACAGAGCCAACCTATTCCCTCTTTGAAAATACATTTCCTATAGTCTGTAATTAAAATGTAGAAACACCTAGTGATTTTCAATTTCAGCTATTTACCCGCTACAACCAATTCTCAAATGAAAAAAAAAAAGATATCAGTGGGACATTGATCATACATTTAAGAGGTTCTGTAGGTCTCCAAAGTGAACATAGATCCTGAGCATTAGGGAGGTTTCAAATAACTTTGTGGCATTCTGTAAGAAAACACAGATGTCATTTGGGAATTTCAAATACAACAAATACAAAATAATAGGCTTTATTTACTATATAGCTGAGCTTTGAAAAGATAAATAAATGTATCTCTCTACCAGTCAGGTTAAAAAAGACAGACAAGGCAAACAAAATAGATACCAATGGCAACTTTAAATTAGTTTTAGACTGTTTTGACCATAGCTGCTTGATGATCAACCAGGCCTGTAGGTGATCAACCTCACGTGGGTTGAGAATTAAAGTGCATACTTAATCCAGAATGAAATTTGGGTATCTCCTTGGATCAACTCCTGTTGATTTTGAAGGAATTCCATAACACAGACTTCCCATACAGGTAAAAGCAGTTTACTATGCTGTTGATTGGACCTCTTTTACTCCTGTCTGACTTGAAATATGCCATGGATGATATACTTTTTGTATTTCTAAAGTGTTAAACAGAATACACTGGCACAAAATGAAATGATATCTTTATGGCTAAAGGCTACTCCTACAGTAAGTAACCTTTTGCATGAGCTGATTATTGCTAATCAATCAGCTTTTTATAATTTATTACTGTACTGATTTGTTAATCATTTAGCTCTAATAATGTTTTCCAAGTTTTATACCTTTAACCTGATGGCTCTTTGTTGTATTGATTTTTCCTTATAACTAATGTAAGGGAAGAACTCATTTTAGTTTATTGCTTATGTCCTAAGGAGCTACCTACTGATCAATTTAGATTTGACTTGGCCCATAAATTTCTTTCAAGCCTATCATTTCCCACAATAATTCTTTATAATCGACCACTTTATAGCACTTGAGCTATAATTCCCTGTAACCACTTTTATTTCTTACAAAACAACAAACTATTTATTTGAGTTAATTAACAATCTGGGAGACCTTTTGTCTACTCTGTGAATGCTATAACACAGGAACATTCTGAACCTTTTCTGACTGTATTGCTTTTTCCTTTCCATGCATGACAAATTGAAACCATTGATTTGGTGAAACTTCAGTGCTAGCCCCGTAGCTATTAAATGCAATACAGGTATTTTAATGTATTACTCACAAGGTATTCTATAAGATGAGGTCAAGTTAATTTCCACTTTATATGATGCATACATTTATATGTTTTCTACCAGTTAGCTTTTAAATATGGAAATAAGTGCACTTGATTAATCGGGAGTTTGTTGGGCTATCTTGACTGTCAAATCCAATATATTCTATCGGCTGCAAGACCGATTTTGCGTTATAACATCTTGATACATGAAATGCAGGTAAATATGAACATTCTCAGCCATGCAATAGTAATTCTATTAAATCTAAAATACATTTTCATGTCACATAACAATATTATGCACATACATTACATCACTTGATAAACTGATCATATAGAGACACCACTTTTGAAGGTTTCTTTGGAAAACAAGAGTTAATTGAATAGTTGAAATACAAGGGCTCATTTGCATCTGCAAGTGAAGTGAGCAAAGTGCAATTTTGAGTTCACTTGCCATACTTTTTCCGTACAATGCAGTGTTTTTCCCAGCATCATCGCAGTTGCGAAGGGACATCAAATTGCAAGCAAAAGTGTTGTGCCTGGCACAGAATATTTGATTTATCTGGCGTTTTATCCAGTGATCGATGAGTAAGTGGTGTATACGTCTTATTCTTTAGACAAAACTGAGGTGAGAGGTTCAGGGTCCTGGGAACCCTCGAGCATGGTCAACAGGTATATGGTAGCTCAAGGGGTTCCCCTGAATCAATAATTGCAGCATCACAAGATTTGGAATGGAATGTAGGAAGGACTTTGTGAAAAGTGCATTTAATGCAAAAACTTTTAATAAAAAAAAGTATTATTTGCAGCTGACTGCAGGGAAAACTGGGAAAAAGTTGTCCATGCTTGCAGTCGTAATTGAGCTCTGTGATCACAGCCAATGGATACATCCATATCCAAAAAAATTAATAGAGATGATAGTGTTCATTTACTTCCCCCAAGGGCTATAACACTATGGGGTACAAGAGTTTGCCCCTTAATGTGTGTACTACTCCACCAGGAATATATACAGTAGTTTTCCACATTTACTTTTCTTTGATAGCTTGCTGGATGGCCCTTTACATCTCGGTAAAGCTGGGCTATCTTGTCATTTCATTCTCCTTTCTTCAGCCTAAGTTTTGAATGTATTCAGTTTTTACCTGAAGGAAATATCTTCTGCATTAAAATTTCTTGGATTACTTCTGCAATTACTTCTCATCTGAAGACTCTTTTCTTGTGTGCTACTGCTGAAGGACATAAGTAAGGGTTTAGTAGCTCTAGAGTTCCCACGGTGGCTTCCATCAATAGGAGCAACTACTTTGAATTTAGAACAAGAGGCAAGAGAAAGGAAGTGGCACTTACATAACTATACAGAAGTTGAGGGAAGCACCTTTGGTGAATTGAAGTTTATAACAGGTAGATCTCTCTATTTCTTTAGTCAAAAGCAGTTGTACACTTTTTAAATGTATTTTTGATGTTCTGAAAAACATTTCCCTCTTATGAGCTTTGGGGCCTCATCTATAAATGCCCTGGACTTAAAATAACTTCTTCATATTCAGAAAGTACTTGCCTCTAAAGGCCTACCAGCTCCATCAAGGAGCATGAAGGATGGTAAAAGAGGGATGGTTAGAAAAGGAGCAGGAGGGACAGCAAAAGAGGGACAGTACTAGCAAGGTGCAAAAGGGATGACAAAAGAAGGGTGCTACAAGCAAGGAGCAAGAGGGATGGCAAAAGAAGGATAGTAAAAACAAGGAGTAGAAAGGACAACAAAAGAGGGATTTACAGGCAAGGATCAGGCAGGATAGTAAGATAAGGAGCAAGGGGATGGCAAAAGACGAATGGTACAAGCAAGTAGCAGGAGGGACAGTAAAAGAGGGATAGTAAGATAAGGAGCAGTAGGGATGGCAAAAGAGAGACAGTATAAGTAAGGTGCAGGAGGGATGGCAAAAGGGTGGGAGGGAAAATACTATAAAAGGGTGAGGGCAGAGAAGATGGGCAGAAATTAAGGCACAGATCTTGTGAACTCTGAAAACAAGAGAAAAATCATGTTAGAAATGGAAAAATGAGAAAATACAGACATAATCTTGATTTTTAAGTTTTCAAAATGTCCACTCAGGGTCTGCAGCATATCAGCCATATCTTTATTTGACATATGGATTTCAAGAAAGCCACCACAGAACCAAAATAAAGCCATAAAACCAATAGATGTATGGCAGTTTCCAGCAGCCCTTCTGACATTTAGTTTGCCCAGAATATTAGTGTTTTCTGACCTCAAACCAAATAACTTAACACTGTAACTTGCCCTGTTATATTCAGCAAATTAAGTATACAAATACATTATAGAGAAGCAGCATGAGTGATAACAAGTATCGGACTCAGTATATCTTCCAAGTCAACCTCCCAGAACTTGCGCTAATTGATCAGAGAATTTACTTTATGAGTCTGCTGGGGGGATATATTTATCCAAGATGTGGTCAAGTTCATGCGCCACCTGTGGGAGAAGAAATGTCAAGCATTGCACTCCACCCATGTGGTGACTTGTAACATTGGCCACATATCTAGTTAAAATGGGGCTGAGGTGGGTATTTATAGGCCCTCCCCCCTGGCAAGAGATAGATCAATTCCTTAATAATAGTAATAGCAATTGGAAAGCACACAAGGAAGAATATCCTTCCTAATAATATGAATTATGGATTATGACAGGTGCTGGGGATGTGACGAGTAATAAACTATAATAACTGATAATAAATTTGGGATTTACATCTGATAAGGCCAAGATGTGATGGATGTTGTAGAGTGTTACCTCCAGCTCCTGTAGTTATTTCTGTAGACTTGAAAGTATGATGTGAATTTAGAGAGGAATCTAGGTCCATGAGAAAACCTTAGGCCTGAGGAAACAATAACAAAATATTTTCTAAAAATTATTATCTAAGCATCCCCTTTGGATTCCTTGCCCCAGTGATCCCCAACCAGTAACTCGCGAGCAACATGTTGCTCTCCAACCCCTTGGATGTTGCTCCCAGTGGCCTCAAAGCAGGTGCTTATTTTTGAATTACTGGCTTAGAGGCATGTTTTGGTTGCAATAAAAACAGATATACTGCCAAACATTCTCTCCTGTAGGCTGCCAGTCCATATAGGGGTTACCAAAAAGCCAATCAGAGCTCTTATTTGACATCCACGTGGACTTTTTCATGCTTGCGCTGCTCTCCAACTCTTTTTTAAATTTAAATGTGGCTCACGATTAAAAAAGGATGGGGACCCCTGCCTTACCATATATCTGTACATAAGGATAAAATGGGAAATATTCCTTCGATATTCAATGTCCATGTGTTTGATGTACAGTACTCTTTGAAGAAGCGCACCCTGAAAAGAACTTGAGCATTAACATAACTTTCTGCTTACATATATTTACTACTACATTGTTGTCCACTATAAAAGTACAAAAGAACCTTAAGCAGATACAGTATGATGTCCAAAACTAAAGGTGTTATAATGCATTGTGGTAAGTGGAGGGGAAAAACTCCATCCGGCTCCCTGTTTTGCATGTTCTACCTATTTATTAATAAACTGTTATGAACAACAGGACAAGAGTAATTTTTCTTGCTGATTATTCCCTGTAGATTATGAGGCCACCTCATGTTACTACAAATTCCTCGTCACCAGGGATATTGGTTCCACATTACTTTTATTTTTTTCCTCCAATGAGGGGAGCTCACAGAATTTGCCATTACATAAAAGTAAGGTCCAGTGAGAGGACAAATATACTGTATCATCCTTCATAGTATCTGTGAGCAATGTGGTCAGCATTTTCACTGCTCATTCTGTCACAGCAGATCATATACCATATAACTCAACCCATACCACCCAGTCTATGGAACAAAACCTGAAATTACAAATTGTGTAACCTGTACTGGGCACATACATCAGTTCCTTCATTTTGGCAAATAAACATTTTGTCTTAATAATTACAGTGCCCACAAAATGGTGCTTGCTGTGAATGTAAATATCAAGACTGAAGATAACAACATTTAAATAATTCATCTAGTGTAACGTTTATTTCACATGACAAACACAATAGAAAACAATTTGGAATTTTTTCTTAGGTTGATGGGTCCCCTTTAATGTGGAATTAAGAATTTCATTTTTCTAATTTTCCAATGATATGTTTCACAGTACCATTACAACAACAATACATCTTCCAAAATACTGTATCTATTCAAAATTTTCAGGGTCAGAATGGGTCACTCAGTGAGGCCGGCTCCTGGTGGCCCCCGCCAGCCCAACCTGCTCCCCCTGAAATGAACTACATGGCCACCTCCGAATGTAAATACATGCTTCCTCCTGTCCCCCCAACAGGAACTGCATGTGCATGGGGGCAATGCAGGAGCTTGCGCCTTGGATGGGGTTTCCCAGTGGCGTAACTGCTCCCTGGTGGGCCCCGGTACAGGATGGGCACCTGGGCCCCCTGTCAGGCCCATACCTCTATAAATCCCATCTAACTGAATGCCATAACCATTATTGTTGCTTCAATGGGCCCCAAGGTGGTGGAGGCCCTGGTGCAATTGCACCCTCTGCACCCCTGGTAGTTATGCCACTGGGGTTTCCCCCAGGTACAACAACAATGGGCCCCAACACCCCAGTCCTTCACTGCCACAGGTCATTTCCCACCACTTTTCATTGATTCGAATAGAAAATGTATGCATTTTATCCTTTTATGCATGTATAAAGCAGAATATATTTTTTACTCTAATAAAGGATGAAAATAAGAGACATCTGAGCAAAGAGCAAGGTAAGACAAAAGTGCATTAGTATACAATTTGCAAGAGATAATGACAGTGCTTGCAATCACCTGCTGGGGGTCTGGATGTTGTTTTCATTATCCTCAAAGCAGCCGGGAGATGCAAGCAGTTTATTTTCAAGATGAGGAGATTTAACATGACATTTACTTGGTGTAACTGAAAAGAAGTTTGTGCTACTGTTCCAGTTTTATCCAGGTCAAACATAATATGCACTTATTTAGCAAGATTTTAAAGTTAACATTTTGTCCAAACCCTTTTTATTAAAATCCCCTACATAGATCCCTTCCCTGTTTCCCCCCAGCCTAGCTGATACCATCGGTAAATTCCCATAACTCTCTAAACTACCCCTCATTGCAGATTCAGGGCATCAGAGTTCACAGGCACCATCTTCTATTCTTTGGTAATCTTTGGGAAGAGAGTGGCATATCAGCGCATGCACAGTTCGTGCAATCTTCCAATCCCAGACAACTGCGCATTTGCGAAAGCCAAGGAAATTTTCAAAGCGCCAGAAGAACCAAAGATTACTGAAGAGGAGAAGATGGTGCACGTGAACTCCAATGCCCTGAATCTGCAACGAGGTGTAACCCACTGTGCACCTGGCAGGGATGCCCGCAGCCTTAGTTCTTCCTCGCCTTTGACACTGTTTCCTATGGCGCATACGGCACAAGCTTCCTCATTTTATGCGCTGCGTGTTATGATATCATCACGCTTTGGCACAAACTTTGATTATTTAAAGGGGTCTTGGGCCAAAACTCATTGCCTGTTGTTAGGTCTAACTTGCTTAGTATCTGGGTGCGATTTATGTCTTGTTTGATGTTTTGATCCTTGCCTGTCTGACTTTTCTGAACTCTATTGATATTGATCCTTGCCTGCCTGACTATTCTTTGAACTCTGTCTGTACCGATCCTGGCCTAATTTGCCTTTCTTGAACTCCACCTGTACTGACCACTGTCTGTCTGACCCCGCTTGGACTCCACCTGTACCGACCCTGGCCACCTGAGGGCCCCTCCTGAGGCAAAAAGCAGCTGCTAAAGGCAGAAGATTGACCAGGTTGCTTAGCCCTTGTTCTGAATTTAGGGAGCCGTTCCTGACATGATGAGTAAGTAAAGAGTTAGGGGCATTTACCCAGGGTAACACATAGGCTGCGGTGGAGCATGGAGGAGGTCTATGTAGGGTAGGGGGGTAGGGTATTTTAATAAGAAGGGTTTGGTTTTCCTTTAAAGGTAAAAAGATAAAAAGGCAAATAAATTAATATCTACAGGTAAATAATTTATAAATTGCAGGCCAAGCATAATATGAACAAAAGCAACAAAATACACTTGAACAGTATACAAAAGGTTAAGTATTTTAACTTAATTAAATATTAGAATTTGTTGTATACTATGAATACTGTTAGTGTGAGTACTTGTAATGCATAAAAACATTCCCCTTTAAAAGGTCTCGCACATTGCAAAAGAATGCAAGTCATTTGGCCAACATATGGTTTTACTAGACTTAGCATTGTGCTGTTCTGGAATGAATTCCGAAAGTGCAAAGGTGTCACAATGCAGAAATCCACCCCACCCCCTTAAACACACTTAAATCACTAAGGTTAACAAAAGGTCACTAATATTTATCTTACAGGTTCCTTAATTTTGAACATACCTCTGTATAACATAGCTGCTTTTTAAATTAAGTTAGTCTGGCAAGATCTATAGTGATGGGCGAATTTATTCGCCAGGCACGAATTCGCTGCGAATTCCCGCGATTCGCGAAACGCCAGCGAAAATTCACCTGCCGAAATTTCGCTGGCGTCAAATAAAAAACAACGCGGCGCACGTCAAAAACATGCCGCAACTCGTTTCGCAAATAATTTGCGAGTTTCGTTGGAAATTCGCACATTTTTCGGCGAAGCGGAATGGGATAGATTCGTCACTACTGGCTAAAAGATAGAATACAATGAGTGGTAGTAAATGGAACATTTTCTAATTGGACCAGTGTTTAGTGGTGTACTGCAGGGCTGTGTACTGGGTCCCTTGCTTTTCAACTTGTTTATGAATGATCTGGATGTGGGCATTGCAAATATGGTTTCTATTTTTGCAGATGATACTAAATTGTGCAGAACTATAGTTTCCATGCAGGA